>JADLZL010004958.1:0-210906 GCA_015844335.1 Chrysopogon serrulatus | reverse complement strand
GGGGTACATACGCCTAGCACTTCTCACAAAAATGGACTAGCTCCACCATCCGTACCCATCCGGGATTTTCCAAAGTATTGAAAAGTAAAGGCAAGCGCGTAGGTACGTCGCACTCAGCAAATATAACATAGGTCCATGAGGCTCCCAGCAACAGACGCGGGTTTATCGCATTTAGCTAGTGGCCAGGATATGGCATTAATAGCAACAAGGTAGAAGGCATATCCCATGTAATCACATGACTCGAGGGTAAGCAAGAATAAAGAATAATACATAACAAACATAATTAAGCATCATATAACAATGATCAACTATTCCGTGAAGAATCCCCAAGGCCGCCCGTGTCCGTGAGCACCGGCTCAGTATACTGATTTAATAAACTCTGCAGAGGTGTACACTTTCAGCTCCGTGAGTAAGTGATTTTACCCTTTCGCCCGAGGCGGCCAACCTCTTAGCCCACTACCAAGGAGGACCGGCCGGGGTTCACTATGAAGCCTTTCAAAGGTTAGATCTAACAAGTTAGGGCCGCTAGGATTCCATAGCAGCGGATGTAGAGCCCCTTCCAAAATGGTTCACACCCGCGGCGAGACACACATAGGGCGAGGCCGCACTATACCCGTCATGGCATGCCCTCTTGCGCCATAAAGGTAACCTCTAACAAGCTAGAAAAAGGTCCTCATACTTGACTAAAGCGAGCCATATAGCCCTCCACGGTATCATGTCAATCGGTGACCACTTACGGATAAGTCACTTATGGGAGGAAAACTAGAGCAATAAAAATAACCCCATGCTCTAGATCTTTATAAACAATAATAAATTCATCTTTTTAATGTTGTTGCATATTCTATTATTCATGTTACAAGATCATGGTTATATATATCCAGAGCTAGCAGAAATACTACCATATGCATATATCCCAAGGTCATTAAGGTAAATAGTAATCAACTCTAAGTCATCCTTAATAGGAGATCAAAGACATATGCATATGAAATATAGTGGATATTGTGAATAGGTAATCAAGGAGGTCCCAAGCCATACTTGCCTTTATCACTTGCTTAAACCTCATACTTTAGCTTCTCTTTAGTCACCAGCCTTCCGACTTCAGCGGCTCACCTAAATTCCCTGCTCTACTCATAGATCGCAAAGAACCGCTACCACCGGTAAATATATAAACAACGAAAAGACAACTAAGAGCAAGCACCAATCACAAGAGAAGCTTGAAAAGAACGTGAAAACTTCACAATTTAATTTGTTGCTACGGGTCACAAGAGCGCAAGAACGATCGATAACAGCGAGCTATCGCTATAAACAACAACTATCGGCCATCTTTTGAGATTGTCATAGAAAATATACTATATGCTTGATTCATTTTAATTAATGAAATAAGATGATGGATCCTTCTAAGAAACATCCTAACATTGAATTAATTAAGCTATACTTTAATTAGAAAAGATGAGGATAAACCTTAGTCATATTTTTAATTATAAATGATTACATATCATTAATGCATATAAATATTTACACTTAGAAATATAAAAACATGTCGTAGCACTGATCGAACTACTACATGTTTCATGTTTATCTAAGCAGGTTATAGTTAACAAATATACATTTGAGTTGTATTAATCAAGTTAATATTTATTTATATAAAAAAACTAGAGATAAACCCTAAATTGTTTTTAATTTAAAGTCTCGATTGCATAAGCATTATTCAAATTAACATTTGATTTATAAATTCAGAGATGTGAGACATGCCAAAAGCGTTGCTACTAACATACATCTAACATCCGGCAATCACAAGCACTTAATGAAATTGGAGTTACAACTCTATGTTGCTTTTAATTAGCAAGCGATTAAATAAATAATCAAATTATATTTAAACAAATAAATTCAGATTTGAGTGACAAAATCAAAACTAATGCTGCTACGTAGATCGCATTAACAGAAACTAGCAGCGAGGAATGAACTAAAAGCGGAGGAATCAAGCGATTAAACTACGGAATTAGTAAGCTGGATGGCAATTTCGTAAATAAGAGCATCTTCTACCTTGGTCGTGTTCCTCCTGCCGACGAGAGGTCACGGAGGTGACCTCTTTGCTCGCTGCTTGCCGTGGGGGAAAAAGGGAGGGCTCGGCTGGTCGACAACCGGCCGTGGCGGCCCTGCGCACGCCCCAGCGCTGCGTGGCCAGCGAGTGGTGGGCGAGGGAGGCCCTGCTCTACCGCGCTGCGGCGGTGGTCGGCCCGGCCGAAACATGGGCGGCGAGCGACCACCTCGCACGGGGGCAGCCACGAGGACGACCGGGTGGGAGGCTGGTAGCCGGCGGCGTGAGCGCCCGAGGGGAGGCAACGGCGACGGCAGGCTGGGCAGGGCGCCACCAGGTGGGCCGGAGACGATGAGGAGATGGCCGGCCATGGGGAGCTCCTCACGGGAAAAGTTCACCAGAGGCAAAGAAAGCGAACGGGATCGGGTCAACCCGTGATGGATTCTCGAAACTAAATATATGCAGTGAAGAGCGACGAAATCTACCTCTGGGTGGTAATGAATTCGCCGGGCGCCAATGGACTGGCGGAGAAAAGCTGCGCCGGAGAGTTCACCGAAACCTAGTTTTGCAAAGTTCGGCGTCCGATCTATGGAGATTGGGTGGCGGCTGTGGCAGGCCGGCCTCCCCAGGAATGGCGTCGAGGGGCTGCGTCGGCATATATATATGTCTGAGGGTTTGAGGTCGGTGGAAAATGGCTATTTTTTATTTAATTTTGGGATTTTAGGAAATGATTTTCGATTGCAAAATCAAATTCGAGCTTGAAATGTTTTTAAATCACCAAAACATATTTCTAAAACTCTAAATTATAAGAAAAAATATTCCAAGATAGACGGAGAGATGATGATTCCAATAAAATATTTGGAGCATTCAAAAAGGATTTTAGAGCACCTAGAAATATGTTTGTTCTAGGAAAAAAGCTCCAGAAAAAAACTACTAAAAAATTCATCGAAAAGTTGGATGACATCTAATCGTGTTCTAAAATCCTGCACACTCAAAAGCACCAAAGTCAATCAACAATCAAGTCTCACATCAAAAGGAGCCCAACGCTTTAATTTTAAAAAATTTAAAAATCACTATTTTATTTGCAAAATCATAGGGAAACCCAACTAATATCGAAACATTGTATTCAAATATCAAAACTTTTTTTTGTTAGTGTTTTTAAGCACAGCCCAAAAATTGAAAAATTTTGGGGGTGTGACAAATCTACCCCATGCTTAACAAGAATCTCGCCCGAGATTCGGAGAGACTAGAGAGAAGAAAAAGTTGATCTCGCAAGCCTTTCACTCTTCCCGATCAACTCTTATCCAATGTTGATGCCAGGAAGCTCAAGTCTAACTTTGTGAAGGTGTCATATAGAGCCCTTGTAGTCCTCCTAGATGTCACTATTATGTCCAAGATTATAATGCTTCTCATGAACCTCGGATGGTGCTCTATCGCTCTCATGAAACTCTTGAGTGCTCACATTTTTCGGGTTGTCACCTAAACATCAACATTATCTCTCTTTCAGTCCCTCCATAATTCCACCATGAGAGATCATGACATCGTTAGATAGTAGAACTTTCTTCAATCAAAATTGCTCAGTTTAGCGCAGTGCATGCAGTGTAACATCGATGCTCTCGAGCCTGCAGAGAACTAACCATAGATTTTCAGTCAACATCTTCCTTCCTATGCCACAATTATCAAACATGTCAACTTGCTGCTTGGGTATGCCCAAGATTGCACTCCCAACTCGATGATATCTCAAATTGAAGATCAATCTTGTTGAATAGATGAGCTCCACGTAGATGAACCAACAAGATACCAATCCAAGACAAGGTACATGCGCTTTGATAGTGACTTCACGACCATGGAGATAGCTCATGCTTCCACGTGAAACACCGGAACACATGAAACCTTCATCCCGCAACTTTCCTAACTTGGCTGCCCTGCACCCTCTTAAAAAATATCTAGAGAGTATCAAAAATAGTGTCATATAAGCGAAGACATACTTATATTTAACACTTACATCGGAGTAAAAGCGAAACGGCAGCTAGTCTTTTCTTCAGACTCCATCTTCACGAGGGGCCGGTTGACCTGGGGGTACATACACCTAGCACTTCTCACAAAACAAACTAGCTCCACCATCCGGTACCCATCCGAGATTTTCCAAAGAATTAAAAGTAAAGGCAAGCGCGTAAGTACATGTCGTACTTTCAAAGAAATATAACGTGGGGTTCATGAGGCTCAAAAGGCCGATACATCGTTTTTACTGCATTTGGCTTTTAGATGATTAATATTTATGGCATTAATAGCAACAAGGTAGTAGTGATTCCCATAACCACGTGATCAAGTGAATAAGAATAAAGAATAATACATAACAATTAACAATATGATTAAGCAACATAATTAAACATCATCCATCGGTGCTCAACTATTCCGTAAGAATCCCCAAGGCCGCCCTCGTGTCCGTGGGCACGGCTAGTATACCGATTTATTAAACTCTGCAGAGGTGTGTACACTTTCACCGTGAGTCGTGATTTACCCTTTCGCCTCGAGGTGATCGGCCTCTTGACCCACTTCCAAGGAAGATCGGCAGCGTTCACTATGAAGCCTTTCAAAGGTTCGCCTAACAAGTTAGGGCCGCTAGGTTTCCTCGACAAGCGCACATAGAATCCCCCTTCCAAATGGTTCACACCGCAAAGAGCAAAGACACATGAGGACAGAGGCCACGCTATGCCCATCGTGTAAAGCCCCTTATGCGCCTTTTCGGTAACCTCTAACAAGTTAGAAGATGGTCCTCATACTTGACTAAAGCCGAGCCATATAGCCCTCACGGTTGTACTTGTAAATCCCGGTGACCACTTACGATAAGTCCTTATGGAGAGAAACTAGAGCAACAAAACACCAAGCTCTAGATCTCTATAACAAATAATAAAATCATCTCTTAATGTTAATGCATATTCTATTATTCATGTTACGAGATCATGGTTATATATATCCAACACTAGCAAGAACTACCCATATGCAAAATCCCAAGGTCATCAAGGTGTATGATAATCAACACTAAGTCATCCTTAATAGATAATCAAAGACACATGCACATATAGTATGGTGTATATAGTGAATAGGTAACAAGGAGGTCCCAAGCTATACTTGCCTTATCACTTGCTTAAACTTTCTCGATGATGTCGGCATATGGTCAACACCTTCCGATCTTCAGGCCATCACAGTAGTTCTTGTTCTACTCGTAGCAAGCACCACGCATGGACAAACATACAAACATCAAACAAAGAGTAACTAAAAAACAGTACACCACACAAGAGAAAACAACGTACTAAAAAAGAGAGGTAGTTGCTACGATCATAGAATCACAAGAAATATCGAGGGGCGTAACTATCGTTAAAAAGAAATGACTACTGATGGGTTTATATTATAAAGGAAAATAAACAACTATGAGTTTGGTTTATTTTAGTTAACAAAATCATGAGAAAAAAAAATTTATTAATTCAGATTAAACAACTCATTTTTAAACTAACAAGCCGAGTGGAGGCTAATCGAGTTTTATTTTCTAAATGTTCTCGGACAATTTATAAAGCAAATTAAGATTTATTTTTGCAAGGAAATAATAAAAGGGTCATGTGAGAAGAAATTGCATTTGACGCCTATGTAAACTAAATAGATTGTCATCTTTAAAAAAAAATATATATTGCCGATAGCAACTCATATTAATATTTGCATATGAAACATCGAAGTGTACTCCTATGTTGATTTTAATTAAATGAAACTAGCTTCAGGTATATTAATTAAATTAATATTATTTATTTTATATAAATCACAAGCATGTAACATGTTCCACGACACTGATAGCACGTAGAGTGGAAAGGGCAGAAAGAACGTGAACCTGCAGGTGCTCACCGGACACGGCCATGGCGTGCATTGCTCGGCAGAGCAGAAGATGGAAGAGACGGCGGCGTGGGGGCTCCATCGAGGGATCGATTAGCGCTCGTCTCGATGAAAGAAATCCCCATATCTACGAGCTCTCCGTCCAGGCAAGCGGCGCACGCGTCGATTGGTGCTCGGCATTGCGAAAGCGAGAACACGGCAAGACGTGCGTGCAGAAGCTGTGTGTACATGCATGTATACAGAGTACATGGAGAGGTGATGAGTAACTGCAGGCAGCATCGTTGGTGATGTTACAAGTCACAAGAACAGAGAAAAGGATTTTCCAGATTTACCAAGAGCTGCGTATTCCATGGACCATCCAAGGACAGATGACGGCGACGGCTTGATAATTTGTATGATGCAATGAATGCGGCAGGAGAGGCAGCTGCAGTAGATGAAACTAGGGTGACCGCCGAGGGCTCGACCTCTGAATGGCGGCCGGCCAAACTCCGAGCCGATGACGAACTCCAGTGCCGAGGTGACGAGAACGTCGAGATGGTCAGGCGTCCCTTGGTTTCGGCGAGATCACGAGGAGGCCAACGACGAAGGACATGGCGGCGGCGTGGAACACAGTGTCGACATGCTCAGGACTTTCATCAAGGGTTTGTCAAAAGGATATAGGAAGGGGAGTATTTACTACTTATGTACGTCACGGCGTGATGGATGGATGTGGAGTCTTTGGAATGCAAGGCATACGTCATTAACAGATCCATTACGTTATAGGAAGAAAACCTGAATTCGATGGAAAGGCACAGGTCTATATATGTTATCTCGTGCAAAAAAAAAGAATAGATAGAACATGGACTTGCCAGATAGAATTTTATGGGCCTTGATCCACTAGTCAAAGAAACTAAGAGATTTGGACTGGATTAGATTAGGACTAATTATCTTCGAATTCATTAATTTCAGCAATAAAATAATTCTAGAAAAGTCTAGAATTAATATTTAGGCCGTGAAAATATTCCAAAGTCTCCATCAATTTGGAAAGAAATTCACAGAGATATTTTGGAGCATGAGGAACCCAAATAAAGTATTTAGAGCTCATGAAAAGATATTTTTGAGCATCTAAATAATTAGACTATGCTCGTAGAAGAGTGGGAAAAGATCGAGATAAAGGCAAACAAATCTCAAGAGAGTTTTTAGAGATGGGATAATGGACAATGAACTCAATTAAGTGATTTGGAGTGGAAGAAAAAGGTTTCAAGAACTCCAAAAAGGCTCAAGCTCGATGAGGAATTTGATGATAGGAAAAAGACGGAGATATACCAGAAAGTTAAACGATCAACTCCTAACGCGTTAAAAACTTCGACACCCACAATACAACGTCATGCAATAAGCAAACATCACATCAACAAACAAGTCGACTAAGTTAGTTTAGAAAATTTTAAAGTTCATATTTTTTTATAACTAGATTTGTATTAAATTAAACTGAACTTAGAAAATTTTATTCAAATATTAAAGTATTTATTTACTTTTGTGTTTTCTAAGCACAACCCAAAATCAGAAATTTTGGGGTGTGACAATTCATCATCTCCAAGACAAAATTTTAATGTTCTCCAATTTTTAGTTGACTCTAAACTAGACCGACCATAGACACACTCTATGATCACACCTTAGTAAATAGATAAGTATATTTGTTTGGTTTTAATTTATTATTCATCTTTTTATTTCTATTAGACTCACAAGACTCTAAAGACATGGACCTTCATGTGCTCCATATATTTTTGGTATTTTTAAATTTTTCTATGATATTATTGTGAACTTTCATGTGCTCACATATTTTTGTTATTTTATGACTATATAAAATAGACTCGATAATCACCTAGGTATAGTTACCTGATAACTAGGGGATGTTCCCCCCCAAGCTAGATGTTTGCAATACTTGGTGTTGATGATCTTTAGGGCGAGCTTGTCAGCGACAGTCCTAGTGAACTCTACTAATAGACTCACTACTTAGTCATAATGTTATCCTGCATAGTTATACTCCAACAAGAAAACCAAAACTCGAGGCTCGAATGTAAATAAGAGGTTAGCGATCAGCCAACAAATAATTGATTATTCTTATGAGTTGATTTTAAATTGACAAGTTTTAGCAGGATTCTCTTTTTTAGGATTTTTTAGTTTAATTATACAGAAATTAAATATGTGTGCATGATATGTAGTTGTATTTATTTTTTATGCTACTACAGAGAATATTTATTCTTATAGGGCTTAGCCTTTTCATAATGCAAGAAAGTAAATACAGGAGCTATTACAATTTTTTATGCCACCACAGTAAATATTACTACAGGGTTACCACAAGTTTATTCACGTAGGGCATTTAATATTTTATGATGCAGTACATAAAGCAATAAAGATTTATTTTATTTTATTTTCCTTTTAATATTTATGAAGATGAATATGTTAAAGTGAAATTATTAATGTAGATAGGAATACTAATTAATTAGATAACTACCATATTACCTTATGACATGGGTACGAAATTTAAAGTTTACTGATAGGTCTTCTTCTTTCATTCTTGTGTATCTCTCCATCTTGAGAGATGGAGATCTTGATGGTTGCATACCTCTAGTGACAGTGATATCACTTTTGTTCTTTGATTTGGCCCATAGGTTGAAGTAGAGCTTTAATAGTAGCTGACAGTATCTTGCTCAGTGTGCATGTTCACAGAACTTTCACTTGTAGAATTAATAAACTTTGCTCGACGTGTTGTCCTGTTTGCAAAACTAAGGTAGAGATCAAGTGCATAGGCTCTGCTGGTAGAAAAACACCAACAGAACCAAATCTATTTCTTTATTTATTTTTCTCCATCCTTAGGCACATTGAACAAGATAAAGTTGGTGTTACATAAATTGTTTATTTATGACATGAGAGGTAAGATCAAAAGATTAAGCATTTAATGTTGCATTTAAGTTCACATGGTAGAAAAAAATGAAATTATTTAACCAATGGAAGGATTGTCTATCTCTATATAAATTTTCACATGAGTGTGACTATCATCTTCCTAAGATCGAATATAATGTTTTAGCTTGTCTGGTTAAGACTGAGATTAAAAGAATGGTGCCACGAACAATTTTAAAGTGCAAAGCATGTTGAGTTTAATTTAGTTATAACTCTAAGATGTTTGTGTTTTTACTTATGTGTACACCAAGATCAAGAGAAGAGCAAAGGACCACTTACTTTAAAATATTATCTTCATTATTAGAGCGTGATGGCACTAAGTAATGAAGAGTAAATGACTGGTGGTCCTTTCTCTTGCATCTTGAGTTGTTCATGGATGTCTTGTCTCCTCTGTTGCACTCATGCTTTTGTCATCTTTTGCTTCTTTGATCTTTTGACTCTTTTCACTCCAGTTATTATTATTATACCTGCAACAGATTAGTGAACAATACATATCCGAAGGAGTATACAAATTTTGAATACAGGTTGCTTGTCTAGTATTTTATTTTGAAAAGATAGTATTGATATTATTTTAGCATAGATCATATTTATGCAGACATGGCTCGAGGCAAAGTAACTTGCAGTAGAAGATAAAGTGAATGATCCATTAATACTCACAGTTCTTTTATTCATGATGAATGAGCTGTGTCTTCTTCTACAAAGTCATTAAAGTTCAGCATGTGCCCTCTCTCATCTCTAATTCGAATTTATCTCATGACTTAATCAAATTAATTTTAAAAGTTTCCTGAGGGGTTAGCCCAACAAAAATATCCAATATCTACTACAACAATTTCTAGTTCAATAACCAAGCTAAACTCCATGTCTAATTTTGGTTAAGGAAGGCTATTTAACCTAAGCACCACGCTTAATTTAAAAAGCCTTTGAAAGTATGTACACTACTTTCAAACCAAACCCTACTATAGCAGACAAAGGTAATATGAAAGCACTTATAGAGATTGTTTATTCAAAACAGAGATGAAAGAGCATGGTTAACAAATTAAATAAAGGTAGAGACAACCAATATTAGCAACATAGGATTTTCTAAATAAAGCCATTCCCCCAAGCTGAATTTTGCAAAGCAAAATTAAGTTTGGATGGATTAATTTGTATTATGATCGGTTGGTCATACCTGGCACTGCCATTAGTTATTTTCTCACTTCAAACCTGAAATGGTTAGTGACAAAAATATCCAAAGGTATATTTTGACAATTATATTTCTATGCTAAAGGTGCAAGCTCAATTTATTTTTTAAGAGTAGTTATTTTAGGACATAAAGTTGTTATTGGGAAACCTTCTAATTATCCAGTTGGTGAAGGGGCTTCCTTTAGAACATTAGCCTTTGTGCACCTATATCAAGATTACAACGAGATCTACAATATTTATGATAAACATATGCATCTACAACCACCCTTTCAATGATTTTATGAACAGGTAGAATGAGGGGGTTGAAAATCTCGTGTAGGGTAATGTTATAGAGACTAATTGATCCAGGAGATTTCTCATATGAGCATGGATTTGATAAAGTGATAATGAGATAATTTCCATGCTCATCGATGTGATCTCCCTTTTCAAACTCCAAGAATATCTCTTCATGGTTATCTTTAGGCAACAAGTTTGTCTCTATTATTTCATGCCTATGACATTTATTGGGTGATTTATTTTCTAGGATTTCCCATGAATCGATGTCTCCAAGATTGGTCTCATCTAAAGCTTTCTCTAAACTTGGGTGAGTTCTGTTTATTAAAGAAATTGATTTAAGCTCACCATTTGAATTTAAACCAAATTTAGATGCTAGTGCTAAAGCTTTATCCTCTTCCATCCATTCTTTTACAATAGCATATGTATTTCTAGTATGTTCTATGCATTCCTGCCATTGTCGTTGCTCTTCTTGGTTATTTCTATTATCTTCATGACTCTTATTCTTGGGATGTCTTGATGGATTTCTAGAGTCATTATGAAGTTTAGTGGAAAGAGCATAAGAAGATATATTGGGGTCAATGATAGGTTTAAAGATATTTACTGTAGGCATAGAAGGGGAGAAGATAGAATTTACACCTAAGTGGCTTGGCTCTCCTTCTATAGCATCACTAGACATGCCATCCTTGAACTCTTCCCAGTGTCTTTCAGGAGGGAAAGGAAGTTGACGACACTTTTCCCAAGATGCTCTTCTGAGAAGATTGATTTACGAGCATCTTAGCTAACTGGAAGTCTAAATCATCAAAGTGGAATTTTAAAGGTTTAGGATTGATAGCTAAATCTTAAGAATGAAATGATTGTGTTTTAGCTACCAAGACTTCCGTGTCTAATTCGGGTGATAAGTCCTTCTCTTCATCGAGGAGCTTAGAATTAGCTAGAGTAACCTTTTTGAGCATAGCTCTTACTTCACTTATGGGCAAATAGGGAAAGGCTCCTCCAGAGAATAAATCAAGGGATCCCGATAACTCTTGGTAAGACCCAGATAAAAGTGTTGAATAAGCACGGGGTCTGAAAAACTAAGGTCAGGGCTAGATGTAACAAGTTCATTAAAACAATCCCATGATGTACTAAGAGATTCTTGTTCTAGTTGCCTAAAAGTTAGAACCTCTTTACGAAGGTTAACTACTCTATGAATGGGAGAGAAATATAAACAAAATTTAGAGTATAATGTTTCCCAATCACCTTGCATACTCCCTACGGCTCGATTATACCAATGTTTAGCTCTTCCAGTCAAAGAAAATGGAAAAAGCTTCCATCTAATAGTCTTATCGGACATGCCAGCAATGCGCAAGCATGCACAGGTCTTCTCGAATTCTCGTAAGTGTGAGTATGGGTTTTCGTTGCCTTCTTCCGAGAAGTGTTTATCCCGAATCATATTAATTAAACATGGGTGCAGCTCATAGCCAGGTGTTATGATAGGTTCATTAGATTTTAGTGGTCCGAAGCTTTCACGTAAGCCATAAAGACAGATAGGAATAGAATTAAAAGCATCCATAAGGATGAACACAAAAATAATGAAGAGAATGGGATAAAATAGAAAAAGATAAAAGTATAATACAAGATTAAGGTAAACTAAGTCAAAATCAGCAAACCGTTCCCCGGCAACGGCGCAAAAAATGCTTGTTGCTATAAATTAACTGCACTCCATTAAATAAGATTTAAGTAAGATTATCCGCAAGCGCACAGATATCATACCAGTGTCACATTTTATCCGGAGGTTTTAAACATCGTATCCACAGGGAACAGTTGTGATGATGACAAAGTCTATAGACTTAACCCTACAATTAGGCTAGATAATATCAAGAAAGAGGAAATAGCTATTGAACTCTAGTTCTGACAACCGGTAAGTTTTGTATAATATTGTTCTAATTGGGCAAGTAACCCGAATAAGAGCAAAAATCAGAGTTCTCTCCTACCAAGCACCTATAAGCCTATCAATCCTATCAACGAGAAGTGGACTACAGAGGATTCAACGAAGCTATAAAGTCACCTTCGCGAGCTACCACTATCCGGCTAATCAGGGGACATCCACAAGCAATCATAGCCTAGACACCACGTCTACACTATGAATTACTAGTCCAATCAAGTAATGACCAAGATCAAAGCACTCAATATGAGTTGTGAACATAAAAATAAATAAGAACAACTGCTTACTTGAATCGGAATGTTGAATACAAAAGTACCTTAGAACGCAGCTCCGGGCGAGGGAGCTGAATCCAGAAGAATACAGCCACGAAGAAGCACCGACAGGCCGGAACTCCTCCAGAATCTCTACTCCTCTACTCAATCTCTCTAATCTCTAAACAAGACTAGATCTAGAAGAACTAGTCTCTCCTAATTGCTACATCTAGATGAACTAGAACTAGATGAACTAGAACTAGATCAACTAGAGGGACCCTAACCCTAATTATGTAGAGAATATGAAGCACCGGGGTGTAGAATGCCTCTTGGAGGGGCCTTGGGGCGTCATTATATAGGCCGAGCTGGAGTAGAGGGCAAGGAACCGCCACGTCATCGATCCGCGTCTTCATGTTGTGTGCACCGTCGGATCAAACCGACCTTAGATCGATGTAGGAATGCTTTACTTAGGTGCCAAGGAAGTGTAGGAGAAAGACTCCAGAAGGCGGCGGCCAGAAGCCCTAGGGGGGCGCCGACCGGAGCCAGGTGGGTCCGGCCGGCCCCACCTGGTCTCCCCTGTGGGTCCCGCTGCTTCGGGTGTCTTCTAGATCCTTCCTGAGCCTGATGACGGTGTTTGCCGACGCGGATAAGTTTCGTGATAATTATGCACTCTAATCCCTCTTTTATGCTTTTCTAGAATAATCCCTGAAAAATATAGAATATGCAAAGCTCATGGAAATTATCAGTTAAAACCCTAGACTAGTGTGTATTCATGTGCGTTTTCATGTCTAAAGTTCTAATAAAAGTTGACGTTGTCCACCGTCAACATCGAGCTATCCCGACTTCTAGATTACAGAATTCAGATGAGGACCCACGGTCTGAAATATCCTAGCGTCTTTTCAGACCTAGATGAGAGCAAAAAAGATAGCTCGACCTATCCCGACTTATAGATCACAGAACTCGGATGAGGACCCACGGTCTGAAATATCCTAGCGTCTTTTCAGACCTAGATGAGAGCAAAAAGATAGCTCGATCTATCCCGACTTCTAGATTACAGAACTCGGATGAGGACCCACGGTCCGAAATATCCTAGCGTCTTTTCAGACCTAGATGAGAGCAAAAAAGATAGCTCGACCTATCTTGACTTCTAAATTACAGAACTTAGATGAGTACCCACAGTCTGAAATATCCTAGCATCTTTTCAGACCTAGATGAGAGCAAAAAAGATAGCTCGATCTATCCCGACTTCTAGATTACAGAACTCGGATAAGGACCCATGGTCCGAAATATCCTAGCATCTTTTCAGACCTAGATGAGAGCAAAAAGAGATAGCTCGACCTATCCCAACTTCTAGTTCATAGAACTCGGATGAGGACCCACGGTCCGATATATCCTAAGCATCTTTTCAGACCTAGATAAGGGCAAAAAGATAAGCCCAATCTATTAGAACACAGATGAAGTAACAAGAACTCATACGGAGATCCACGATCGAAGACAAAGAATAAAACAAAGAATTTTTCTTCTTACAAAAGGCCTCAGAAAAGCATGAAACATCCTTACAATGAAGAAGTTTACTGTTGGCCACCACTTCCACCCACAGGTACAGAATCTATCTCTGCAAGATCTATAAATTGTTGGGCTAAACCCAAGACGGCGGCTTCAGACTGTGAGAGGGACCGCTCAGCTTCAGGGGTCTCCGTGCCATCCAAGATCCTCTCGAGAGGCAAATTCGGGTCAATCAACCAAATACGCCCCAAGACACCTTGGACATCAACTTGGATGCCTTCTTTCACAAAGCCAACAACTCGGCGAGACAGCAGAGGTAGAAACTGAACCCAAGTCAGGCCAACATCTTCAGCTTTCTCAACATGTCAGCAAGCTTCCGAACAGAACTCCAAAGGGCTGACCATTTCTCCTCTGAAGCCTTCAGACGAGCTAACAAGTCCTCCACCGATGCTTTGGCCTGCAAAAGATCTCGATCAGCACCACGCCTAATCAGCTGAGCTCTGGCAAGAACTTCTTCAGCATTTTCCTTTACCTTCTCCGACTCATTGCGGAATGTCTTCACCTCAAGCTTCAAAGCCTCAGTCTCTTCTGAGTACTTTTTCTTCAAAGCTTCAAAACAAACAAAAATAAGTCAGCAAAAGAGTAAATATCAAAAAGACAAGGATAGAAGAAGCATAAAAGTACCCTGCAAATCTTTATCAAGAATCTTCAGCTTTCTCGAGGAATCCTTCTTGGATTCAGCAGCAGCCGACTTTTGCCGCTCTACCTCAGCAATCTGAGCCCGCGGAGCAGTCTCAGATAACTGGCGCCCTTGACGCTCTGCTTCAAGCTCAGACTTCAAAGAAGTTAGCTCCTCCAACAGCTTCTTTTATGACTCAGTCGAGCCAAAAAAGAGGTCAGAGTCACCAACATAACTCTACAAAATAGAAAGGAAATAAGTCCAAGCAACAGAAAGAACAAAGGAAAAAATTCAAAACTCATCTGGAATTGCTGAGCAAAAGAATGAAAAGAAGCCTGGACAGAATTCCATCCAGACTCGAGTCCCCTAAGGCGAGAACTCGGTTCAAACTCCACCTCCAGCTCCTGCACCAACTTCATATCACGAACCATATCCCAAAGAGCAGAAGAAGGAGACAAAAGAGAAGGACATCCAACCAGAGGACAAGAAGAAGTCAGAGGCTCAGCAACAGGCAAATCCTCTCTCCCTAGGGTGGCAGCAACTTCCACGACCGGAAGCACAGAAGTCGTAGCCATAGAAGATGCAGCTACTACCGCCGTCGCCACTAGAGGCGACTCCACAGCCAGCTGAGAATCAAGCACAGAAAGTACCTGACCCGCAACCTCCACACTCACAGTCTTCTCAGAGTTAGAAACCGGAGCCGAAGAGACAGCAGCAGTTGATCTATAAAGTTAAAGAGTTAAGAAAACAAAAGACACAAGAAAGAAAAAAGAACTCAGAAAGAAAGAACCCTGACCGGGGAGCACGCCGGAGAGCAAGAAGAGGCTGAGGAGATGGAGGCGACATAACTTCATTCAGATCCTCCAACAACTCGGCAGTAAAAGGAGGAGGACCCGGCAAGACTCCCAACCCGGAGAAGAAGTAGAGGTTCCCCGGGGCTATAAAGACAAAGCCAAAAATCAAGAAACGGAAGGAAAAACTACTCCAGATTCTAAAAAGTCAAAAAGCAGCACATACCGATGAAGAAGAGGAGAATCATCAACATCCTTAGTCTCATCCTCATACAAGAGGACTGTATTACCATCTACTAAGGAAAAAGAATCAAGACCACACACAAAAAGAAAAAACACAGCAAAATAAAGAAATTTCTCACCTATCATAATGTTACCTGAAGGCTGAGGAGAAGAAGAACGTGCCCGCTTCGGTGGCACAGAAGAAGAAGTATCACCACCTGCAGACCTCTTAGAGTGAGTAACTCGAGGGATGGCCACCGGCTGGTAGGGAGTATACTGGAGGACGGGTTCCTTTTCAGAAACCCCCGGCAAAACGATTTGGCCGTCAACCACTTTATGGCCAACAGCCGAAGGGGCCGAAAGATGAGCAATCTCTCCATCAACAAAGAGAGATGCATCAATATTAAACCCCTGCCAAAAGGCTACAAAGATATAAAAACAAGTCAGAGAGAATCAAAAAGTACTCAAAAATACAAAAACAAGCAGGGCAATCTACTTACAGTAGGAGGAGGATTGTTGGCAGAGTACTCAAAGCCAATCATCGAGACCACCGTGCCCCCCTTCAAAATCTTCTTGAGGCGCAGAAGCACCTCATCATCAGACAACTCGGTAGTGGCCACCATCCGAGATGGATCTTCAATGCCAGAGTACTCGAAGCCAAGATGCTCCCGAGCCTTCAAAGGCTGTACTCGGCGGTGAAGATAACTAGCCACTATAGCAAAGCCTGACAAGCCGTTCTGCTTCAGGTAGCTAATCCTATCAAAGAGCGGCTGAAGCAGCAACAACTCGGCAGCGCTAAGCTACTCTTTTTCCCACCGATCATTAGGCACAGGCGGGACCCTAGAGTAGGTTTCAAGAGCTGGGGCAGCGTCATCACCGCTAAGGTTCCCAGCATAAAACCACTCGGAACGCCAGTCCTTCACGGACTCAACAAGATCATACTCAAAGAAGTGGCTCAACTTACACCCCTGTCGAAATTGAATCCCACATCCACCAAGGGCGTGTAGGGAATCTGAGCGGGGCTGCGGCTTAAGGCGGAAAAGAAAGCGGAATAGATTCAGAGAAGGAGGGATGCCAAGGAAAGTCTCACAGAAATAAACGAAAACAGAAAGATGAAGGATCCCATTCGGAGTAAGATCATGAAGAGAGCTATAGAAATAGCGAAGAAAGTTGTAAAGAAAAGTACACGCTAGAAGGGAAAGCCCGGCGCGAACAAAATAAACAAAAAGGACAATCTCCCCAGGACGGGGAACGGGAACACGATGCTCACCAGGCGCAGACCAACCAGCCAAATCCTTGGACTGGATCATCCCCCACTCCTCCAGCTCAACCAAATGCCTCTCCTGGGTAGTCGGAGCCGGGAACGACTTCGCGGTTGCCTTCATCGCAGCAAACTCGGGATTCAATAGCTCGTCAACTTCTTCAAGAACAGGCTTGAACTACCGGCTTCTTGCTCACAGTCTTCTTCCTCCCCATACAATGACCAAGCAACAGCAATGGATGGAAGGAGCGCAGCAAGAACAAGCAGCAAGAACAGATTGAGGATTTTTCTTTCTAGGGTTTCAGGATGCGGAAGCAAGGTGAAGAAGGAGAACGGCCACCCTGAACACTGATTTATAAGCTAAGGAAAGGCCCGGCTTAAGGCCCACTTAACAGAGCAATGGTAAAAAGGCCAACGGATACATGGTGCAATAACAGGAAAGGCCCAGTAAACTCCCCAAAATCCGGAATAATGGTCCTAATCCCGTTACTCGCCAACGGTAAAATCCAACCACGTTAACAAGACAAAAATGAGAAAGACCTCGGTGCAAATGAAGCTGGAATCACAAAACAAGTCAGCACGAAGGCAGACAACCAGCTTTCCAGCTAAAACAAGTCAGCACGAAGGCGGGCAACCAGCATTACAAGCCCAAACAACTCGGACTCAGATAAAACTTATATTTTCAGCAGAACTAACAAGGCACAAGGATACAAGCCTTACAAGACCCATCGAATTCAGAAGAAAACTAAAACAATAGCTACAAGGAACCCTGTAGAATTCTGTCATAGAAGACAACAACGCAGAACCCCCAAACAACCAAGGTGATAGCTGTTGTCGAGCAGGCCCAAAGCAACCTAGATACACCAACACAGTGCATCCAAGTTCACCAAAAGTAGCACTGACTGATCAAGCATCACATTGGGCCTCTCCAGCCACAAGTTGAATCGGACCCCATATGAGCAAGACAGGCTCCAAATAGGTGTCGGCCGGGCCGCTGGCTGGTCGGCACCGCACAGACTAAAGAACCATGCGGATCAAGAACCCTTCCACCACGAGCATATGTCGGGCGAGTGGAAAAAAAAAAACCGAGACGCAAAATGACACAAAGACCACGGGGGCACATCTCAAGACTTCTTCTACCTACCAGAATGAGCCTCCAACCACAATGCTACTGCGGGACTAGTCTGCCTCTAATCCCTGTCTCAAGAATTCTTCTACCCACTAAAAAGACCATACTGGAAGAAAAAGAAAGAAGCCCGGGGGCTGATCGATCTCACAAACAATCATCTTCACAAGAACAGAAGGTAGCACACTTCTAAGTCCTAAGAACAACTGAAAGAATAGACCTATTTATTGGGCAGGATCGGTGTACATAGACCAAGTGCACCCAGACAGAGAAACGCTGACAAGACTTAAAGATGGGCAGTAAAGAGTACAGTAGACAGGCATATCCTGAGGATATCCCCTCACAGTAAAAGCACATAGTTTTTAATGCGCCAGCTGCCAACGCCCAACCATCAAAAGCAGACATAAAGGGCAGTAAAAGACAAATCAGCAAAAGAGAGTCACGAGTCTTTAGCCGATTTCTTTATAAAAGAACTCGGTAAAAAGCTCGGGGCTACAGTTTTAATCTATTTTCTCTACAAGACCCTCCAGCTTTTTGATTCCAAATAGCAAGAGGCTCGAGGGCTACACTCATTGAGTGCACTGCAAGAAAGAAGCACTCAAACAAGACCCTCTAGCTTTTTGTTCCAAATAGCAAGAGGCTTGGGGGCTACACTCAATGAGTGCACCTACGGTGCACATAAAAAGAAAAGAGGCCTTCAAAAGACCACTCACTTCAAAGAATCACTCAGGAAACAAGTCGACTCCCGAGTTCTACTTCGAAATGCTAGGGGGCTTGTCGATGCGGGACCAAGACGGTTCCCTATCGGCATAACTTTCACCCAGGCGGGCCTACAAGACAGAGGCAAGAGGACCGATTCCGAGTAGATGACGTCCTGTCCTAGTTAGGCAAATAGAAAGTAACTTCTATAATAGGAGCAGAACTCTCTCTACTAGTCCGACTAGGATTAGAATCAAAGCTCTGGCCCCTTTCTCTCATAAAAAGGAGCCCGAGCACCCTTATTGTAACAACGCACAATCATACATCAATCCAACGCAAAAAGGCCAAGGCCGACTAGAGTAGAGCTTTTACTCAACGATGAGGGCTCGAACCAGGATAAACCGAGTGTCTCTTGCGTGAACCGCCGAGTTCTGGTATTCACCGAGATCCGAATCAACTGCTACGGAAACCCCGTGGCAGGCTATCGGTGGCTAAACACCGACAGTTCTATTCAGTTATGTTGTAATACCATGCTTAGTATTCAACATCATTTATGGATTTGTCTACAAACATGTTATTTGAAATCCTGCAAGAATAAATACATTTTGTTTTGCAATTACAATTTATCAAAGTTGCAACATAATGACCATTACATATAGTTTTGATCCCTAAGTTTTGTTATGTTAAAGTTTTTTAAGCTAGGACATAATGGGTAATCAAGCACATAACTCAGCTCGCCCTCGACGTGGTCGTGGTCGTGCTCGTGGTAGGGGCCATGTTGGCCCTCTATTAAATAGTGAGAGTATGGTACACCTGATATTAGGGTCTTCCTCTATATGTCAAGCTCAGGAGACATATACACAGCATACAGAAAGCAGTCAACCAACAGTTATATCTAAAGTTCAGTCCACACATACACAACATATGGAAATCAGTGATCCAACAGGTTAAATCATTATCTCCACAGACCTCTATAAATATATTTCAATATATATATAAAACATTAGTTTGACTGCAGTAGATACTAATACATACACATTAGAACCCTTGGCAGTGGAAGGTCGTCGATTGTGTGCAAGAATAGTTGGATCATTCACCGCCTCTTCATCTTCATCCAATAATCAAAACATATCAGAAGAGCCTGCTGGAGACCATGTACCTTCATCCACTGTGAATTTTAGACACAAACGTAAGACTAGGAACCATTTCCTCCTATGTCCCATATCCCATCATCAGCTGACCAAAAATAATGTCATATAACATGCAAATTTCCAGGAACTATTTTTAGTCCTTTAGATTTGGGTGGGCCTCAGTGCACTTGCCGCCATTGCGGAGCTTTTTTCTGGTATGAAGAACACCTCCGTAGAGACAGGAATACTTCAAACCCAATATACAATTTGTGTTGCAAAGGTGGGAGAATATCTTTGCCACGCTACAGTCCTCCTCCTCAACCAATATTTGATTTATTGATCTCACAAGAAAGAACTCTTACAAATCACTTCTTCGATAATATCCGCCGCTATAATATAATGTTTGCTATGACTTCAATGGGAGCTAAAGTTAAGGAATCTATAAATGATGGGCAAGGACCATATGTTTTCAAGATTAGTGGTCAAATTTGCCATCGTATTGGGTCTTTTATCCCTTTAGGGGGTCGCCGTCCGGAATATGCACAACTTTACATATATGACACTGCCAATGAAATTGCAAACAGATTAAATGTGGTTTCTTCACAATCTGAGCCATCCCCTCTTAATGAGACCATAGTTGGCTCCCTCATAGAAATACTGGATATCCATAATCCCATTGTTAAGCTATTCTGAATAGCTAGAGAAAAGCTCCTACCATCTAGTAATTCTTCTGGAGTTTTATCATCTGAGGAATCTACTGATCATCTCTCCATCAGATTATATGGCACCCCAGATGCACATAGTGATATGTTCAGCACACTAGTGGCTTCTGAAGTTGTTGGATTAGTGGTTGGCAATTTAGGAGACACTGATGTTGGTAGGGATCTTATAATAGAAGACCATGCATCAAACCTGCAACAAATAAGTGAAGACCACTGCAAATTTGTGGCCATGCAATATCCTCTTTTATTCCCTTATGGTGAGGATGGCTTCCATGATGGCCTAATGTATCAATGAACCAGTCAATCTTCATCTACTCAGCGTCAGAAAGTTACAATTCCAGAGTACTATGCATATAGGCTGCATGATAGACTCAGTGAATTTAACACTCCTCTACGAAGAAAGACATTAACACAAGTTTATCAAGTAGATGCTTACTGCTGTGTTGAAGACAAGCGAGTTAGACACTACCGAACAGATGGCTTTCAAAAAAAATATAGATCTGCTCCCTATAAAGCTTTATCTGCATCTATTTCTAGGGGTATCACAGCTGCCTCTTCCACTGGTTAGAGGGTTATTTTACCCTCATCCTTTGTTGGTGGGCCATGCTATCTATATCAAAAATACCAGGACTGTATTGGCATATGTAGGAAATATGGCTGCCCAGATCTCTTTATAACATTCACAGCAAACTCAGCATGGACTGAGATAGCTGAAGCTTTGGCAATATTTTAATGGATGACATAACTAAACATAACTTTTTGGACCAATAAATGCAGGTATTTATCTTTGATCAGCATATGTCATAAAAACATTAAATCATATTAGCACCTTAGTATAACACTAAGATATTTCCTCTCTTTGTCCAGTTGTCTACACAATTGAGTTTTAAAAACAGGGTCTACCACATGCACATATCATAGTATGGTTGCAAAAGGATGCACCCCTAGATGCTGAAAAATAGATTATTTGATCTTTGCCCAGTTACCTGATCCAGCAGCAGACAAAATTGGATATGATGCTGTGTTTGCGTTTATGATCCATGGGCCTTGTGGACCTCTGAACCCATCTTCAGTCTGCATGTTAGATGGTGTATGTTCCAAAAATTATCCAAAGGATTTCTGTCATAAAACAAATATAATGGAAAATGGCTTAACACAGTATGCACGTCCAAGAAATGGGATTATTGTCCGTAAAAATCATTTGAACATTGATAACACCTTTGTTGTGCCTCACAATGTTGACTTGATTGTTAAATATCAGGCCCATATTAATGTGGAGAAAGTCAATCATGATGGAATGCATAAGTATCTTTTTAAATATATAACGAAGGGTTTTGATAGTGCTAGGATTGGGATACATTCTAACTCTTCAGCAGCACAGTCCTCAAATGAAGTTATTGTTGACGGTGGATAGCGTCAACTTTTTATATATCAAAAGCATAAAACACACATCAATATCTAGAAGGCTAGGGTTTTATCTAACAATTTCTATGAGTTTTGGTGATTTACCAATTTCCAGGGACTAATCAAGAAAACACCAAAAAAGGGGTATAACTACAAATCTACACCACGGAATTATCCGCAACTCAAGAATACGCCAAACTACTCTAGAATGATCCAGAAGACACAGGAGTGAAAGGGAGCACGAGAGGCTTCCAGGTGGGGCCGCCCGGCCCCACCTATTAGGCCGGCCGGCCTGCTGTGAGGAGAACCCTCTCCCCCCTTCTAGAGTCTTCTTTCCACCGCCTTTGAGGATCAATCTCAGCCCGGCGTGAAGTCGGTTTGATCAAACGGCTGTCGTGCATCCCACCGGGCTATATAAGCGGAGCCAGACCCCCTAGAAAACCATAATTCATTCAAGAAGGAGAACCAATTCATTCAAGTCATCCAGAGCTTCAAGTTCTAATTCCTCATAGCCTTCTAGTTCATAGTTTAGCCTTGTTAGATCTAGAGTAGAGGAAGTCAAGTTCTTCATCGATCTTGGATTCTTGACGTTGTCAAGAAGAGAAGAGTCTGGTATAGTTCTTAAGTTTTTCTTTCTTATTGTAATATCTGTATTTATACGATCATTACTAGCAACATTATTCTTTATTATTATGTTCTTGATTGCATTATTCATCGTCTACTTTAATATGTCTAGTATAGTTAGTTCGCTATTATATTCATGCAGTGGTTCGTATAGCATTCATCAATTTGATCGGTTGGTGAGTGGTAGGTTGTGTGTAGGCATGGTGCCTAGATGCATTACTTATCTACGAATATCCCCAGTTGTACCGGGTAGTAAGGTAGATTGTGGATGTGCCATTGAGTCCTTTGTAGGTCTTCCCCCGTACGATGGATTGGTGGAGTGGGATTGTCAGGTTAAGAGTATATTTATATATATGAGGTTCCTGTACTCATCTTTTTCTGTACATTACTCCGATATATTTGGGAATTATGGTAGTATTACTTAGCAATGATTGTTAGACATACTTACACTAAATGAAGTAGCTTTGACTGTAGCTTGAATACTTAGGAGTTATTTCTCTATTAAATGATTAGACGACGTTAACATGTCTAGATTGCTATGAGTGAATTAGTATTATCATATGATGACTGATCATATTTATCATTTATCTATTATTTATCTTATGACACCTTTCTATTGTTGAGGAGAGTTAACATTGGCTATATCTTTATTTACTGCATATAAGTGTTATCAATACTATAGATTAGCTGTTTAGCAATGCCTTTCTAGTGGTAGAATATAAATGACAATCTGGTAATACTCTAGGTAAAATACTACAATGGTATAATTATCTGTCCGCTTGCAGAATCGTTCTTAGTTTATATTTATCTTTATTTATTTCTGCCTAATCACATAAAATGATAAGATTTAGTACCAAAGTTTATTCCTAGCTTTACAATTGGGGATGACAATCTAGTTTCATAGTTAGGAGTAAGGGTAAAGAGACTAGTGGCTAGTTGCTAAAGGCAAGTTAATTAATACCAATATTTTTAGCGTCATTGCGTGGGATAGGGATTTGAGGTTTATTGTAGTGACGTTAGAAATGCCAACAAGTATTTTTGGTGCCGTTGCCGGGGAAGGATAATAAATTTAGGAAAGTATTGATAACCATAAACACCACAATAAGATCGATCACCCAATTAACCTCTAACTCAAACAAGCTTACCCTTGTTTTGTCTACTTGTGTATCTTATGTAGGGTAATGAATAAATAAATAGTTTTTGATCTTCCGGATAATTACACCGAAGATCCTAAGAAACACTTGAGAAGAAGGAAGTTTTCAAGAACGAGGGACATTTTTGAATCACCATCAAGAACACCCTCCACTGAAACTTGTTCTTCATAGGAGCAAGCTCTATCATCCGAAGGAGAAGAATTAGAAGCTAACTTGACACCAGTTTTTGAAGCTATGGCTGAGAAGACGCTATGTGAATTCTCTGCTCCAACAACCGCTAACATCCATACTGGGCCTAATGTCGACATCAGAGATAACGGATTTGAGCTCAAGCCTGTGCTCATCACTATGGTGCAAGCAAATTAGTTTTGTGGAAAGGCACATGAAGATACAAGTACACACTTATAACACTTTCTGGAGATATGCAGCACCTTTAAGATCAAAGATATACCAAAAATGCTATCTTACTTCGCCTATTCCTATTTTCACTACTAGGAAAAGCAAAACAGTGGTCCTAGAACAACAAGGCAACCAACACTACATGGGACAAATGCTCTACTGCTTTTCTGGCCAGATTCTTTCTAACAGGCAAGACCACTATTCTGCGTGGGAAGATCTCAAGCTTTCAACAACAACATGATGAATCGTTCGTTGTGGGGGTTTAGAACCCTATACCCTCACGGCTGGCCTTTGGCCTCGACAGACAGGGCGGCCCAGCCCACAAGACCAAGACTGATCGGCCTCTCTGGCCTGGTTGGAGTCCCAAGCGGACAATTAAAGGTTACTTGTCATGCAAGGCAACTAGTCGGTTAGGAAACCAATTGTATTTTGCCTAGATACGGTTTGTTTGTAACCGACCACCTCGGGATTTCAGGATCTGTAACCCTGCCCCCCAGACTATATAAGGTGGGCAGGGACCCCCTCCAAAACATATCTTTATCATTTTCTCAATCATCAATAACAGAAGAGCAGGACGTAGGGTATTACGCATCAAGCGGCCTGAACCTGGGTAAACCGTGCATACTGTTCTTCCTGTTCCATCTCGCTTGTAGTTTAATAGCGTGCCTCCACCACAAATCATTACCGTCGGTATACCCGTGGTAGACTGCCGCCGATATTTCGTCGAAAATTACACTTAGCAGTCGTTGTTAATAGCGTGCCTCCATCGCTGAGACCTTCTTCTTCCCCATTGCGATTTTCAGGCTGCGTGGGCGAGATGCAAAGTGCGCGGATGGCAGTTGTCGAAAACCTAGGTTGTGCGCCGGTGATTGAGGAGAAGAAAGCGGTGGAAATGGCAATGACTGCTAAGTGTGGAAGACGAAGCGGCGGCCGTCGGGCTATTTATACCATGCGGGTGGCCCATTGACTCTCCCGAGGTCACTGTGGACTTTCTTTTTACCCTAATTTTTAACTGGGCTTTATTGGGCCGAGTTACCTTTACAGAATTGTTTTCTCTTCTACGGTACATTGAGCCGGTTATTAAAGTCATCGTATCCTAGTCTTACTGGGGACTAGGCCCACCCATTGAATGTATGGTCAGTCTGGTCCACCAGTCAGTCTGGGGACTGAGGACTCTTGCAGAAGTCATATATGTAGACCTGGTCGACCAGATCGATCACTCGGGATCGGGCACACAAATGAAGCTGTGTTTTCTTATGCCCCAGTCGACCCGGATCGCCTAGGGGACTGGGCGCATAGTCTAGGTATGCACTAATTAAGTACTGGTCGACCGGAACAGCCTGGGGACTGAGCCCCGTCGATTACCTTGCGTACTGCTCAATTAGCTCAGTTTGGGACCGAACTCAGAAATTCGCACTCATCAAAGAATAACAAAGCATTTAGAGTAATTCTGATATAAGATCCAATGAAGAAATTAACAATGCAAGGTCACTTTTCCACACCAGATTGGGTCATTCAGGACCTAGTTACAAACTACTTGCCTACTGCATTTTTACAAAAGCTATGACGCCTGGCGAGTTTCTCATGGATCCTGACCTAGAACTTTCTGTTCAAGGACCAGTAAACCCATGGAACTGCAAAAAACTAGTCCTCTACCAAGCGTCTGGCGGGGCGTGCATGCCCGAACACTGCCAGAACCTACGGAGTGTCGTTCATGACGTCCTCCGCGGTCACTTCCTCCACTATGGCGTCGGTGTCGTCGAAGTCCTGGATGAGGTGCTCCAGGTCGGCGACGCGTTCCCCTTCCGGAAGACCGGCGAGTCCCTGGAGATCCATCCTAGAGCGGCGCTGGGCAACTGCCAGTGCCGACGACGCCCCGACGGCGCACACCGTGCGACACGAACTCCTGGATTCGGCCGGGCGTATTCTCCAGCTGCTCCAGGAGGGAATCTCCTGCCGCCCCGGTGAAGGCGGCGACCGCTTCCGCCGCAGGGAGGATGGTCTGGAGCTCCTCCTCCAGTTGAGCCACCCTCTCATCGGCCGCCAGCTGGTTGGCCCGCGCCTGTTCCGCCTCCGCCTTGGCCTGATCCAACGCTCCCATCACGGCAGTCAGCCATTCCCGCAGTTCCGCCATGGCGACCGTTTTGGTCACCATGGCATGCCGAGCACCGGCATTTCCTTCCCCGGCCACCTCCGCAGCAGGGAGCGGCTGCGCGGGTAGGGCACCGATGGCCAGTACCCTGCAAGCAACAAGTCAAGTCAGATTAGATTTCGATTTCTCACCAAATGTGTGTACTACAGTAACACGGCTGCTTACCCGGCATTACGGCGGCGTCTGCTGGACGGACCGCTCGGTGAGCTCTCCGCTGGCCGCTTGCCGCGATCCATTCGATGGTGCTGGAGCGTCATGAGATTGGATTGGAAGAGGGAGACCTGAGCAATCGGCTAGGGTTTCTTTGGATTTGGGATGCTTCTTCTCACCGCCGCGTCTTCTATTTATAGGCAGCCGTCAGGAAGGTAAGCAGGCGAGTGGGAATCGCGGCACAAGATCCGCGACGGATCACTTTCCCCACGATTAGAAAGTGCCATCATTGCGGCCACGACCGAAGGCGAACCGCCGCGGCACGCTCTCCAGTACAGATTTCTCGGCCTCCATGCCGGGATGGTCTTTTTTGCCCCTCTGAGCGAGGCGAACGGTTAACTGGGCCATCGGCTGGGTATTAGGCCCATGTTGTATAATTTTTGACTTTTGATTATTTCGATTTTCTCGCAGAATTGCATCTTTTTTCTAGAAAAGGTGATTATTCTGAGTGATTATCAAGTTTTTTATTAAAAGCTTGCTACAACATGTTTCTCATCTTCTAACAATCTTGGGGACTACGTGGGCCCACGTCACTTCAGCAGTGACTGGGCCTGTTCCTAGTATGAAGTCTGACCCCTACCGTATGCATAGCTTTTCTGAAAGGCTAGTTTCTTTAATTTCGCGAATGATATATGATATCATATGCTACTGTGGGCCCACGTCTCTGGACACGAGTCGCTTTTTTCTTTTTCTTTAAGCAACATGCATCTTTCGACAAAGACGAATGAATTTGCTTCTGAGGTTGATTCCTTCTTCGAACTGCTTGGCGTTGTTTTGAACTGGTCGGTCCTTTGCAGAACTGATCGGTTCCTTGTGGAGCTGATCGGCAAGTCAATGACGAGCTACAACTAGGCAAGGTTACAATCCGGACTGGTCGGCAAGCGTCAGAGCGGTGTTACTTCTCAAGATTCATGGTGCTCGGGACTAGCTATGGGGGTTTAGACCCCTATACCCTCACGGCTGGCCTTTGACCTCGACGACAGACAGGCGCCCAAATTTCACAAGACCAAGACCGATCGGCCTCTCTGTCCTGGTTGGAGTCCCAAGCGGACAATTAAAGGTTACTTGTCATACAAGGCAACTAGTCGGTTAGGAAACCAATTGTATTTTGCCTAGATACGGTTTGTTTGTAACCGACCACCTCGGAATTTCAGGATCTATAACCCTGCCCCCCGGACTATATAAGGCGGGCAGGGACCCCCTCCAAAACATATCTTTATCTTTTTCTTAATCATCAATAACAGAAGAGCAGCATGTAGGGTATTACGCATCAAGCGGCCCGAACCTGGGTAAACCGTGTGTACTATTCTTCCTGTTCCATCTCGCTTGTAGTCTAATAGCGTGCCTCCACCATAAATCACTACCGTCGGTATACCCGTGGTAGACTGCCGCCGATATTTCGTCGACATTCGCTGAGGCATGAGAACGCTTTCAAGATTACACTGCAGAATGTCCTCATCATGGAATGGAGGATTGGTTACTTATGCAGACTTTCTATCATGGACTAGTCGCTAGTACTTGTGGGCCCATGGATGCTGCAGCTGAAGGAGCTTTCTTGTCACTTAAGCTCGCTGATGCAACAGCACTCGTCGAGAAGATGGCCTCAAATCAAAGCTAGAATGAAAACGCACTCAACCTCGTAAGAGAGGAGGAGGCACTCATCATCTCAAGGAAGTCGATACATTCACTGAAAAGTTAGACCTCATTATGAAGAAGCTTGAAGACAGAGTCACTGAAAAGAGAGAAGTCATGCACATTAATGATTCTTACATTACTTGTGAAGAATGTGGAAACACAGGGCATTTAGCAGTCAACTGTCCTGAAATCCAAGAGGTCGTGAACTACATCAACAAGGTCAAGGATGGAATCAATCAAATCAAGGATGGAATCAGCAATCACGACAAGGTAACTTCCAAGGTACAATAATTACAACAATTACAATTTGCCACCTTTGTGAGATCTAGTTGTTGGTCAATCTAAATTACTGGACCAAATGTTTAAAAAGGTAACTGTAAATGACAAAGCTTTAGAGAACATAAACACTAGATTAGATACTTTTGCTTCTGCCATTAAAAACCAACACAACTTCAATAAAATGTTAGAATCAATTAGCTCAACTGGCAGCTACTGTTCCTTCAATGGAAAAAGGTAAGGCTCTAGGCCAACTAGAAGATTTAGAAACTGCAAATCTTGTTGATATTCATAATGCAGGTCATTACTACACTCAACTAGCGGATGTGCAGTGAATTGACTACTCACTCCCTGAGAAGAAAGGAGACCCTGGGAGGCCTATCATTCCTATTTCAATAGGATGTCACACCTTTCCAGAGGCCATCTGTGATTTCAGCGCAAGTGTCAACATTATGCCTAAGGTAATTTATGAAAAGATTTTAGGAGATCCTTTATTGTACACAACTATGTGTTTGTAGCTTGCAGATCAGTCCATTTGCTACCCCGAAGGAGTTTTGGAAGAAGCTATTGTTCGAGTGGGACAATCTTATGTCCCCATTGACTTTGTAGTCATGGAGACCGGAGGGGATGAAAGAGCACCCATCATACTAGGCCGAACATTCTTAGGCACAACTAAAGCCATCATCTATACGGAGCACGCCAAGATTGTGTTTTCCATCAAGAACAAGAAGGAGAAGTTCTCATTCAAGAACCGAATCCTCACAACTCCCACATTCCCATAGAAGCCATACGAACAACAATAGAAGAAGGAGGAAGAATGAGCTCAGTCAAATTCTAGAAGAGACAGTTCAACTAATCAATTCGGTTAACACCGAACATGACCACCTATTGGCACCACCATATATTGTCAAGAGAGAAGACCCAGTAGTACCGACTATCGAGTGCACTATCAAGCAAATGGTTTTTCCTAAGACCTTTTATGACACTGGATCAGAGGTCAACATCATGTCAAAGGTAGCGTACAATTATCTATTTAGTGATGAACCATTATACCCAACCTATATACAGTTGCAGATGGCAGACTTATCAACAAGATTCTCAGAAGACATAGTAAAGAACATTACGGTAAAGATTAAAAATTATTATATACCCATAGATTTCTTGGTTCTTGACATGCAGGAGGATGACGATACACCTATTATCCTGGGAAGAGCCTTCCTCAACACCGCTAATGCAATCCTCTACATGAGATCTAGACAAGTTCACTTCCATCTACCTGTTGGAAAGGTACATTGCGACTTTAATAGTTACACTAACAGTAATTCATCCCAGAAGATACGGAACAGGAGATGCCGATCCCGCCATAGAGCAAATCTGCTCTCAAGGAAAGGAGGAGAAGACTATCCTGGTGAAGCTACAAGGTACATGGATCAAATCACTAAACAAGAAGCAATAGAACCTCGCTGGAGTGAGTGGAACAAAGAAGCTGAGAGAATGGAGCAAATCGCTGAGCAAGAGACTAGTGGCTAGTTGCTAAAGGCAAGTTAATTAATACCAACATTTTTAGTGTCATTGCGTGAGATAGGGATTTGAGGTTTATTGCAGTGACGTTAGAAATATCAACAGTTATCAATGAAATCAATAGATTCCTTGAGTGCCGTTATATTACTCCACATGAAGCTTGCTATCGTTTACTCTAATTTGACATCCATCATACAGATCCAACAGTTGAGAGTCTCCCTTTACATTTGCCATTTGAAAATAATGTTATTTATACAGAGGATGATGACTGGGAATAAGTTATTGAAAATCCAAACAATACCAAGACTAAGCTAACTGCATGGCTTCAAGCAAATGTTGAGTACCCTTTAGCTAGACAATATACCTATCTACAGTTTCCTGAAAATTTTACATGGCATGCAAAGAATAAAAAATGGAATATACGGCAAGGTCATTTTAGAAAAATTGCATGTATAGCCCATGTTTATCCTACCCAGGGAGAAGTTTTTTACCTAAGAATGCTACTGCATATTGTCAAAGGTCCCACATCTTTCTCTCAGATTTGTGCTATAGTAGGAATTGAGTATGGAACCTATCGTGCTGCATGCCAAGCTTTAGGTTTACTTGGTGATGACCAAGAGTGGTCTAATGCTATCAATGATGCATCTCAGTGGGCTATGCCTTATCAATTACGGCACCTATTTGTGACAATCTTACTATTTTGTGAAGTCACTGATCCACGAAGATTATATGACATGCATGCATCACAAATGAGTGAGGATATTATGCATCAAATGGCATCCACAAGTTTTCAAAATAAACACCATTCTAGAGAACTCTAGATTCAATTAGAGAAATTGCTAAGAGATAATGGATACAACCTTTCTCATTTCAATCTTCCTATCCCTAAAGAAAATGATTCTGCTGAAAATAGGCTTCTATTGGATGAGCTTAGCTATGACCTGCAAACCATGTAATCTACTATAGATGATGATATTCAAGGCTCAATGATAACCAAAGAGAAATATTTGAAGTTATTTACAAATCTGTAGTTGAAAATGAAGGCCAAACATTCTTTGTATATGGTTATGGTGGAACTGGAAAAACATTTCTATGGACAACCCTCTTAAATTATGTAAGAAGCCAGGGCAAAATTGCCTTAGCGGTTGCGTCCTCAGGCATTGCATCTCTATTATTACTTGAGGGTCGTACACCTCATTCTCGCTTCAAGATCCCTCTTGACATCAAACGTAATTCAGTGTACTCCATTAAAAAGAATACAAATTTAGCAGGTCTAATTCAGAAAACATCATTGATTATTTGGGATGAAGCACCAGTGAATCATAAGTACTGTTTTGAAGCCCTAGATCACAGTCTTAAGGATATAATGACAGATATATCACCTGATTCTGCCCACAAGCAATTTGGAGGCATTACTGTGGTGCCTGGTGGTGATTTCCGTCAAACTCTACCAGTTTTGAAACTAGCAAACAAACATCAGATTATAGTTGCATGCATCATTAATTCTTATCTATGGGAGCACTATAAAGTTTTGCAATTAACTGAGAATATACTATTGAAAGCACCGTCACTTTCAGAATCTGCTAGAGAGGAGTTACGGTTATTTGCAGAATGGCTTTTGAGAATTGGAAATGGTTCTGAGCCTTTTATTGATATCCCCAACAAACCTACTAATATATTCATTCAAGTTCCTCCATCCCTCCTACTTGAAGAATCATGTAGGGACCTAGATGGTCTTATCTCCTTTGTTTATGAGTTAGGATGTGATCAACCAAATATCTCATCATACTTATGTGACCGTGCCATTCTAGCTTCAAAAAATAAAACTGTTTCAATGATCAATAGTAGAATGATTGAACAATTGACCACAGCTGAGATGTCTTACTACAGCTCTGATTCAATTGATGATAGTTCCGCAAATCATTGTGCCCTAGAATCTCTATATCCTACAAAACTCTTGAACAACTTATCATTAAATGGTCTTCCTCCCCATCTTTTGCATTTAAAAATTGGAGTACCAATAATGCTTCTACAAAATTTAGAACCATCAAGAGGACTGTGTAACGGTACTAGACTAATAGTAACCCAGTTAATAGAGTGTGTTATTGAGGCAGAGATAATCACAGGTAAAGCAAAGGGGTCAAAGTCTTACATCCCCCGAATAGTAACTACATCAGCAGAATCAAAGTGACCCTTCAAACTTAGACGCAGATAGTTTCCTGTTAGGATTTCCTATGCAATGACAATAAATAAAAGTCAAGGTCAAACACTAGGGAGAGCTGGGGTATACTTACCTTCGCCTGTCTTCTCTCATGGTTTGCTCTATGTTGCATTCTCTCGAGTTACATCACCAAATGGTTTACGCATCTTCATTGAAAATGGTCCACAAAAACATGAAAACTGCATACACAATGTGGTATACAATGAAATTTTCTCAAATATATAAAAGGTTGACACTTACACTTACTGAAATATATTATACTTTTACTGAGATGCATTTTATATTTTGAGTATTCTAAATATTGAGTAGATTGCATGTCATGTTTATCTACTAGCATTTGAACTCTCTCTAACCATAGAATTATGTATTTTTGCAGCTCTCTTTATCCAATGGCTGAAACTACAAAGTTGAACAACATAATCGCTGGAAAAGACAAATACAGGGTATTCGGAAGACTTATAAAGTTATGGGATGCTAGATATTTTACAACAGGCACATTGATTAGCATAGATGGAATTTTTTTTGATGACGAAGTATGTCTCCTTACTGAATTTCAATGAAAACTTTGCAGCAAATATGATGTATGCACTAAATAACATTTATTATAGGGAACTACGGCTTAAATTACTGTTCCTAGGAACTTAGAAAAAGAATTCAGGAAAAACCTTGCTGAAGACAATGCATATATCTTTTCTGGAGTTATTGCTGCTCATCGAAATAATAGAAATTATACCAATGACCACCAAAATTACATCCTTCAATTCACATCCATCACTAAAGTCCATCGTTTAGAGTCAAAAGGAGCTGACATACCACATTACGCCTTCAATTTATGTTTTTTGGATGAATTACCAGATAAGTGTTTACAATCTAGACCACTTCTAGGTACCCCACATAGTCTTCAAAGTAAGAAAGTTGCACTTACCATACATTATACCTTCCAAATAACTACATCTCACCCTGGGCACGAAATATCGAGTACCGAGAACCGAACCGAATTTACCGAAAACCGAACCAAATTTACCGATACCGAAAAATTTGGTTCCATGTTCGGTACCTAATTCTCAGAAACCGAATTTACCGAGGTATATTCGGTTCTATACCCCGGTAAACCGAAGTACCGAACTAGTACCGAATAATGTAGCAGCCCATGTAACATGCAGTATTTGAGTAGTGAGTACTAAGTAATATGTAATATTATATTATTGAAGGGTCAATTGTGGATAGCTATATTATGTATTTCTGGATTTTTATTTTTATGATTTGGCACTGTTATTCTATATGAAATAATATTAAATTTATGTCAAAATTGGCTATTGAACATGCTGATGTACTCTGTTCAGTAATTTCGGTAAATACCGAAACCGAACCGAAAGTACTGATACCGAATTTCTTCGGTACTGGATAGCTATATTATATATTTCTGGGTTTTTATCTTTATGATTTGGCACTGTTATTCTATATGAAATCATGTTAAATTTATGTCAAAATTGGCTATTGAACATGCTGATGTACTCTATTCGGTAATTTCGGTAAATACCGAAACCGAACCGAAAGTACCGATACTGAATTTCTTCGGTACCGAGTTTTTTTGGGAACCGATCGGTACCGAGATCCTCAGAAACCGAATTAGTATGGGTACCGAGGAACCGAACCGATGGGTTCGGTATTACCGAACGCCTAGGGTGAACTACATCCCATGCCTCTATACTAACTTCAAATCAATTTGAACAAATAGGTTCAAGCTACCTGTCACAATTAAAGATAGTTCATCCGTTATGCATTGCATTGTTTTCTATAATGTAGCTGAGGAGTTAGTGGAATGTTTAGCTCTAGAAGCTTCATAGAATATGCAAATTGAATCAGACAATCACCCACCTGTTCTCAACACAGCCATCGGGAAAAAAAGATTGTTCCATATAGAACTTAGTAAGAATATCTCATCAAAGTACCCTATCATATATGTGCTCAAGAGGTCTTACAAAGTTGATGATGATGAAATGCTGAAAGCTACTCCATCAACGCCTGCTGAAAAGGTAAATGTACTGAACAACTAAAATTTACTATCTTAGGATCTCATAGTATCCTAATTAAATCATCCAATTGAAACACAGGTACCTCAGTCCTCAACTGAGATTATTCCAACAAGCACACCTAGAATAACAGAAAGTAAACAGCCACAGTCAAACCATCTGAGGTATAGAATACCATCATTCTTCTACTTCTCCTCACCCACCTCACCTTTTATATTTCACATTGAACTATCCAGCAAAAACAACTAATAGGCTCAGTACTCATTAAATAATATGTAAACTGTTAAAACTACTATATTAGCTTCATAAGCCACCTGTGCACCTACTAACCTAAATCTGATAAACCTGTCCCTCCGATGCCCCATCCTATACTTTATTACAACAATGACTAACATTGCGGTTACAACAGTTATCAATTTTTCCTAATTCTACACTCTATTATCTGAAAATTTTCATAGACTAATATTTTTCTCTCTAATTATTAAATTTTGTAGCAATTCACAAGCAAAGCGACATATTGATTTCAATGAGGATGACCCTCAGGCTACCCAAAGCAAACAACAGAAAATACAGTTAATACTACTTCACAGTCCATACATCTCTTTGCCAAGCTATGCTTATCTCTAATATCTAACATTTCTGTCATGATTACAAATTCAGGTGACCTTTCAACATCATTTGAAGTGGCCATGAAGACAGCAAAAAGATACCCATCGAACCATCTACCGGAAACTTCCTCAAAAAAACGGTTGCCTCCGTTTTAATTTCTCAGCAAGACTTTGAACCTATGCAGGCTACTTAATAATTCCTATTGTCTTACTTAAGTTCAGCTTTGAGACGTTACTTTACATGATCTAGACAATATATACCAATAAATAGAAACTGATTGATTCAGGTCATGCATATATTCTCTGTCATTTTTGGCTTACCTTCTCATGTCACATGCACTGCGTTCCGTGTAAAATCTTCACACTAAATAATTTGCTACAACCTAGCTTCTCAATACCATTGAAAGGGTCCTCTGTAATTTTAACCCCCTTGCATTTCAGAGGAAAAAGGGAATGCTCATCACAGATTAAAAATATGGAAACCCACTGTAGAGTGCACACTAATTATTGATGCCATCACAAATAAATAATTAGAATATCTGTAGCCCAAGGTCATACAGCCAAACTATGAGAGCTGATAATAATTATTCAACCTAAGCTTACAACTCCATACCAATGACTAAACCTGTTACACATTGTTATCTACCTCATCGCTATTAAAATCTGAGCTATATGAAAGGGCTCACAATAACTAATAATGGTACCAGAAATACACATGCCATATGCATAGTATTAATTCAGGTGATGCATATTACTCATGTTATATTCATCAGCTATAACCTTTAGTTTGTCATAAGCCATCTTAAGATAAATAGAAACTTTAGTCAGGAAATCCATATACCAATAAATACAAACTCCTTAATTCAGTTCATTACTAAACCTTTAGTTTGTAATCTGTGAATATAGAATAGCTTCTATGGCATCTTAAAATAGTATAGAAACCATATATTATCAAAATGCAATCCTGGCACCAAAGAATCATAAATTTAAAAAAACTTTTGCTCTCACTCTGACTACCAATCATTGAGTTACTAACAAATAACACTGAATATGAATAGTCTACCTCATTTCTGCACGCCATAACTGCTATCAGTTTCCTCTCCACTTTCTCTCACCATCAATACTGCATATGAATAGTCTACCTCATTATTCCAATAACTTATGACTGTTAATGTTATTTAATATTACCTCTTCATCTCCATGAATTCTATGCATATATATTTAGACGTAAGCACCAATTCCTCTCAGTTTTCATCACCATCGAAGGTACAAAATCCCCTCTCTTATTGTATATGTCCACATCAGGTTCCTCTCATAGCCGATTCTCTAAATCAGGTCACTCTCAAAACCATAAATAATTTGTTTATTTTTATCATGTCCTGTTTCTTGATAATTGAGTGAAATCTATTACGGCCTATTTATTTTCTTTCCAATTATTTATACACACTACAAATTGCTTTTCTATAATCATGTAATTTTTAGGATAGTTCAATTCTTTGTCAACTTACTTAAGTTCCAACTATTAATATTCCGCTAGAACTTTCTTAACAAGCCATTGAGAAATTTAACCAGCAGTTGACAATCTGGTAGGAAATTGGTGTTTTGCAAATTCAATGTTTGATTGACCTTGGTAGTCAACGCAAGTGCTGTTGCTTCCGCCATAAGACCAGAGGTTAATGCAGCCATCTAAGGCTTAGATGCATTGCATCGGCTGAGTGTTTGATTAAAAGAAGTCCAATTCTAGCCTTTCTGGGTAATTTAGAGAGGTGATTACGAAGCATGGAGGCATCCATATAGCATCTAATGCCCCGTAGAAGGGTTAGGTTTTGGATGCTGAATCTATCCACCAGTGTCGTATTATTCCTGCACGGTCTGTTTGTTGGCTTGGCTTCTTTGTTTACAGATAAAAGATAGTCCTTTAGTCCCAAATACAATATTATAAGATTCAAAATATCAATCAGAATAGATGACAGTCTAGCATCTGTGTCTTATCTTAACCCATTGTATCATCAATTGTCACTTCGTTATTGTCCACTGGCCCAAGATGAATGAGAAAAAAAAGTCCACCGAGTTTATCAGTTGAATAAGTAATATTTTTCTGAAAGGAGTGCTGCTCACAAGTTCCATCTGTAGAATATTTGGATGAAAATTGTTGTTGTTCATTCATTTAAGATCCAGCTATTATAGTCCTACTTTTCAAATATCCAAAACGGACAAACAATGAGTACTCCTTTTACTTATCAGTAAAGTTCTTGGCATAACCCCTGAACAGAAAAATTTGCAGATACTCCATCCATCCATTTTGCAGATAGCTAACTCCATCCACCCATTATGCAAACATCAGCATCCACACAAGGTACAATACTATCCAAAAACACTTTGTTTTCACGATCCCCTCCTAAAATTCATTAATATAATACTATTACTATTAAACTATCATCACAGGAAGAGATTTACAGTATGCAATCATTGGTAGACTCAAAAGAGAACATGATGCATATAGCCTGGATCCCAACCAAATCAAGGAACTTATTGCACTTGAACTAATGGCATATATTGAGGCATCTGACATAATTCATGTGCCACCAAACTATATAATTTGCTTGCCATATCTAGAGACACAGGAAGCTATACTAAATGAATCAACACTGCAAACAAATTATTTTCAACTGCAGATGTTACCTTGGTGCAAGGAGCATGAGTGGGCTCAAGTACCATGGATAACAGGTGATTACTATATTCTAAATAGTTATTATAAATAGTTATTTCCTTATAGTTATTCCAAATACTTAATCCTTTGGCTTACACAGTTGCTAGCACACAAGCTTCGAAGATATATATTGATCCACTCCAAATCCTCCCTGTGGTCAAACCAAAACGACAATATCGAGGTTTACCACATACAGACATAGTTCACTAGCAATTTACACCACTTCTCATAGATAGATCATCACTTCTAATGCACAATGCATACTACATATCTATAGGCACAAACCAGCTGAAGGATGCTTTTGCAGCTACAATACCAAGACATTATGATTTCGAGCACCGTGATCTCGGCCCCTTCTAATTCTAAACCCAGAGAATACTACAAGACCAAAGCAACTTTATTCACAGAGAGCAGCCAAATAATTTCTAAGTTCCGCTGTATCTTGCCTATTTTATATACAACTGCAGCCAAACAAATAGCAGATATCACCAACTATATCCATCCACCGCATTTGGCAAAGGGTTCAGAAATCTTGCATGATCATCAAACTTTTATCACATCCTTGCAAGTTGCTGGTCAGTCCACAAATTTAATATTAACAGATCTTCAGAGACTTGCAGGTTCACTTCTCAACTATAATACTGCACCTCTAGATTTGGAAAATTTTAGAGAAGGGCCTCCCTCTATTGAGGTAATAGCAACTAATCCATTCTTAACTCATTAACTTTACCATTATGTATAAATATTGTTCTCTTATTTTTTTCATTCAAATATTTATATTCCTCTTACAAATTCCAGTTCCATCTACATATACACATCGCTTAAAAATTATTTTCAATGCTGCTGTTCAGAAAATTCATAGTACTACACCTATTATTGAGACTGTCAAGATGGGAGAGAACAGGTATGCAACATACGTAACAATCGATGATTTCACAAGAAGGTACTACGGTGAGCACACAAGGAATGCAGAGGCAATGGAAGCAGCTGCCATTTTTTATTATCTAAAACATCTCACCAATGTTCAGGGTTACAAAGTGATTGACCTAAATTTTCCAATACTTGAAAAATTAGTCTCTCATATTGACACATGGAATACATACATCAATATCTTTGAGATATTTAGTAAGGTAACCCTTAGAGGACTAGAAAAAATAAACAACAAAATATCAATTGCATGCTAGCCAGTAACCCTCCATGAGCTCCATGTCAGAGATTTCCAGAATATCAACCAAAAAACAACTACTTTCCTTGAAAGTCTTGAAGAAAACTATACAGCAATAAAGGATCTATGCCAGCAACTTGATGCCTCCAAGGTAGTCTATTCACTAATTCAACCTTGAGTCCCATATCAAGGTGTCAAACATACTAACTGTACATCTTTTGCAGGCAAAATATCACACTGTCCGTATTGGAATCTACTCGCCAACATGATCATTCTATCATTGGGGTCAAGCGGTTCGGCCTTCCATGATGACATCATCATCTACAGGCTAATTCGAAGCAATGCAGATCACCACATGTCTCACATGGTCAGACAACAAACAAGATTCAGAAGCCATTGAGCTTTGCACAAGTCCACCATTGAGCTTTGCCTGCCTCACCAGTCCCCCACTGATATCATTTACATATCATGTACACAACTCACCTTTGTTTTCATTCTGAAATGTTTATTCAGTCCATATATGCCATTCAGACATATTTTATTACAATGCAAGTATCACAATGTGTCCCTGCATATATGAGCTTGAAATTCACAATGCAACTGAGCTCCATTTCTATTGTATATTAGATTGAACGTCAGACATTAATTTACATAATCATATATACATTTCATTCCAAAATATTTTCATTGTTATCTATTTAAATTTCTACTTCATACCTCTCATATTGACACATGGAATCCATACAGTTCTATGATTGTTAAAACCACCACGAACAGCCCGTGATGTTATGATAAACAATAAGACCATATTAAAAACATATGAACACATTCACTTACACGATAAATGTTGCATGTTTAGTAGGCCCGCAATATCAACAAAAACAACTCGTCATTGAAAGTCTTGAAGATTGACCCAACCCCTAAAGCTATGCTTACCACTTGTCTCACATAGCTAGGCATGGGTAGTTCAAGAGGGACTGGTGCATCTTGTAGGACACGTTGTCATAAAACTCTTCGGGATGACCCTTCCTTTTCCACTTGTTCCTATGTATCGAGCAGTCTTCTATCTAGGCAAACAATTAAATTGCAACATGTGTTACTTACAATTCTGATTGAAAGTAGTGCACAATTATATACTCAAATCTGTTCCACAAACTAACCGCTCACAACGGCCATTCGTATCAAAGCCATATACTACATTATCCTATACTCCTATAATCCTAAGACCCACTAAGGGGTCTCCTCCAATCAAAAATGAGGATTTTCAAAAAGTGATGTATGATGATGTCATCAAAGGAGTTACCCCCACTTAGTCTTAATTAATTATCTCCCACTAGCTATTTTTTGAAATAGAAAAAAAGTCATAACACCTAAACCAAGTATGAGCTAATTAAAATCCAATTGCACCATAGTGTTCCTCGTAAAAAAACTCTTCAAAACAAGACCCCCATGGATATATTACGAAAACTTTTTTTGTTATAATTCACTAATGCTAAGTAATAGATGAGCTACGGATGAGAATTCTTTACGTACTATCATTATATGTCTTTATCGATTGGGACTCGTGGTCATGGATAATGTATTGACCATGTTTCATTTAGTTTTATTCCACTTTTTCACCTTTTTTTCTATGTGTTATCAAATAGTTATGTACAATTTTATAAAATTTAGATCTTAGATTTTAATACTTCTATGATCTTTTGCATGGGTAGTTTAGCGAAGAAAATGCATATTATAATTTATGAGTTGTTCAATAGTTGAGTTGTCCAATAGCAAGCTAGCTACTTAAACTTTTTGCAAATTATACATAAAGTCAGTTTTAAATATTTTATATACTCATAATGTAGTATGAGAGCTATTACGCTAAATCCCGTATCAAAGCCATATACTACATTAGTATTTAAAGAAAATATGTACTCTAATTAAATCAGGGTTTGCAAAATGTACACTACATAGATCAAATCAATTCGTAAACTATTGAGGAGACAAGGGAGGAATACCTTGCTCTTGAAGATCTACGGTGAAAAGATTAGAGGGTAGGATGGATTGAGGATAGAGAGGGGAGAGAGGTGAGGGCACAAATGAGTATTGGAGTAGGAGGCTAGGGGTAACGCTAGGGGTATTCTTCATTCAAGTGAAAGATGTTGCTTTGTTTGCTTTAGGTTATGAGCCGGCTTATTTGCCGTTCTAACAGTGTTTTTCTCTCAAAAAACCAACCGTTTTCAGCTTATTAACTAGTTGAACAAAGATATCTCTATTTAGGGTTTAGGGCTAGAGTTACATTCTAGTAGCTCTGATATTTTATAATCTTTCTTAATTATTATAGACAATGGCACTATGCCACTATGTGCGGAGCTTGTACTTTACTTATTATTATTGCTTATTTGTATTGAAATTTTTACGTACTTAAAATACCTAGCTATAAAATTCTGACATCGCCACTATAGGAGGCTCGTTGAAAAGTTATGATTTAAAGTTCAGATCTATAAACCATGACATCGACCTTAGCACTGAGATCTTTGGTGCCAATCTTAGCACCATGACCCATGGTCGAGCCTTAACCACATCACTGCCATGTTGATTGGCTAGACGCCATGGCCCATGACATGGACTAATGAAGAAATAGTATGCTCTGAGATGTGAATATGAACATATTTATATGAAAAAGGTAAATTCTGTCCGCCATACACGACCTTATACTTTCGCAAATATGAATACGAATTTTGATATTTTTTTTGAAAAACGATGAATTCTGATAATTGAAGTCCATTTCCACGCGGTATTCTTCGCCTGCAATGCACGCCAAACAGCGGACTCGCTACTGCGGACCCCCCAACGCAGAGACTGAACATCCCTCCGCGCGTACGGACAGCAGAGAGCCGCACGCCTCCGCCAGCGTGCGGAGACTAGATTAGGAACCAAAACCGCCCACGCCACCCTTACACCGTTACGTGGGCCAACGTACTGTGGTCCCATTTTGTCAGTCGCACTTACCAGCCTGCCCGCACGAGCGGGGCGTCGATGGGAGACGGGGCTTTCCAGGTTCCGCCAGTTCCTCTTCCTGTTCCGCCTCCGTCGCCTATTATTTACATGCAGAAAACGCATAATTTTGACAATTTCCAAAAAAATAACCGTATTTTTTTCCGTTCCATTTCCCCCATCATTTCTTTCTTTCTTTGGTGTCTTCTTCCTCTATCTCTCGTCTCCCTCCTACCGAATTAAAACGCTCAACCTGCCAAGCCGGACCGAACCCTAGGTCCCGTCACGATCCGGCGTCTCGCCGACTCGCCGTGCTGCTTGGATTTGATCGGGCGGGGGTGTGGGATCGGCTCGGCGGCGGGATGACGATCCCGAGCGCGGAGGGATTCCTCCAGGCGTCGAGCTGCCTCCCGTGCACGGCGGCGGAGGAGCGGGAGATCGTTGACGCGCTCACCAGGGAGGCCGAGAAGAATGTCAAGCACGGGGATCTCCGCTATCTCGTCTCGCAGAGGTCGGTGCCTTCCGGTTTCCCGTTACTTACCCCGTAATTTGTCTGCACTTTTCCGCGCTGAACCAGCTGGGACGTTCCGGGAGCTCCAGTGCCTGCCGTGTGCGTCATGCGGAGGGAGGCGATTTTGGGCTTCAATTGGAAGCGTGGAATCCTAGATGTACAATTTTGTGGGAGACGCGGGTTCCTTGTTGATTGAATCTAGGGCTATTTGGGGATGCTGGTGTTAGGTGGCCAAAATGATCTAATCTCACCATACCATTTGGTCTATTTTTTAGAATCCTGAAAATCGGGGGGCATTTGAGTGATGATTGATGGTTATCTGAGGCAAAATGCTTCTGCAAATTGGTTATGTGTTTTGATGTTTACTTTGCTAATTGTTCAGTCAGAAATATGGAGATATCTAGGGATCAGAATTTGCATGCACTCGAGGAACTAAACTAGATATATTGATAAGAGTTGTTAATTGTACGAATCATTCTTTTTTTGAACGAAAATTGTATGGATATTCTTATTTGGTATCGGAGGGGGCATGTTAGAAATGGGAAGGAGATTGGCTCATGTCCCTGTTTGAGTTGACCTGATATGCGATATGGTTATGATGACATGGAGGTACAACTTTTCCTGAAAAGTTGTGATAGCCTAATAGGTACCAGCAATCGTGTTTTGAAATAGCCTAATAGGTACCTTCAATCGTGTTTGAAATTGCCACCTACTGGCCTTAGTACTTTGGTACCTTCAAATTGTGTTTGAAATTGCCACCTCCTGGCCTTTGTACTTACTTTTCTTACAATTTACTAAGGTTGAAGAACCCATCGGCCCTTTAAAATTCTTGCAAAAGATATGGCTGTGTTGTCCAAAAGGATTTGTTGTTGCAAATGTCATATCTCGCTGTACTCTGTAGTTTTCATTTCTTTTTGAAGTTGTTGTGTTTGAAGTCATTCAATTTTGTTTTAAAATTATTCTGCGCATTGAAGTTCACAGTACTGTTACTGAAATACATCCTGCATAAATGGTGCAGCTGGTGGATGGAGTGGCAAGGTTATGTGGGCTTAGCCAGTTCTGAAGAGAATGGCACAGAACAGTTCCCTCAGGCTACAAATAGACCTGGAGAAATAGATAACTCGAAGCTTGTTTCGGTAGAAAGGATTGATGGTAGTGAAGAGCCAGAGCTTCAACGAACCTTGAGAGAAGGGGAGAACTATACTTTGGTGCCGCAAGAAGTTTGGCAAAGGCTATATGAATGGTATATAATGTTATTTGTGTTTACTTATTTTTGGTAGCTCTAGTTTCAGAAACTGTACCAAAAAGTGGTAAATTGCTACACAAATACTACTAGTGACCTGTTATCTTGTCAATAAAATTTCCCTGGTAAATTGATGGCGTTTTGTCTATAACCCTTAGTCTTTGATGTGGTAGCTGAACTATAACATGAGTACACCAGGATATTTTCCCCCTTTTCCCCTTGATTTTATCTGTTTTATTCATTTTTTTTTGTCATGATTACAACTTAACGATTGTGTTAACCTGTGATGCCTAGTGTGTTTTCAGAACATTTTCTGTTATTATGTTTGCTAATCCTATGGGCCCCAAAACTGTGCTGGATGTTATGCAAATTTTCTTTTCTATCAATGCTCTTATTGTGACTTCATATTTTGTGTCGATCTGTTAGAACTTAGTTGTGCCATCTAATATTGCATTAGATGTAAAAGTTTTTATGGACTACTGTCAAGGGCCTCCACTCCTAGACTTGGAGCTCCCTGACTTCTCAATCATACGAAGAAGAAGGTAATGGAGGTGCCAGGGTTGTTGCCTGGTCACCGCAGCATAGGTGAGATTAGAGTGGAAATAGGGAAGGGGTTTAGGAATAACTTCTTTCTTGCTTTCTCATTTCATCAGACATATATGTAGAGCAGCTCAGGCACATGTGCCCAGCTCTGGTCACCTCGTTTCTCCCCCTCACTACTCTAATTAATTGTTGCTGACTGCAGCTGGCAGTTTCTCCCCTCAATAAACATTCTCTCATTACTCTAATCTCTTCCCTATAAGCCTTAATTCCTACAGACTGCGGCTGGCACCTCCTGGGATGCCGTTCTGGCCCTTCTGGCCATATCTCGAGCCCTGGGACGCCTCTCATAATGGCGCCCCCACATCACAACTACCATCTATAGCAGTTACTCATGTCACATATTTGGCTTCTGCGTGGTAGAGTCCTTGACTATGACCGTCTTGTGTTGTCTTTGATATCATATACTCATTGAACATATCGATACTTGCAGGTATAAAGGTGGACCAGAAATCCCTAGAAAAGTTATTTTTGACAATCCAACTGACAAGACTTACATAGTGGATGTCTACCCTCTCTGTCTAAAACTAATTGATGGAAGGGACAATTCTGAAAAAGTTTTCAGAATAAGTAGAAAGGTAAAATGGCAATACTTTATTCACCTAATAATGAAACTATTCTGATATATTTTCAATTTACGATGCTTGACCAGGTAAATTAAATCAATGCTACCATTAGTCACATTGCTGCATAGTCACATACAGTACCAAATTGCTTATCTGTTGTATTTGTAATCATCAGTTTTCGTTCAGTCTAGTTTGGGATATCAAATTGGTAAGCATGGCCCGACTAGCATGGGTGGGTTTTACAGTTAGTCTCATAATCAACATATGCTAATCGTTAATTGAGTAATACTGCACATAATAATAAAGTAAATTTGTATGAGCTACTTTTCTTAGCACACTCTCCGTTCCAGAATGTAGGTCATTTTGGCTTTTCTAGATACATGGATCTATGTACATAGAAAAGCCAAAATGTCTTAAAATATGAGATAGAGGGAGTGTTCTTTGTTGGAATTCCCAAGTTCAATAACTGCCATACTGGACAAGTTTATTTGTTCTGCAACTGATTCATCTGTAGTATATGCTTTCAGGCCAAAGTTCATGAGCTTTACTCAATGGTTTGCTCGCTCATGTCAGTAGAGCAATCTGAGGTATAAGCATTGTCATCTGTTGTACTTGACATGTGCTATTGTGCCATTTATAAGTAAAGGTCATGCTTTATACTTACTAGCCTTTTCCCATTTTTGGTTTAATTTTCAGATTGTCATCTGGGATTATTACCAAAGGTCAAAAGGCAAGGAGTTGACTAAACAAAATGAGACTCTAGAAGAAGCTCAACTTATTATGGACCAGGAGGTATTATGCTATCTTTACTTTTTTTCATGGGTCTCAAATTATTGAATGTTCTCTTTGAAATCTTCAACAAGACTTTGATTGTTGCTTGTTTTGTTTTTACTATTGCTTGTTATCTTTTTCTTGTGCTGTCTGTTTCACATGCCATCAGTTCATAGGTACCAGATTGTAAAATTCAACAGGACAGATTGTTACAATCCAACAATGTGCATCCTCCCCTTGCTGGAACTGGAACAATCTGCAAGCTAAAGCAAAAAGCCTTTATCTTCTTGGGTTACTCTTTGCCTGAAGAGATTAAACTCTTGAACTACACCAACCACGCTTCTGACCTCAAACCTCTTTCTGCGATCTGTTGATTTGTATCTTGCTAAGATACATGTCCGCCATTCACTAAGGGTTCAATTGGTTGCTTGCATTAGCCTTAGCCTTAGCCTTAGCCTGCGTTAGACCTTTTGCAGCATAACCTAAGCTGGCGTAAACGTATATTGTGTCTTGGTGTTTGGTTGTTCTGCACAGGCGAGCTACATTATATAATATTGTGTTTGATTCTTTACATTTTGTTGCACTATGTTCTAGTTGAGTTCTCAGTTTCTAGCAGAAGTGTGGGGGATCAGAATATTTCATTTTTGTGTTCGCATCGGCTTGTGCAAACCTGCATTGTCTAGTACGAGCAAGATTGGTGTACTAGCTAATTCATCATTGGGCCTGCTTTGAGCAATGTGCCAAGCCTGCATAGGCAATCAAACACAAGCAAACTGCATTGCACAAGCCTGGGTACAGGCTAATGCAGACAACCAGTTAGGCCCTCAAAAGCTGTTGATCACAACTTTTCTATTTCTTCATCGACAAGCTCAGCATTGAGAGGATTTGGCATTTTTCTTTTCTTTCATGGTTAATATTACTATTACTAACTGAATTCATGCCATTCAGACACTGCTTTTTTTTGTTTGACAATTTTTCTCATTGTTGGCCTATTTGTTAGATATAAACTTGTGCCTAACTTTGCCTAATTTATCTTTGCCACCACGAAAAGTTTGTCAAGCATCTGGGTAGCATTAGGCGTCAACCAAACAGGATCCAAATAATTTAAAAAATATATTCTTTTTCTTATATTGCTTGGCATTTGCTTTGTACAATCATCTCATTGTTTTGTTTTGGATGATAAAGTTGATTCTTAATCTTTAATATAATTATTCTTTTGGGTGATGTGTTGTACTTCCATTTACTTGTTGTGATTGCTATTAAGTTTTATTGCGTTGTAATCAGAATGAACCTATGCTGGATGCATCCCACCAAAATAAAATTGTGCTGGATGCAAACCAGCTGGTCTATTTGTGGCACTAATGCTAGTGCCTGCCCAAAAGTGTTATATTTTTATCCATTAAGATGGTGATTGTTATGTTCTAGCTATTTTCTGGCTTTGCAATAACTATTCTTTCTTGCCTTATGCCCGCAGATCCTCTTGGAGATGAAGCTAGGCCAGAGCAGTTCAGGTTTCAGTGCAAGATCCACAAATGATGAATTGGCATTAATTCCGTTAGAACCCTCCACATCATCATTTTCTATTGCTGGAGGGCCTACATTTTCAAATGGTTTTTCATCTGGGATTGGTTCCAGCTTTTCACAAGATAATAGCTTCAGTCCTTTATTAAGGGATGGAGAAGATGGTTACAATAGTCTGAGCAATGGAACTAAAGATGGTACTCATGGATTGAGTGGATTACATAACTTGGGTAATACATGCTTCATGAATAGTGCCATACAATCCTTGGTTCATACACCCCCACTGGTACAGTACTTTTTGGAGGACTATAGTTGTGAAATAAACGCGGAAAATCCACTAGGCCTCCAGGTATAAATTCATTCTTATCCTGAACTTGACTAGAGAAAGCTTAACTTACATGAAGTTTTTACTGATGTTTGAGGATTTTCTAACATGCAGGGTGAACTTGCAATAGCATTTGGAGAACTACTTAGAAAACTTTGGTCATCTGGTCGATCTTCTATTGCTCCACGTGCATTTAAATCAAAACTTTCTCGTTTTGCTCCACAGTTCAGTGGATATAATCAGCATGATTCTCAGGTTAGTCTTATTTTAAACAGGAATTGACCTCAACTCAGAGGATACATATTACTTGTTTTGGGTTCATGTATGGGATTGGTGTATTAAGTTGCAACTTGAAACTTGGTTAACCGACACATTGCTGCTTTTGCTATAGATATCAGATATATTGTGCTGCTTTTGAACAAAATGCATGCAATTTTATTATTACAAAGTCCTTTTGGCGATAGACGCTAGAATGCTTTTCTGAATAATTTTCCATCGCTTCCAGTTCTTTTTCTGAAACATTGATCCTCTTAATTTCAGAGCTCTCCAAATCTCCTGTCATGCATTCTCCTCAATTCCCCGTTTCTGTCCTATCCCATTGCATTTCAACATTTCTTTCCATTGTTTGCTGATATACATCTCTTAAGCAACTCTACTTTATGATAGTCACTCTTTAGTTATTCAACTTTGACACTTAGTACTTGTTTGCTTTTAGGCTTTCAGATTATGATACTTTGCTTTACTGCTTGTTCTTGGACTTGCATTGCAACTTTGCATTGTATTTAGGCAACCATGTATCATTCTTCCTCAGAACAGTAGTTCTTTCTTGTGTTTAATTGTTACTCTACCTGAATGTATTTGTTAAGCTATCCATTTATGTGAATATCAATTATTTGGGGGTTTGTGATACCATTTTATTTAATACCCTCCCTTTCCTGCAGGAGCTACTTGCGTTTCTATTGGATGGTCTGCATGAAGATCTGAACCGTGTAAAAAAGAAACCATATATTGAGGCAAAGGATGCTGATGGCCGTCCAGATGATGAATTTGCTGAAGAATGCTGGAATTACCATAAAGCTCGAAATGACTCCATAATTGTAGATAAGTTTCAAGTAAGTAAAATTTTTTACATGGTGTTTGTTTCCTACTTTATGGGAATTATTTAGATTAAACTGAGGTGATCTTTGGGGTGTCTTCTTTGCTACTTGTTGCACCCTATTCTGTGTTATTTTCCACCTGAGAGTTGCACTTGCCAATTTGCTATTGTTTTTGCTAGTTCAGATCTCTTTTGCAATTGTTGTCCAGCCATACACCATTTGGCTATTAAGAAAACTTGAAGTTGAGAAATTAATCAAGAAAGAAAATTAGAATAGAAAAATTTGGGATCATTAGCTCAGTTGGTTCACCTGGTTGAAGTCATCATCAAGGCAAATTTGGTTGTCTATTTTCTTAATAAAATGCCACCTAGTTCCTCATAGGTTAGTTTAGTTTTTCTTTGAACAGAAGGTTCTGGTTTGAAACTATAATAAAATCATGCACTGAGAAATTGCTTCAAGAGAGTATGAAGATTAAGATGTTTTATTTTAAATTTTTTATTAATTGAGCTCAAGGGTGAGTATTGAATCTGTGTTCATTTTCTTATTTTTCTATTTATTGATGTGTTGGTGTTTTCTTGATGTTTATAAACTGAGAAGTGGGTATTGCTATCATTCTTTTAGAAAGTAACACTGGCTATTATTATATATCTAAATTTCACTAAAGAAGCCTAAAGTGTTCTATATTCTTTGGCTCAAACTTCTGCAATTATGACTATCAATTTGCTAATCTGGCCTATATTCAATTATAATTCCACCCATGTTCTGTGTGTAAAGTGTGCTTTAATCTTTCGGTTTGTTGGTTCATGTTGCAGGGTCAATACAAGTCCACATTGGTGTGCCCAGTTTGTGACAAAATCTCTGTTACCTTTGACCCATTTATGTATTTGTCGCTACCATTGCCATCAACAGTTACTCGGATGATTACTGTATCTGTATTCAGTGGAACTGGAGATGTTCTTCCAATGCCTTACACTGTGACTGTACAGAAAAATGGAAACTGCCGAGATCTTACTAAAGCCCTTGCTGATGTTTGCTGCTTAAAAAGTTCCGAAACATTGTTGCTTGCAGAGGTACAAACATGTATCTGCTTTTCTTGTGCAGCTAATTGTATAATTTCATGCTTTTACAGAAAGCCACTTAACAGCTGATACTTCTATTCTTTAGGTATATGAGCGTCGGATCTATCGCTACCTAACAAATCCAATTGAGGGACTTCATAATATAAAAGATGAAGATATACTTGTTGCATATAGGCTCCCTGTTGGTCATGAAAAACTTTTGAGGTTGGAGATCCTGCATCGGAGGGCAGACAGGTGAGCTGATAATAGTGCATATATATACAGAGATACAGAGATGTAAGGAAATGATATTTCGGTGTCTTAGGGAATGTTTGAATGTTGAAACCCTTGCTGGCCCCTTGCCTTGCCTAGCTGGGCCAGAAATTGACCTGCTGCTAGCGTTTAATATTCTTGCTTGTCTCCTCGAGGCTCATGATTTCAAGGTTTCTCCACGCCAGGCCTTGCGAGCCAAATTGCCTTCCACTGCTAGCAAAGCTGACATTGTTTGACCAGGCGAGGCGAATGTACCAATCACGCATCACGCCCGCAGTCATGGTCTAGGGTCTCTGATATGTTAAAAGTCATACATATGGGTGGAAGTTTCTCTTTAATGTTCTGTTTTTTTTATTTCGTTTTATTTCCTGCGATTGATGACAGCAATTTAATCCATCGAAAGAACCAGATGATAATAATTTTATCTTGTATTTTGTGCCATTAGTTTCCAAATTTGTTCTGATGTGTTGATAAGCTTTTGATACTTCACCCAGATTTCCTGTGGAGCCTCAGTTTAGTATCAATAGGAAGCTCATTGGGTGCCCCATTGTGACTTGTATTCCAAATGACTCTACTGGAAAATCTCATATTTATGCGGCTGTATCTGCTGCTTTGGTTCCATTTGTAAGAGCAAAAGCACATAGCCCTGATGTGTCTACTGTCAAGTTAAATGGCAATGGGCCAAGCCTGGATGGTATTGTACTGACGGATAATGGCAATGGTTCCACCTGTGAGGAGGGTCTCTCTACATCGAGATCAAGTGAGGATGATAATGCTGCTGACGATGAGCTTTTACCATTTCAGCTTTCATTGACTGATGACAAAGGTAGTACAAGAAATGCTATAGACATGGATTCTAATTGTGTTTTAGGAGTAGTTTTGAGGGTTTTGATGGATTGGTCTGAGAAAGAGCATGAAATGTACAATATTGATTACATGGATGGACTTCCTGAAGTCTTCAAGCCTGGTTTTTTGTCAAAGAAGACCAGACAAGAAGCAGTCAATTTATTTTCATGCTTGGATGCTTTTCTGAAGGAGGAACCTCTAGGGCCTGATGATATGTGGTTAGTAATTTTCTGGCTCTGTTAACTGAGATGCTTTTGCAAATTTCTCTCATCTGAAATGAACCTTTTGTTGGTATCTGATGGTTTTTACTGCTGTCATGCCTATCTAAACAGGTACTGTCCTGGGTGCAAGGAACACAGGCAAGCTAGCAAGAAACTGGACTTGTGGAGGTTGCCTGAGATATTGGTAGTTCATTTGAAAAGGTTCTCATACAGCCGGTATATGAAGAACAAGCTTGATACATTTGTGAATTTTCCAATCCATGACCTCAATATGAGTAAGTATGTGAAGCCAACATCAAGAGGTGACCAGCACCCCATGTATGAACTCTATGCAGTGATAAATCATTATGGCGGTCTCGGTGGTGGACATTACTCTGCTTATGCGAAGGTACCTGCATTTTTGTCACTGTTAAATTGTGTATGTATATTTTTCATTATTGTATGTTTGCTTGCTAGCTTCTTGAACTCTGTGCTGTCACCTGCAGCTAGTAGAAGAGGACAACTGGTATCATTTTGATGATAGTCATGTTTCATCTGTTAATGAGGATGAGATCAGGACATCTGCAGCATATGTGCTTTTCTACCGACGGGTTGGAGATTCGAGTACGGTGGCAAACGGTGGTCCAGTTGATATTGAAATGGTTGATTCGCTAGAGACGTAGTTCCTGGACTGAGATATGGAGCTCAGAAGAGTTCTGGAATTTTCATGTCTGCTCTGATATGGAATGTTCATGTATCAGGCCATTGATATTTTGAGGCATGAATGTTTCAAAAGATATTTTGAGGCAGGGATGTTTCAAAAGATATTTTGAGGCATGGCAGAGAAGTGAGGTCGAATTAGCATGGTAGCATGGATCTGCAGATCTATATGACAGATTGAAATTCCTGATTGTCTGTGACCAACCCTTTTGAGGTAGAACTGACCCTGAGGTATTGAGTAAACGATGACCTAATTTGAAAATTTTGCTGATACGTGGTGCAGCTCTTGGTGCAGCTTTTGAGTATTGTTATTGCTGTGGAAGGTATGTACTGTAGCCAAGGGATTGTTGCTGGAAAAATGATGTAAAAATGCTGCATATTCTTTTCGCCTAAGCTACAGCTGTGCTACAAAGTTTTGATTACGGTTGCTTTTTGTTATAAAATGGCCTATCATCACCATACATCAGCACTTGCTAAGCCTTAGTGTGTTTCTGCGATCTATCAATTTTGGGTAATCTGCTACAGGCATGTTTGGTTTTGGGCTAACGTTAACCAAGCCAAATTTTGGCCTAACCTAAAAAGATTGGCAACTGTTTCATTTTGTAGACCGAGTTTGGCTGACCAGCAAAAATTTGGTCCTCGTGCAGGATAGCAAACTGCTGTCCAAGTTTGAACGGCTAAGGCCCATGCTCTCTAGGGTGACGTGTCAACAATAGATTGGTATTATGTGATTCAAACTATTTGGATTATCAAACTTCGAGTGTCAATAACCTTTCAACTGGATAACCTTTAAACATATATATATAACTCTTCAATTTGCTCTTCAATTTCTTTGAGCAACTTCATGAAACTAATAGTCTATTAGTATATCTCTCGACCCTTTAGCAGACGTCTCTTTTCTCTCTCTCTCTATACACTAATAGCTTAGAAGCTTATATTAAATTTGCTCATGTGAAATAATTCATAAGAAAACTAGAATATGTTGTATTTGGAAAGCTGTGTAGCCTCACAAAATATGGAGCGAGAAGAATGGGTTTGAACAGAGGAACATGGAGCCATTTAATGTCTACTGGAGCATTTTTTTTTTTTGTTTAGCCTATCAAAGATTTTCTATCACCATCATATTTGTTCCAGTAGACATGTGAAGGGTGTGTTTTTTTTGAGCATCGTGAAGGGGTGTGTTGAATAGGCGCCTCTTCATGAATAAAAACAGGTATCGTCTTACTACTGTAGCTGTAAAAGGACGTGTCCTTTCATGCAACTGTCTAAAACTAATCATAATCTCTAGAATCAATAGATGAGACCATCTCTTCAAAAGGTGTATGTTGGTTCGTGCTTGATTCAATCTTCTGTGAGGTCAATGCAGCTACTACTTAAGATTCCTCGAAAAATCCGGTGCAAAAAATCTGAGAAATATACATGGATAAATAGACCAAAATAACTCTTTTTAACCTTATCGAATAATAATAATAATAAATTAATCATGACATATTTATGTGTTGGAAAACCACTGTCTTTGATATCTCATTTAAAACCTCCTACTATGTGAAAACCTTGGAGATATGACATACAATGTTAACACCCCCAATAATCTTATGGAGAAAATATGAGGAGCAAGGTGAAATGACATGTTGCTAAAACTCTTGTAAATCTTAGTGGAGTTGAGAAAAATATGGTGACACATGAGAAAAATATGGTGACATGTAGGTATCACTACTATAAAAAATCTTTTGCAAGGCACTTTGAAATAGGTCTCGGAGGCGGTTGGCCCCAAAAACCGCCTCGGTTAATGCTAGGCATTAACTGAAGCGGTCATTTTCTATTAACCGAGGCGGTTATAGAAACCGTCTTGCAAAATAGATTAATCGAGACGGGTATTTTAAAAATATCCGCCTCGGTTAATAAAGATTAGCCGAGACGGTTATTATAAAGCGTCCGCCTCGGTTAATATATTTACCGAGGCAGTTACGCGAAAAACCCGCCTCAGTTAACATTGGGCCCAATCAACCCATCTAGACCCAATAACAAACTACTACTATATATACCGAGACAACTGAAACCCTAACTCTCATTTCCTCCTCCACTCAGCCTTTACAGGCGCTTCCTTTCTTTCTCACGCTCTCCCTCTCACAGAAGCATCCCTCCCTCACTTCTCTCTTCTCTGTCATGCTCTCCCTCTCTCACTCCTCTCCCATGGCACGGAGGCGTGCCCCCACGTGGAGGGCCGCGGTGTGCCCTGGCGTGGCGGCGGTGCGGAGGCCGGCGGCACCGACGCCTCGCGGCCTCGCCAAAGCGCGGCGGCGGGGGCGCTGAGGCTCTGCGACGGGCGCGCAGCCCCAGCCCCAGCTGCGCGGGACCCATTCCCTCGAGCTCGCCGACGCACGGGGAGGGCGGATCCGCCCCGGGCGCGAAGCGGATCCGCGCCGGCACGGGCGGATCCGGTGCGGGCGCAAGCCTCTTCCTCTTCCTCTTCCCTCGAGCTCGGGGCAAGAAGGAGGCCCCACGGCGGCGGATCTAGTGAGGAGGGCCTCACCCCGGCGGTGGCGACGGCGGCGTGCAGGGGCGGCGGTCCAGGCCCAAATCCAAGCCCATTAGGGTTGGGCTTTTCTTTTTTTTGTTTGATTAACTGAGGCGGGCGTCCAACCGCCTTAGAAAATGTCACATTTACCGTGACATTTGATCCGAGGCGATTGTGGAAACCGCCTCGGTTAATCGTTTTTAACCGCCTCGGATAATCTTTTAAGTAGTAGTGTATTGTCTTTTAGATAACTCTCATATGAAAACTTTTATAGGAAAAATCATGAATGAGTTGTGAGGCAATACGTGTCTTTAATATTTCCCATAAAAACTCAACAGGAAAGATAGAAAATATAATGCAAGCTTTTGTTAGTATTACTTCATTGAAAACTTTAATAAGAAACTTCTTGTGAGTAAAACATGTAATAGAAAAGTGTAAAAGCTGATTGGCTGCCCAATTAGGGTTAGAAATACTAACGGTCTCCACTGTCACTGCATCGCTCCATTGCATCACAATGTCGTCATTGTTTAGGCCGACGACTCACTTTCAATAAAGGAGGTGATGCTTTGCTTTCCCATGTTCAGCACCTCTGCGATGGGGACCTAACGTCATCATGATCCATGTGCTAAGTGGTAACACAGACGCTAGGGCTCCGATCCATGGCCACAGTGCGCGTGCTATGAAAGAAACTGGAAAGATGGAGTCGAGGGCTAGGCCGCTAGAGGAGGCACAACAATGTCGTAGGGCGAGACACCATGGCGAGCCATGCACATGCCATCAGACTTGATGAAGGTGCCAGCACTGAAGGTGGCCACCACGCACGGCTTCCTTGTCCTCAACCTTCACAACATCGAGCATCAAAGTTGCCAAGAATATGTGGGTAAATGTGGGACGCCACCGCCAACCGCCACCGGAGTTGGGGGCACTAGTGCGAGTGATGGAAGATTGTAGCATACACAATGGTGTTCGATGTCTAGCAATCGCAGATCATGCTCTAGTGGCATGGTTTAGCTGGGTGATGGATCCTGTGCAACTTCACTGGTGGGTGGCATAGCAACTTGTTTAGTGGTGCGATGGGGCTGCAACAATGGGTGGCATGACATTGCCTGGGCCAGTGCCATCCATATCGGTACCAGGTGCATACGGTTAGCTCAAAAGGTCATGCGGTGATGGATAATACGGTGCCCATGACTTGGAAGTGCACGACGACCCCTAGATGTAGTGATGAAGTTGTGGTCGAAAGGACCATGGCCACGTCTAGGTTTAACATGGCAATGCACACGAGAGCTAAGACCCTCGAAGATGACGTAGTGTGGTGATCATGGTGGTAGATTGGACCTCGGCGAAATCCACCGACATGCTAGAAAATGTTGAATAGAACAGAGTGTGAAAAAGGTAAATCAACTCTTACCTTTATGCCGATGCTAAAAAAACTCTTACCTTTGTGCTCACTGATGGTGGTACATAGAACTTTGTTTTCTTCACCTTGTTCTTTAGAGACTAAGCATAGAGCAAAGTTGCAACATCCCAAGTTTTTCCAAACACAAAATTTGAACTTTTTAAATTTTTTCCTGCAATGTGTGAAATCACATAGTGACTAGGTTAAACCTTGGCCAAGCATGAGAGAAGGCACCAATTAAACACCGCATACAAGAGATATGCTTGTAGGAATGTACTCTTGTCCTTGTGTTGGTTCGGGTTTTGTATCTTATTTAGAGTTTGTGTGCACAATCCATAGCAAAGACCCTTTACTAGAAGTTTTCCCAAATCCTCTTGAAATCCATCACAAAGTACCAAAACCCCTCATCTTCATCCCTCTCAAATGCATACCAAATAAAGGTGAGGAACCCTTTTTCCTCCTTTAGATTTCTTTCTTACCCCCTTGAAATTCTATCCCAAAATCCTAGTTGATTCCCTCCCAAATTCTCTATTTAATTCCTCCCAACTCATTCTCATAAAAGGAAAACTCCTTTTTCCTTTTACATATACTCCTCTCAAAACTCCCTTGGACTCCCCTCTCAATTTTAATCCATTTCAATTCAATTCAAATTCATTAGCAAAAATGGAAAGCATCTTTTTCATCTCTTGGGCCATACCTTCCCCTTTCTTTCCCCTTGCCGGCCCACCTTGCTTCCCATCCCCGTGAGGCCCGCAGAAGTAGCAGCTGCTGCAGTGCCGCCACCCAGCAGGGCCCACCAAGGCCCGCCCACCTGCACGCGCAACGCAACAGGCCGAAGAGGCAGCCTAGCTGTGGCCCAACTCGCGCTACTGCCTCCAAACCCTAGAACCGCGAGCGCCCTAGGGCAGGAGTCGCTGTCACCTTTCTCCTTGCCTCAGCGTCCGTACAGCGGGCTCCGGATCCATGCCACATGTCCCAAAGCGGGCATGGATGACGAGGATCACCGACCGCCACCCAAATCCTAGCTGCCGCCACTATGAGCTATGTGCCACCGCCTTTCTTCTTCCCAAAAGCCACCACCGCCATTCCCTCCCTTCCCCCTCCTGCCCTTCATGCCGCGAGCCGTGTAGTCGGCCGCGCTGTCCAGGCAACCGACCAGCGCTACGCGACGGCTAGTCCCTACCGCACTACGGCCGGCCGTTGCCGCTCTTGGCTCGCCACGTGCGCGCCACGCCACTACTGCGAGTTGGCTTCGCCACTGCCACGACGTGACGTCGCCCAACAAGCCTGGGGTGCAGCGTGTCGCCACAGTGTTGTGCGCGCTCTTGGGCGGCTGCCGCTGCAGGGGCTTGCGGACGCCGCATCGCGCCATGCTCTGCCGCTGTGTGCGCACCTCTACCGCGTTGGCTAGGGCTGCTGCCCCCACGCAATGTCGCCCTGCCCGCGCTGGCTGAACTCCAGATGGCCACGACCGGCGTGGGCAACCGAGCCGCGATTCCTAGCCCGGCAACCGCTGCCCCACCATGCCGAGCGCCTAGGACACCGCGGTCGTGCCCCAGCCGGCTGCTAGCCGTGCCGCTGGGCTGTAGCTTGGCATAGGCCGCGCCCTTCCTAAGCCACAACGTCGTTGACGCCTTGCCTTCGCCAGCCACCACGACCCCGCCCTCGTTGCACCACCAGGAAATGCCGGCCGTGGGCTGCTGTTCCTAGCAGCTAGCCGTTGGCTAGCACTACCGGGCCAACCACTAGCCGTCCCGACCGGCCAGTAAACAGGCCAACCACGCTCCAGTACCATGGCCATCTCCGATGCCCTGCCTCGCCCCTGCGCTGTTCTCCACCGACCGTCCTCACCATCTCCTCGTGGGGTATAGCAGCGCCACCCCACCTTGACACGGCCACGTTCTGGCCACCCTATAGCCAATTAACACCTTGCTGCAACCCTGCTGCTGTGTGCCATGCTCGCCGCGATGCAGCGGCGGCCACCATTAGTGAACCCACCTCGTCAGAGTCCCTACCAACGCCGTTGAGCCATTAGCACCCAAAACCACCACCTTTCATGTTGCATCGCCGTCCTTATCTAATGTTGGCCTTTGTGCTAAGTTCTATGACCTATAGATGACCGCCGCCGCCCTTGACCACTCCCGACCAGCAGCCGCTAGCTCTGGCCAGCTCCCAGCCAACTTTAGCCAGCCACAGCTAGCAGTGGCCAGCCACAACTAGCCAGCAGTTGAGTATAGCCAGCCAGAAGCAGCCATAGTCGGCCAGAGATAGCCGGACGAGGCTACAACAGGCCGCAGCGAACTACAACTGGCCAGAGCCAAGCCTTGTTGGCAGCAACCCTCCTACCACTTCTAGCAACATCCTGCAGAAGCCCTATCAGCCTCTCCTTCTTCCCCACCAAGGTCGAACCCTGAAACCCCGCTGACGCCATCCCCGATATCGACAAAGCTCCTCCTGCATTTTCATTTCATGTTCTCTCATGTCGCACTATACCATATCCATTTCGACACATGCCTGTGTCGTGCCTCCTCGCTGGTCTATACCTCTTATGCTATGGAAATGTGCTACTCTGTGTGGATGCTGTCTTGTGTTGGGTTCATGCGCTGTATAGAGTTTGTCTAAGGACCGGACTATCGAGCCGACTAAGAGAAAAGTGTTCAAACGTGCGATCCCACTATGGTCATAACACCGAACGCGATCCCTCCCTCTCTTTGTATTTAGGTTGACCCTATGGAACCACGTAGTGATCCGGTTTTGACCCTAGGATGCGGTCACGATGGACTTAGTATCGGTGCGGATATCACCTGCACGCGATAACCCACCGTGACCTAGTATACGGGAAAAAGAATCGGGAAGCGACCATCATGGAACCAATGGGAGCCAACTCATTTAGGTATAGCTCGTGGCTGCAAGTTGGCTCGCCATGGCCATTGGACTCTACCTCTGTTGTTTTCTTTTCCTTCTTTTACTCTTCCCCTTACCACTTTGTATGCTTGCACCACTTAGACCAGAGCATTCCTTGGTTCTCGTGATGACAACAGAGGGATAGCTTCTGCCGCTTTAGTTGCACGGAGGTCGTGGCGCCCTACGAGTTGGTGTGGATAAAGGAACCATGGGAGAGTGCTTCTATCTTTATCAATCTCCATTCGTGTTCATGACAAGAAGTTCGAGAGAGTGCAGAACCATTCTTCTTCTCTTTTGCCCTCTTTCAATTCTCGCAAATCCAGTAGGACGTGAATCAAGCTTCTGGTTCGACCACTTTGACCAATGGCTAATGCCATGTCGTGCGGATCGAAGTGTTGTGGGACCAAGGGTTTCCTTTTCTCGCTTATTGTTTCTACTAGTGATCTTTTCTTTGTCTTTTGATTTCGTTCCTTGATTCTCATCGATTACAATGGTGAGTGGATCAAAGGGAGGCGAATCCTGCCTTTTCTCATTTGGATCCTTCGTGCTTAACCCCCTTGTATGCCTGTACCTACTCGACTGTAGCACTCTTTCGATTATCGGGGTGATAACCACATTGCTGAGACCCTAGGGAATGTTTCAAGTGCATTTAGTGCACCTTGGTCGAGGTACCCTACCAGCGGATTAGGCACTCACGTTCTCTCTTATGCATCGCTCCTCTCTGATGCCCTGTCTTTTTTCGTGGCATGTGCATTGGAAGGAGTAGGCCACCACCCCTCTCTCTTTTCTACTTCTTTTTCTTCCACGCTAGCCCGCTCTGTTTGATCCTATCTTGGCCATGACGATTGGATCAAAGGTCAGACTATCTCTTCTAATTAGCGAAGCTATGGACTATGTCCTATCCTCAGACCTATACGAGTTGACCTGATCAACCGTTGGAAAACCATCCTCACCGAGGGTGTGACCGAGACCGCAATATGGACATGCCTAGCTACCTCTCTTTCTTCTTTTCCTTGTGCTACTCCCTTCTCGTTTCTCGATGATCATATGTCATGTGGATCGAGAGGACCCATGCCGGTTCATGACCTTTTGTTTCAATCTCTTTGGCTAGCGCTGGATATCATGGCATGTAAGCCAAAGTACCTTGGAACCAAGTCACAACTTCTCGGTTTCATGTTACTCATTCTTACTTGACTCTTAAATAGTAGTTATGACTTGTGGGTTGAGGGCTACAAGGACCAAACCCTGTTCCTGCCTTCCTCTCTTGCTTGCAATCCCTCGGTCCCCGTCAATCTCCATGACATCCAAATCAGAAGGCCCCAAGTCGTGGCATGTGCTTAAGCTGAGCTAGGATCTAGGCCATTGCCCCCGAGGCCGTACAAGTCGACATGATCGACCCGGGAAGTACTAGCTAACTCGTGGCCTCGATCTAAGCTTATGCTTGATAGACCAACCACTTCTATTTATTTTGAGCTCGAGGATCAGACACCCTCCGCAAGGGCTAAGTCTTTTGGTATTTATCTGGTGTTATCTAGATTTTTCTATGTCTTGATGCCATTTTGGAGGTATTGGATCTTGGTTAGGGAATTATTGCTCCTTGGCTTGTTTGTCGCTTTATTGAGGTAGTTGCATCACGGTAGCGATGGATGAACCGAAGATCCGCTGGAGGGAGGAGACATGAAGGGCAACCAGATGTGGATGACCATGGATTACTTTGAACAGGTGCCACGTCCCACCCAACCTCGTTGAATCCTATTAGGCATGCAATATGCAGCTTCTAGTGCTTTACTTATGCCAATGAGCTATGATAGGGTGCATGGTAGATTGTTTGAAAAGCCATTACCTTGATGCAACCTTTCCTCTCTGCAAACCTACTGTTAGGCTAGATGCCCGCTTATCATGATACTTTTTCAGCTACTCACTCTACTTATTGATGATGTGAACTTTGCTTGTGAGTGGCTAAGGCACGTGGTGCCGATAAATTGTGGATAATTGGGAATAATGTGGGAGAGATCTTGGCGTGTGTCTTGGATGTGTGGTGAGAGTTGTGTCGACTGGGTAGGATCTACGACAAGTCAGGGGACGAGTCTTGCCGGGGGGGTGTGATCTGGGCACTCCCTATGTGAGAGAGTACCTATGGCGGGTATATGTGATATGAGTAGATTATAGGGAGGAGTGTCTTTGTGGGATGAATCTCCAGAATGAAGGTGCCATTGAGGCACAGCGCGTCGAGCCCTCTTGTGAATATATCATGCCTGGTCCTTCTAAGTACTGATTAGGCGAGTATGCGGACCATGGGACTTTTCGTGCACACCACTTGTCTCTGAATGGGTGGAGACCGACTTGACGACTAGCTGGCCCCATGCCGCTTCTACTAGGTTGGTAGGTGATAGTATAGGGAGGTATGGGTGCTGAGACCCAAACCCTCCTGAGACAGCGTGGTACCCACCGAGATCCGGTACCACGTCTCATAGTCTCAGCGTGCCGGTGGATCTCCAGGATAGCCCAGAGCTGAGTGGTAGGGTGGCATCAGACCAGTTAGGTTGTGGCTTGGTATCAGCCTAGACATGACAGCGTCGATGATGGTGATCTTGTGGGTCTAGGTGTACAAGCTCTACAGAGTTGATAATCTATATGTATAGCCGTGTCCCCGGTTATGGACATTCCTATGACTACCCCTTGTTCATTATAGTGAGAGGAGTCCTTCTTTTTTCCTCCCCCTAGGTGTGGTTGGATTTCAGCTTAGCTCGTTGAGGCAAGGAGGAGCAGGAGTCTTCCTTGCCGACTAGAGAGTGAGTGTAGTGAGATGTGTGGATGTGGATGTGGATGGGATGGATGGATGTGTGGATGAGATGTGTTAAAACTTGATGAACTACAATATATATATTATGAATTGGCATAGAAAAACTACAACCAAATATAGGTCTTTTTGCTCTACCCTTGCATTCGACCTACCACATAGCAAAGCAAAGTATAGGGTAGGAGCCAGTGGCTAGTAGTACTGATAGAGTTGAGTAGGTTCGGAACCCAAGGGCGATTGTGACGACAATGGAGCTAGAAGAATTAGGTGGTCTCGTTCTTACACTCAAGTTTGGTTAAGGAGATCAAGTCTACGCCCGCTGATACTCTACCCCAACTCTGATGATCGCCCATGAAGGAGCCTTCACCTGCTATGGCGCTATGTCTGCTTTGATGTTGATCCGTGCGTTTATCACTAGGATACGATATACCTAGGCATGTTATGAAGTGTTGTAATACCCTATAACTTGTACCTTTTGCGATGTATGAATTGTGATATCAACTATAATGATGTAAATTGTGGATTTCCTTTGGAGAAAATCACGGGTCATTTCAAAAGTACTGATAACAATTAATGTGTGAAAGTAAAATATCACACGTACGCCACGCATGACACCAAAGCGAGGATCAATTGGGCCCAAAAGCCTAGAAAAGGAGGAAGGTGGCGACCACCCCAAACCCTAGGGGTGGAGGGCGTTGCACACTGCCACCGCCGGGGCGCCGCCCCTCCCCGTGGGTCCCACATCCAAGTGTAGTTATCTTAATTAATATTTATTAGAGATATTTCAGGATATTATGTAAATTTGTAAAAAAGAAGGATCTGATCAATAAGGTTACTTGCCTTTTAGAGTCCAATCGGGACTATAAATATAGGGATATTGTAATTAGATGGGTTAAGAAAGTAATTAGGGTAATTCCCTTTATTTCCAATCTTCCGCGCGTCTCTCTCTCTCCTCGCTCTCCGCGCCACGACCCCTCCCCCTGCGCCGCCTCTTACAGCGCCGCCACAACCATGCCACTGGGCCGCCGCCCTCAAGGCGCCGCCCCTCCCCTTCTCTTCTCCCAATCCACTAGCCCAATTCACCCTCTCGCTGCGTGTGTTAAATAAAATGTAAATGGAACAATATTTTTTGAGTCAATTGAATAGTGCAGCTAGTTCCACGTCCCGGGGCCGATCCGGATTTGGGAAATGTAGCATCGGTTCATCATCGGAATTGATCGAATAAGCATCTCCAACAAGTCCTTAAAATTAACTTGTCAAATCTTGAGTTTTAACAGGTTGCTAATTTGTTTGGCAAGTGAAAAAAAGACTTCTCTCCAACAACTCCTTAAAACTTACTTGCCAAAATGAAAAAAACCCGCTAAGAACTAAGGGGCCCGCTAAATGAACGAAGAGTCCCACTAGACGAACGAAGAGCCCCGCTAAGGAACGAAGAGCCCCGCTAACTTCTCTCGTCGCAACGGCAGCCGGCACGATAGCAAGTTCTTTCCGCGCGCGGAAATATACGCGCGCGAGGCCCGTGAATAGCAACTTGGGATAAATAGCAAGTTGGTTTGAAGAGTTGTTGGAGAAAGATATTTATGTTTTTGCCAAATTAATAAGATTAGCAATCTCATTTGAGGAGTTGTTGGAGATGCTCGAAAGTTATTTAATATGTCATGTTATGCCGACCAGCAGCGCGATTATTCAGGAATCAGGAAACAACATCATCGGCATGTAATAGTACAAAGCTGTCGTCATTTGTGACCCAGCTCGATCGGAACAGTGAACGTACAGAAACTGGCTGGACAGAAAACTTTAGTTTGTAGGAGTAATCGTTATCAATCATTTATTAAGCCTTGTTGGTTTGCTTTTGCATCCACCGTTTATTTTCCTGTACTTATTATGTCTACACCCTAGCTCACTTAAAATTCTTGGCCTTTTTTGTTGTTGTTGCGTGGGTTTTCAAATTCTGGTACTCGTTGTGAATTGTGATATACTGATCCATATGTCTGACTGTGAGAACCATCTTGCATCAGGGCTCGTGATTTCCGGCTTCTCTCCTTGCCCAAGCGAGCAATCAAGATCATCAAATCAAGAAAAATTAAAGAGCCGATCGAAAGCAACCGCAGCAATTCTCTGTTTTGAATTATATATGCTGACGTTGTCGATATATATTTGATCTCTTGAGACTTGTAATATTATTTCTGTAGGCATCCATCAGATTCTCCTGTTACTTGCTTGTGTCCACTGCACCCTTCAGGCTGCATTTAATTTAGGATTAAGTCCACATTTAGCCCCTCAACTCTTGCCTAAGTCTAATTTTCACCCCAACTCGAAAACCATCTGTTCAGCGCACTCCAAGTTTGAAAACCGTGTGATTTTAGCGCCTGAGCTGGTTTGAGGCGGATTCATGTGACGTGGCAGTGGTTTTGACCGTCCATGCTGGCGTTGACCGTCCACCCTGGCAACTCACGTCCACGTTGGACGCCTGGACCGGCTAAAAAGGAAATGGTGCCCGGCCCACTCACTCCTCTCGCCGAAACCCTACCTCCCATTCCCCTTCTTCTCCCGGAGCCGCCACGCAGAGCGCCGCCGTCGCCATTGCCGCCGCACGCCGGCCCGCACTCCTCCTCCGGATCTGCATTGCCTGCTGCGTAGTAGTCGACCAGCTGCTCAATCGAGGTCGGGCATGTCGAGCTCAAGCGCATCGAGCCGGAGTGACCCGCGCGATGAGTATTGGCGTCGCCATGTGGATGGGAGTTCACCGATCCCGTACCGGGAGGGGCCACTGGAGTACACCCCGGCGGTGATGTGCCATTGCGGGGCAAAGGCTGCTTTCGCCATCTCCCCGGAGCAACGTAACCCGTGATTGCGCTATCTCGAAGTGTGCACGGGCGCGTGTAAGTTGGTGTCTTCTTCTTGATTCCCCGCTTGTAGATGGTTGGATTTATCTCTGATTGAGTGGTGCATTGTTTGATTCAGGAAGGTGGTTGCGATTTCTATAGATTTGTGGATCCGCCAATCACCGGGTTTTACGGCAAATTTGTTCTTTGGATTTGAGGGATGGGTTGAAGTACTGGAAGGGCCAAGCTCTGACAGCTGAAGCCCGCTTGGCCGATGCAGAAGGCAGAATCGAGGCTCCAGCCGACCTAGAAGCTGCTTTCAAGTTCAATGAACACAGGCGTGCCATGTTTGTTGAAGCTAGTACTCTGACGGCCTCTTACAAAACTCAGTTGGAGAATCTAGCCGCCAGGAGGGTTGAGTTAGATGGCAGGATCAGGACACTGGAGAGGGACAGGAAGTTCTTGTGTGTTGCTTTGTTTCTGTGCATTTGTTTCCTGGCTGCTTGCTGGATGGCATGGCGTGTGTAAGCCAATGTGTTTGAATTGTCAGCTTTGGTAACCTAGGACTAGTATCCTACCTTTTGTAAGAGCTGTACTCAGTAGGATGCTTTGGTAATCAAGTAGTGAATGCAGAGCATAATGCTCAGGACCATGCATGTATGAAAATGTCTGTAGTAGTTTGTGTTAGTGAACTAGTATAATGCAGACCTTGATCTAACTGAAATGTATGAATTGAGGTTGTTCATGGATCCACTGTGTGTTGTGTTTGCGCAAGACAATAGCTATATGAGAACTGAGTTCAGTTCTGTAATCGATGATGATGCAAAGCAAGCCCCTGATGAGACATCCATCCTACGTACAAGATTTTAACCGAAGTTGAACACGTACATGTATTTCACAGAGTTCAAAAACACACATTCTCACATAGTTCAAAAACACACATGAATTTAACATAGTTCAAAGCACACATAACAATCCAGTCCTAGAACCACTTCAAGTGGTACATAGACAGACATAGTTCATTACAACATATGAATTCAAATAACCAAATTGAGACTCAAGTGCTTGGGCCTTGAAGCATCAAGAGAGCGTTGGTGGCGCGCTTGGATTTGCTTGAACTTGGTGCTTCTTCCCTTGAACGTTTTCCTGCTTTGCGGAGACGACAACCTTAGAGCTTGATGGACCAGAAATGTGCACAGTTGCACTGGAATGTTTTCCAGACAGCCCAGGTGCAGTTGCCTCTAGAGTCAGTTTAGCATGAGCCCCCTTTTCCAGGTTTGTATGCACTCTAGCACTTGAGTACATACCTCTGTTCCCATCCTAAAATAACATAATTTAGTTAGTTAAGGACATGATTAACATATGATTTACATGATTACAGTGCACATGTTCAACTTACCATTGTTCCAACTGATAACTGAGAACAGTGTCTTTTGGTAGATCTTGAACTACCTGAAGGACATGGTCTTTTCCCCTTCCCCTTTGAATTTCCAGACCCATCACTTGCTCTGTGTGTATGAGAAGCAGCAGCACTTGGGGGCTGAGATGAACCAGCACAATTGGATCTATGTTGATGTGTAGGACCACCACTGCCTCTAGATGGCTGTGTATGAGAATCACCGCACTATGGTTTGCGGATCCTCGTCCCTTCTGCCGCGGTAGTCTTGTTGTGACCTACACCTTTACAATTCTTGCACCTAATCACAGTTCCCTTCTTGGATAGCCTACCCCGACTGGGTTTCTTTTTCTCTCCATCTTGCCTTTTCCTCTCCTTTTTTGGTCTACCAGGCATCTTTACATATTTAGGTGGCAAAGGCTTACCTCTATCAGATTGTGGCCAAAAAGGCCTACCTTCCACTGGTTGAAGGCAGTGTGCATATGTTTTGTTGTACTCTTCCACAAAATAACAGCTAGCTACAAACTCTTCTATAGTCCTACCAGCATAGTAGATGCAGGAAATTGCATGAGGGCAGGGGCAAACCCGACAACTGCCAAAACCTACATGAACAAATTTTGTCTTCCAAATTCACAGTGAACCTATGGTCCCAAAGATGTGACCTCATAACAATTGTTCCCATTGCTAATGGCATGGCAGAAACCACTAGCTTGTATGTAGGTCATCGCTTCTTCTTGTAGGTGTTGGGACAAATTGGACTAGTCCACCTTGCTGCCTTGTCCCTATTTGCTTGGATTCTTACCATTACTTGGCGCCTAATGCCTTCTAGCATACTAATGATTGGAAGGAACCTAGCTTTCAGAATCCAATGGTTGAAGCACTCACACATGTTGTTATCCACAGAATCACAGTTGGAACCAACTTTGAACCATGCTCTACTCCAATGTTCAGGATCAGTTCTCATAATTGCATCTACACCCCCTGGTGTCTCTGCCCTCAGCTTATTCAAGTTGTGGTTGAATAGATTCATTGAAGAGGACTTGGCACATCTCCAAAACATCTTCTGCCACTCTTTGTTGCTGAAATTCTTCCTCCAGTTGGCATATATATGCCTAGCACACATCCTATGCTCAACCTTTGGTGCCCACTTGTTGACAAAGATTGATGAGGCCCTTCTGCTGATCGAGATGAACACCCAGACCATCTCCATCCCCAAACTTAAGATCAGTGCTTAATAAAGCCAAGAAAAAATCCCATGAGTCTTTGGTCTCCTTTTCTACAACTGCCCAAGCTATGGGGTACATTTGATTGTTAGCATCTCTACCCAATGCACAAAGCAATTCTCCATTAGTCAGCCCCTTAAAGAAACAACCATCCAGTCCTATAACCCTCCTGCATCCAGCAAGAAAACCCTTTTTACATGCATCAAAACAAACATAAAACCTCATGAAAGTTGCTCTTTTTGGTTCTCGCAGGTCTAGCTTGACAACAACAAGATCTTGCCGGATTGCTTCTCAGTAGTTCCAACTGGTAGTCAAATACCATAGCATACTCTCCTTTGGTGGCATCATACATCCTCTGCATCACAATTGCCTTGGCTCTCTTAATCTTTGAAACACTGACATCTGCAAACATTTCTTCTTGGATTGTCTGCCTCATACTCTCAATAGACCACTCTGGGTTAGCTTTGATGAATCTCTCATATTTGTCTGCTATTCTCCTGCCTGTCACTAGAGAGTTGTCTCTTCTTGGAGGGCATGTGTGCACATCATTGCAGCTGGTTATTTGCCAACTCCTGCTCCTAGATGTCTTTGAGAGATGCAAAACCCATGGACATTGTGGCCATGTACAAACTGCTCTGCACTTAGTAGCCTCATTTTTGGGAAACTTGATCACTCTCCTTTCAAAGAAGTCCATACTTGATCACAAATTCTCTGAATGTAGCCTTGTCAACAAATTTCATGCCAAGACTGAAACTTGGAATTGTAGCATTGGCATCAAATTTGGGGTAACACCTCTCCTTCCTAACCAACTCTCCATCTGATGTCTCATCATATGAATCTTCCTCTTCATCTGTGTCCACTTCAGTGCCATCACAGTCATCATCTGCATTTGTACCAACTGGATTGGATGCCATCAAGTTCTCCACATTCACTTCATGCCCTGCTTCATCAACAACTACCATGCCTCTGCATTTCATTTTCTTCTTGAAATCCTCCAAATCAGCTCTAATTTGTACTGCTTCTTCGTCATCTTCGCTACTCTCATCATCACCAGGCTCATATTCCTGATCACTCTCATCATCTGATTCTGAATTGTCCTCTTGTTGCATAGGAGCAGATGGCTGAACTGAAACTTCTTCTTGCAGCATCAACTTCTTTGCCTTCACACTCTTCTGTGGACCCTCTTTTTCTCTAATCCAATCCAAATACTTCGACGCTCCTGCTAAGTCCTTCTTCACTTGTTCAGGAGACGACCAAACATGAGGAATGCTAGTCTCGACTCTTTCTCCAATGTAGCAAAGTCATGATCAATATTCAACACAACCAGCTCAACAAATATATCGCCAGCTCCACCATCATCAAGAATACATGCACACATATCCAAACAAGCACGGTCATCTACCAAAGCTCTCAGTCCGGTGCTTAAATCCTTGCCAGGGAACAACCAATGCAAGATAACAGGATCTGATGCATGGTAGTGGTCTTTCAGGTAACCCCTTACTTCAGGCAACGAAATTTTGTCACGCTCAATCAATGATACCGCCTCATTTCCTCCAACATAATGAAGCTTCCTCCCCTCAGTCATGAACTCCCCGCCAAAGTGAAATCGAACAAAGAAGAAAATCCAATGGATCCATTCCTACATCATATGATACACACTCGATCGACTACGCATGAACTAATCTCGCGGATCTGAACCCAAAAACGGACGAGGGTGGCGGATAAAATCGTACTGTTGCGCTTGGTCCTCTCTCATTTCAAATCTTCGGGCAATCTGCAATCGGGGTCACGAACTGCACATGACTGCCCGACCTCGATTGAGCGGTGGTCGACTACTACGCAGCAGGCAATGCAATGATCCGGAGGAGGAGGGCGGGCCGGCGGCGGCGGCAATGGCGACGGCGGCGCTCGCGTGGCGGCTCCGGGAGAAGAAGGGGAATGGGAGGTAGGGTTTCGGCGAGAGGAGTGAGTGGGCCGGGCGCCCTTTCCTTTTTAGCCGGTCCAGGCGTCCAACGTGGACGTGAGTTGCCAGGGTGGACGGTCAACGCCAGCATGGACGGTCAAAACCACTGCCACGTCACATGAATCCGCCTCAAACCAGCTCAGGCGCTAAATTCACACGGTTTTCAAACTTGGAGTGCGCTGAACAGACGGTTTTCGAGTTGGGGGTGAAAATTAGACTTAGGCAAGAGTTGAGGGGCTAAATGTGGACTTAATCCTTTAATTTATTGATTGTATTATTATTAGCTACTAGTCTTTGTCCATCTACTGATCGATCTGGACTATGCATTTACATATAGAAATCGCCAATGAGGACTCTGATTATATTTGTGTTGTACGTGAGCTGATACACTAGCAGCCTGGTGTTTGTATATGTAGCAAGATAATAGTCAATGGCGTGGAAACCGCTAGTAGGCTCAAGGTACGTACGTATTGGGACGACGATACATACCCACGGAAACGATAAGATGACCCTGTAAAATTCTGGAAAAGGACATATCGTGATACCATTTCGACAGCGATGCAGTTTCGGTCAACCGTGCGCGCTATTTCAGCAACCGAGATTACATTGGACATGATCATTCAATTTGATATACAGCTCAACTTACTCATGGTGTTCGGCTGGTTATATAAGCCGGTTGATAAGACAAGTCGGTTACTTTACTGTAAGAAAAAAAATATTATTTAAATGACTGATAAGTCCGGCTGATAAAATAAACGAACAGTCTATTGATCTGTTGTCTAAGTGACATTGCCTCTATATAGAGTAATATGTACTGCCTGTGTCACCGTACTTGTATGGTCTCCCCTATGCTTCCTTCCGAATTCAACGCATCTCGTTGCCGTTACACATTGGTTATTTATTTATTTGTATATGTACTCTAATGGAGGCAGGCACAGCTTGACTCGTCTCTACATGTATCCTGCAAGTTACTGAAAACTACCAGCACCGACGATATATATTTTGACCTTAGTTACTACGGTACACGGTGCAACCAACAGGAGCAAACAGTGTACGTGTTGCATCGCATCAGTTGGGGAAGTTGACGCATGCCTGCCCGTCACCGTCGTCTTGTGTTGCGACGCAACCAGCAGGCTGCTTCCAGAAAGGCCGCGGCCGGCATCGGCATTAGTGTGATGGGAACCCCCCTGGACATGAGACCACCGGCCGGCTGGTGATGGATGGAGGAGCCGTGCATGGTAGGGAAGAAGGGAAGGGAGGAGCATCAGCACGCTGTCATGGCATCAGTGCCAGGCCAGTGTTCATCAAATCCACACATATACGATGCGTACGTGTGGCTGTACACTGCGTTGCCTTCTGAATGCAAGTCACAGATCCAAGTAGAGGTGCAAAAGGGTAACCTTTAAGTGCACCTCCAAACCTTATTAGTTTAAATATTTATATTATTTTTTAGAAATTTTAAAAAAGTAGTATAAATACTTGAACTAAAGAGGTTTAGAGGTACACCTAACACTCACCAATTTGCACCTCCAGATCCAAACGTGGCAGACACGAGATCAACAGATCATAAACGGATTTCACTCGAATAATAGTTTGCGGTCCCTGTACTGTATTGTATTGTATTGCATTGCAGGAAAAAAACCTGCATGTGAGGTGAGGTGTACCCTACACAAGCTAGCTAGTCCACAAATGTACTATTATATCACATCATAGAGTACATATAGTATGTGGCTAATGTATAATACGTTAGCAAGCCATCCCATCCCACGTACTCCCTCCGTCCCATTGAGTTTGTCATCTTGGACTCCGTGCCATCTTGTTCAATTATTCGCCTTATTCAATTTTTTTATAAATATAATTTATTTTATTATGACTTTTTTTATCAATAAAGATACTTGAATATTGATTGATTTATTTTATTATTTGCATAAATATTTTAAATAAGACGGATGGTCAAACATGAGGTGCAAAAATCTAAAACGACGGTCTCCATGGGACGGAGGGAGTCGTGCCTGCCACCCATGAAAGCGATGGATCTTCTCTGTCTTAATTACAGGAACCATTAACTTTTTCTTTTAATTAGGTTCTTGTCAGGTTGTCATCCATGTGAGATCGTCTGGCACGCGCAGCTGCCAAGTTGCTGCTTTGGAGAACACACAATAAACTCCCTCACTCTCTCCGATTTATAGAAATATTAGCAATATTTATATCTTTAAATATATTTATTGTAATGGCTATGCTCAGATACTCCGTTTACCCATAAGGAGGTAATATCTTGTAATCGATGCAGATCGTTGATTTTTCACAATTTAATTAATTACTAAATAAATTAATAAATTTTAAAAAATAAAAAAATAAAACACCCGCATCCCAGGAGGAAAATCCCGCGTGCCTTCCGAACTCCTCCTGCGCCCGAACTTCGCCGCGCCGCACTCGCCGCGCTGCATTTGTCGGTCTGCGAAATCCCCGCGCAGCTCCCAATCTCGCGCCCGTCCTCGCTGCCGGTTCGCGATATCCCCGCGCAGCTTCCCCCAATCTCGCGCCTGTCCTCGCGTGGTGGAGCCACCGGTCAGGTGCTCTCGCACCTCTTCTTCCTCATGTCAATCTGATTTCTCTCGAAACCTCGGAACCGAATCCCCTTCAAATCGGGGAAGGCGGGCGCGTTGACCAGGACAAACCGTCGTCCCTCGGGTACCGCTGGGCGCCCGACGAAGGCGACGACGCCGCTGGGCGGCACCGCCGACCACGGCGACGGCGTCGGACGGGCGTGACGCTGCTGGATGTGCCACCATTGGAGGCTCCGCCGCAACAAAGACGATCTGCCGCCACTTTGGACAATCCCGACAAGGCTTCCGCCTCGCCGCCCAGCCTCCACAAACTGCCCACTAACGTCGTGCCGCCCGGCGCGAAAAATCGCATCTTGCATCTTGCATGCCGTGATAGCCTAAATCCATAAGATTTCCGCATGCATCAACAAAATCTTAACAACCAAATCTTAAAAAAGTTTTTTAATATTTCAAATCTTCCTTATTTACCCTATTTTTATAAAATAAAAATTCAATAAATACTATTACCTCCTAGGAGGTAACAGATGATCGTGATTGTTGGATTGAAATAAATGGACGGTCCACGTCATTTCGAGTACCGCAGCAAAAAAGCCTTATTGTAAACTAAATATGTTGATCTACCTAATGTTACCATTTATGTACTATACATCGTGGTCAAAGTTAAAAGTGTTAGACGTTTCAGAAAAATAAGAATAACACTTATTTAGAGATGGAAGAAGTATATATTTGACCAAAATAGAAATAGGACAGTGCAGCGACTGAATTCCTAACGCTACTGATGGTCCATTTTTAGATAGATCAATTTTCAGAGACGGATATTTTAGAGGAAACTGTCTCTAGAAATATGTTTACCGGGACGATTAAATGTCCGATGCAATAAATGGTCGGTCGATCTTTACAGTAAACCGGTGCTAAATAAACCAAATTTGGCCGTTAGAAAAAGAAAATTATTCCTCTACTTATGCTGCCCTCCTATACGTACGGCGGCACGAGCACGGAGCTGCACATCGGCGACGAGCAGGGAGCGACGCGTGCGGTGGCGACGAGGCGGATGCGACGCGTGCAGCGCAGGGCGGCTACGAACGTCGCGCGCACGGCGGCTGCTACGGAATATTTTTTTATTTTAACACTTTTTCGAAAGAAATTCGAAACCTAACACACTGTTTCGAAAGTATTTTAAAAACTAACCCATTTTGCCGCGCCACCAAGGGATGCGTGGCAAAAGCACTGTGCCGCGCCATGCATGCCGGCGCGGCCACTAGTACACAAATGATTTCTCTTGACACTAGCGTTTTATTTTTTTCTTGGCGGTTTCACTTTAGAACAGCCTATAGAAATCGGCCCTATTTCTACTTGGCGGATCTCTTAAGGAACCGCCAAGTAAAATACGATTTCTACAGGCGGTTCTCCTAAGGAACCGCCACTAGAAATCGACTATTTCTACTGGGCGGATTTCTTAAGGAACCGCCAAGAAATCGATTTCTACCGGGCGGCTCCTTAAGAGATCCGCCACTAGAAATAGTTTCAAATTAATTTTTTTGAGTTTTTCAAACTTCCTCGGATGAAGAAACTACCAAAATAAAAGTTGTAGATCTCGAAAAGTTATAAAACTTTATAGTTGACAACTTTTTCATTTGAAATTATCTCAGCCAAGAAAAACTACGAATGAAATTTTTAAATTTGAAATCCAAATTTTACAAATGAGCTCGGATGGAGAAAAGCTCTATATGAAAGTTGTAGATCTTGAAAAGTTATGAAACTTTATAGTTGAACATTTTTTCATTTGAATTCATTTGGACCCTCAAATATTCAATTTTCTGTCGGGTTTATATAATATATGGGGAACAAAAATGAGATATAGTCACAAGTGAGTGTGTGGTGCAAGAGTAAGGGAGGGTACGCGCGAAGGTGAGGTCACGGGTTCGAATCCCACCGCCGCGTAGCCTTTTGATTTTACGCGAAAAAATGCGCGACTTGCGACTTTTTTGAAAAATATTTTTGGCCTTTTTGAAAATATTTTTTTGCAATGTTTTGGGTGTTTTTTCGGGCAGCGATTTCTACAGCGGTTGCTTAAGAGAACCGCCTAGAAATCGATTTCTACCGGGCGGTTCTCAAACAACCGCCTGTAGAAATCGCCGATTTCTATCGGCCTCCCGTCTTGGCGGTTCCGAAAAACGCCAAGTACAAATGCGTTGGAACCGCCCGGTATTAATGTTTTGTGTACTAGTGGGCAAATGGTGCCAGCGTGGCCCGGGAGTTTCGAGTGGATGACGTGGCATCTGACGTGGCGGTCCTTTGCCGCGCCATGCATGCTGGCGTGGCAGAGGGTTTGCCGCGCCAGGTCCCGTGGCGCGGCAAAGGTTGGTATAAAAACCGGCCGCGCCCCCTTTCCTCTTCCTTTCTCCCGTCTGTGTCCGGCTGAGACGGCATCGCCTGCGTCCGCCCGGAACGGCTAAGGGGTTTCCAACTCCCCTTCTCCCTCGGTCCCTCCCGATCTCCATTTGGAATATTGTGGTGAGCTTCATTCGTCGTGTTTTCTTGCTTTTCTAGTTAGTTTTAAGTAGTTATTGGATTGGTGTTCATAGATATTTGTGGTTAGTTTGTATGTTATTGTTGCATTGTATATATGCTTTGTGTTGTTGTTGTATCTCACAATTAATAATGCGTTGGCTAAGTATCTTCTTATTGTGTTGACTTTAGATGGCAGAATGGTATCGAGAGGACTTGTGGCGGAAAAGAGGTCGTCCAAAAGAATTCTACTACGAAGCGTCTAGCAAGGACGGTCCCGGCAAAGTTCTAACTCCTGCGAACACACGGTTGAAAGACTCAGACGAGTTTGTGGTCATGATGCCATATCTGAAACCGCCGTCATCAAATGCTAGTGCCCACTTTTCCTTCTGCTCCATCTGTCCCTCTAGCCACTCCTTTCCTTCTCTGTTAAGCATGGTATCTAATTCTTTCTTTGTTTCATCGAACTCGTGCTTTGTACGAACACAACATAGAGCCTTCACCTTTTCAGATACCTCTTTCTTCCTCCTCGGCGCCAGAAGTTGGCGGCAAAGTGACGCATACACCACCGATGAACAAGGGGAGGATATCCTTCAATATGTTCCTCCGCAGCACTTAGTAGGCCAGCATGACGATCCAAAATCAAACAAATCTGCCTAGCACATCCATGTACATATACACGTAGAAGACGCATGAACCATGACCACGACTCAAGGTTCTCGTCCTCAGCCAATGCAAATGCCATAGGGACTATCTGATCCTCCGGATCCACTGAAGCTGCCATCATCAACACACCTCTATACTTGCCAGTCAGGAAAGTGCCATCAACAAGTATGACCGGACGACAGAACTGAAAGGCAATGGCGCACTGCTTGAAGGCCCAAAACACACGTCGCAAGACACACTTTCTTGCACCAGTTTCGGGGTTGAAGAAGTACCTATTATCGGGGTCTATGAACCACTTCATGCCAGGGTTGTAATGATACATTGCACACAATATCCGGGGAACGTGGTTGTACGCTTCTTTCCAACTACCCCATTGAATAGCAAGTGCAATCTGTTTCGCTCGCCAAGCCTTCCCATACTTCACCTCGTAACCAGTGAATCCAAAAATGGTTCGAATAAGTAGTGACACCGAAACATCAGCATCTGCATCAACAAGATACAATATGCGACGAGCAAGGTAACATGCCGTGAGCTGCGGATGAAATTCCTTGCCCTTGTTTGATAGACATGTGTGTGGTTGGACCACTTTAGTAATCTTCCACTTTCCATCGCTCTTCCTCTTCCTCGCATTGAGCCTCCACATACAACCGGCCTTACATATCACATGATACCTAAGCTCCCTGTCAGAATGAGTCACCATGTAAGGCCTATGATGATACACTGCATAGTCCTGAAGAAATAGCTTCAACTCCTCCATAGTATTGAACATCATCTTCTCACGAATAATGGCACCATCAGGACCTTCAAACTCATGCAATGGTCGGTGGCACATCTGCAAGCCTGTGTCACACACTGCTATATGTGCCATACTCACATCCCTGTACGTCGGAACGGCACGAACAGGAACATTGACAGAGTTTAGCTGACGTAACTTCGGACTTCGGCCAAGGTAGTGGTGGAACAAACTGCTGTGCTACCGTGAGCCGCTCCCATGAATCATAACGGACTTCATCATCTTCAACTTCATATACTAGTCTGCCCTGTACGATCGGCATCTGCGGTTCAAGTGCATTATGAGGACGCACCGCAGCAACTGGAACAGCAGCAACTGCAACAGCACCAACCGGGATTGGATGAGCCGGCGTAGGAGCAACCGGCATACCATGACCTACCACATCAGGGACAACAGGAGCTTGGCACAGTATGTCACGGTCATCATCAGAATCATCAGAGTCACTTTGCTATCGTCCTCTTCAACAATTATTGCCTCCCGTTGCACCTCATCTTCTTGCTCGAAGTCATTGACATCAAAATCATTTGATATACAGCCTTCTTGACCGCGGAACCTCTCCCGAGTCAACTGACCATCCAAGTCCATATTAGCGGGGGCGTCATCCGCATCCACCCCAAAGTCCGCCTCCTCACCCTCGGACTCATCATATGCATTCTCATCCATCTTTCGAAAACCATCTTCCACCACAACCTCTCGCCATTGTCACATTTGATTCGGCAACCAGCCTTTTACATATCGCTCCCAAAAAACCTGGGTTGCAAAAGGCACAAACAGTAGTGGGGCCTAGTCTTCCCGCTATCATACCTACCCTTCAACTTGAAATGACCATCAAACTTCTCCTTCACACGCAAAGCACAAGGTCCCTAAGACTAGGAGGTTCATCAAATATCTCCCATTCTTCCGACATGTCCTCAAACACACCATCTTGCTCCCTAACACTTCCTCCATACACCAACCGCACTATACTGTCCCATCTACACAACAATCCCAAAATATTTTATTAGTCAGTCAGAACTAAAGAACTACATATTACACTAACTAATAACCTGTCTATACCCTAACTATCTACCTCGCGTGAGATTATCTCCCCTAACTTAAATGAAATATATTTCATTACACATATTGTACCAATAATTTATATAGCCTAAATATATAAATCTAAATATTTAACTACTCACAAATAATATAACCTAATTTATACAACCTAAAATAACCTAAACAAATCCACAAAATCTTATACTAACTAAGTTATATAACCTAATTACACTACCTAATAACTATAACTAATTACACCTAACTGAACTAACACTAATTCAACTCAATTTGTAAACACTAATTAACCTAATTCAACTCAATTCGTAAACACTAATTAAGTGGGCACAAGTTTTACCTTCACTCCACCAGCGAGCAGCAGCAGCAGGTAGCAAAGAGGGCAGCGAGGGGCGGGCGTGCCGGCACGGTGGCCGGGCCGCCGGAGAGGCCCGCCTCAACAACCCGCCACCGGAGAAGGCCAATGTTGGCGGCGCGGCCGGACGCCTGTTGAAGCGGGGGGAGGCGGGATCCGGCGGGCGCCGGGGCTCGGGCGGGGCGCCGGCTCGGGCGGCGCGGGGGGGGTGATAGCGGGGGGCCGGACGCCGACGGGCGTGGCGGGCGCGGGGCGGCGGCGGGAGGTCGACGGCCGGGCGGCGGATCGAGGTGACGGCCGGGCGTTACTTCGCAACGGCGGCGCAAGGCGGATCCGCCGGGCGCAAGACGGATCCGGGGCGCACGACGGCGGGCGGCCGGAATACCACCGGGCAAGCTGGGCGGGAGAAATAAAGGCGGCGCGGATCGGATCGGAGCAGGGAGAGAGAGAAAGAAGCCGGGGTAGGCCCTTAACCCCACATTTGCCGCGCCACGGTCAGCTGCGCGGCAAAACCCTTGCCACGCCATGCATGGCGCGGCAAAGGGGCGCCACGTCAGCTGCCACGTCACCGTCCCGTATCCGGCGGGCCACGCTGGCAGGGTTTGCCGCGCCGGCATGCATGGCGCGGTACAGTGTATTTGCCGCACTGCCTTCGGTGGCGCGGCAAAAAGGGTTAGTGAGTGAAATAGTTTCGTACCCGTGTTAGGTTTAGAATTACTTTGGAAAATGGATTAAAAATAAAAAAAATATTCCTGCTACGAGGAGCTAGCCGAGCGGCAGCGGTGAGCCACCCAACCGTCGAGACTGGTGAGCTCCAGGCCGGAACACAAAAATGAGAACGCGTGTTGCGCCCTCCAAAAATGTAAGAGGACACGTCACATCTTTCCGCTGGAAGGGAAGAATGTCAAGACTGAAAGGACCGAAGACAAGCAAGCTCCACTCCCTGTTGACAAATCCGCTCACGCGCATCCCGTGGTTTCATCTCTCTTGTGGCTGCCATGTTGCCCCACCCAGGCGTCAAGCGTGTACGGTAGGTCTTGAAGGAAAAGCTATTGCTCGCTTTTTAGCGGTTCAACATGGCCCACAGCTTTCCAACATGTCGATGCAAGAAGTGGTGTTGCCATAATCCCTCGTCCTTTCTTTCTTATCAAAATTGCTAATTAAACCGAAAGGACAGGTCACAGGCTGTGCCGCCATCCCAAATAGTTATTTTTTGAACTTTTAGACACATTAGGAAAAAATGCCATGGGCCTCTATTAATATCGGTGGTGTTTGTTCAGTGACCAGAGCCATTACTGATAGCTACTCTTTCAACCACAAATAAATCAAGTTTTATAGTTGTCTTAAATCAAAATTTTATAAATTTGAACTCCACCAACTTAATGAGATATTTAAAGCTGTTTTCTGACAAATAAATCGTTGAAGCTTCTAAGAATATGCTCTCACAGAGATTAGGTAAGAAATGAAGCTAAAAATAGTAGCTTCACCTAGAGAACACTTACATTAGTGGGATCCTTAGCGAGCAGAAGTCAGATTTGCCCCCGTGTGCCCGAGAGGCATGAATGCGGGAGCCATCATGGGGTGCACGTGGTGAGGAGGCATTGCCATGGGTGCGGGCGTGGTGAGGAGGCATTGCCATCATGGCCAGGATGTGCCACTATGGGGCGCACAGGTCGCCTGGTCCCTGGCGCTAGGGTACAAAACACGGTGGGTCTGGGCATATGTACTAGGGCTTGTAGGCGTTAGGAAGAATAGTGACGAATGCTTCCATACAGAGATCGAGGTATGGGATGAGGAAAAAGTATAGAAGAAAAGGAAAGAAAAAGTTATTTTGGTGGTATTTTTCTATCATGAGAGGATGTTTTGACAAATGGGCTATTACAATAGCTTCAGCTTCACTCATAAAGCTGATGCTGGAGCTAACACACACAAAAAAGTACTTTATTAGCGAAGTTAAGTTATGCAAACGTGGCATAACTAGAAAACATGTCATTGCATGACAACAAATCATAAAACTTTGATATATGCTCCTAGACAACTCCATGAATCAGAGATATATTCAACGATCATAATTGTTTTCCAATTCATTTTAGAATCAAATTCCGTATTATAGTTGAACTTGTACTACTCTAAGTAACTTGTATGGGCATAGACAGCTTGGTGATTTTTCCAAAATTATCCTACACTACTACAGAATTCACATTCACTAGCGGTATATCACCGGTGGTTGCTATCGAACTGCCACTATTGTTTTATCACTGGCGGTTTGAAGCTTAAAAACTAGAAAACGATTGATAGAAGCCACAAACAACCACTAAAGGTAAGCAACGGTGGCAGTTGGTGACTCAAACCGCCAGTGAAGCATCACTAGTGGTTGGTGGCTCAAACCTCCAGTGATTCAAAAATATCATTGGCGGTTATGTTTTGAATCGCTGGTGATTTTACACATATCAATGGCGGTTTGGTTTTGAACCGCCAGTGTTAGGCCTTGTACAAAAAGATCTTCCCTTTCCCCTACTCTCTCCCATAGCTCGAGCGCGCCACATGCAGAGGAGCATTTCCCCCACCCTCCCTCCATTGTTGTGACCATTTTTCACCAAAATACTCATTATGGATCTTGTTTTTTCAAGCATGGGCATGATCTTCTTGCTTTAAGGTTGGTTCCATTGGATTTTGAGGAAGGCATCCAAGTTGTGGTGAATCCATCTTACAAAAGGTTGGTGTTTATGGACCCATTATATTTACTAGCTATTTCCATGGTTGTTTGAATGATTGCTCCTATGTCATGCTTTCACTAGCTCATGGATTATTTATTTTCATGAACACAATATATGTGATCCCTATCGAGCTATTTTTTCTTAGATAAACTTTTCTTGTTGATTAATTGTCCAATTTAAGTCTTTTGTAATTATTGGATCCAATTGTTCTCAACTTTAAATGTGCATGATAAGCTCCAATTGTTCCTAATTTTTTATTTAGTTGAGCAAAATCTATGTGACACCTAATTTAACTTTTGTTGAGCAAAATCTGCTGACCTATTTTGTTGATCATGGAGCTACATTGTTGATTATAGAACTAGATTGGTGTTGTTGTTGATTAGGAGTCCAAATTTAACTTTTTATAATTAGTGGCTCCATTTGTTCTCAAATATAAATTTGCCATGATAAGCTAGGTGTAGAATTAATTTTTCAAAAAAATAAAGAGCAAAAAATAAGTGGAATATACTTTGGACATGGAGTTAGGAGCTAAAATTCTTGATCATTAGATGACTTTTTTATTTGACTGTAATTACTATCTCAATTTTCTAGTGCACAGATGGATCGAGAGTGGATATACGGTCCGGCACCGATGGACAAGTGGTACTTGATGGGCATCAACACATTCATCACTGCAGCTGTAGCCAACACTAAGGATGGACGACTTGTATTTTGCCCATGCAGAGATTGCAAAAATCGAAATAAATGGGAAACATGGAGTCTATATGATGCTACCTGATTACTATGGGGTTCATGAGAGACTACAAAATATAGTGTATGCATGGTGAGGTTGGTGTTAATGTTCCACAAGCAAACAATGATGATGTAACCATGGCCGACATAGCACTTAACGAGTATGCAACTCATTAGCAAACTGGTGTTCACATGTAACCCATGGCTACCGATGACAATGTGTTTACGAATATGTTAGCTGACGACACAGAAGATGACGATGGCATTTCTAAGATGCTACGTGATATGGAGGGAGGTTCTCTTAGTGCTAGACAGTTGAAAAAGCTAGAGATAATGAGAAAGGATGCCAAAACACCATTGCATCATGATTGTCCAGTGAGTAAACTAGAAGCCGACATTATGCTATTAAAGTTCAAGTCTACGCATGGATTGAGCGATGAAGGCTTTGATGACTTGTTAGGCGTAGTGAGGACACTACTACCAGAGCATAACGAATTGCCAAAGAAGACATACTTGGCCAAGCAAATGATCTTCCCGATTGGCCTTGAGGTAGAAAAAATTGATACCTGTTCTAATGATTGCATATTGTACCCTAGAGACAAATACAAAGACTTGGATGCGTGCCCCAAGTGTAAAGCTCCTAGGTACAAGCAGGGACCGTCAAAAGAGGGTACCAAGACAAGAGGAGGGCCCGTAAAGGTGGTTTGATATTTCCCCATAGCTCTTTGGGTGCATAGGTTGTTTGCAAATGCAAAGTTAGCTAAGCTATTGCATTGGCATGGTGAAGAGCATAAGAAAGATACAATGATGATGCACTCTACGATGGTTCGTAACCAATTAAATTCAAAATTGATCACCGCCAGTTGGTTTGGAACCGCTAGTGATTTGTCTGCAAACACTGGCAGCAGAAATCTAAACCGCTAGTGTTAACTTAAGCAACACTGATGGTTGGTGATATGAAATGCCAGTGTTGGTCAAGTTAACATTGGCAGTTGACGGTACAAACTGCCAGTGTTGGTCAAACCTAACACTAGTGGTTGTGACTACAAACCGCTAGTGTGTGTTTGCTTAACACTGATCGTTGGTATTACGAACTGCCAGTGAAGCTCCTAATCAACACTGGCGGTTCGTGTCTTAAACCACCGTGAAAGTTTATGATCATTGATGGTTTGAACGAACTGACAGTGATGTGCGCCCCTCTTTACTGCCGCTTTGGTTGTGGCGGTTCAAAATCTGCCGGTGAAGGGGGGAGGGGGTTGAACCGCTGGTGATCCTCTGACCTGAAGTAGTGCTACGATCTGTGTCATACTTTCTAATTCATCTTAGAATTGGACTCTATGTAGGCACCTAGATATGTGTTACTCCAACTCATATGAGTATAGGAGGCTTGGAGATTTATATCAAATATAATCATCTCATGCACTTGGATTCGTGTAAGGATTCACTACTACAGAATCGACATTCAGTGCCGGCAACATTTGTGCCGGTTTTAGAACAACCGGCACTGATATCTCTTCATTGCCGATTGTACGCATCACTGCCAATTTATGGATGAAACTGGCATGAAGGTCTACATCACTGCCGGTTTGTGGATGAAATCGGCACTAATGTGGAGTTCAAACATCAATACCGGCTCTAGCCAAGAACCGACATTGATATGGGGCCATCAGTGGCGATTTTAGCCACAAACCGCCACTGATGGCACCGCCACTGATACAGGGTCATCAGTGGCGGTTTTAGCCACAAACCGCCACTGATGTGATCTGCTTGATGCCGAATATTAAAAATAAAGCACAAAAAATTGATGGAAAGATGACCAAAACGAATGTTGTAGAACTTATTAAGATCTATAACTTTTATTTTGATCATTTTCTTATCCGACAAAGTGATAGTAACGTTGTTCACAAATTTTATATCTCTCTCTTATACTTTAGAAAACTACATCGAGATATGTAAGATTTGTGAACAATATCACTATTACTTTATCGGATGAAGAAATGACCAAAATAAAAGTTTTAGATCTTGATAAGTTGCACAACTTTGTTATTCAAGACTTTTCCTATTGAAATTATTTACACTTTTGAAATGTTATTTGAAGTAATTAATTTTTAAATTTAAATTTTGAGCTGATAAAACAAAGTCACATAAAAAGATGACCAAAATAAAAGTTGTAGATCTTAAAAATTTCTAGAACTTTGTAGTTGATAATCTTTTCATTTGAATTTATTTTCTCATGTAAAACTATGTTTGAATGTCTCAAATTTGAAATTTAAATTTTTGAAATGAGCTTTTTTTAAAATGACCTTGGATGGACAAATGGCTAAAACAAAATTGTATATCTCAAAAAGTTATAAAACTTTGTAGTTGACAACTTTTTAATTTGGAATCATCTTGTCAAAGAAAATTACGTTTGATTTTCTCAAATTTGAAATTTGACTTTTTAAATAATCTTTGATGGAGAAATGACCAACACGAAATTGTAGATCTCAAAAAGTTATGAAACTTTGTAGTTGACAATTTTTTCATCTAAATTTATTTAGGGTCTCAAATACTCAATTTTTACTCGGGTTTAGATAATATGAGGAGGCCCAAAATAAGTTATAGTCACAAGTGTGTGGTGCAAAGGTGGTAGAGGAGGGTGCGCCAGGGGGGGAGGTTGCGGTTTCAAATTCAGCTAGCCGCATGCATATGATCCGAGGTGAAAAAAATACGTGACTCACGAAATGGCAGCCAACCGGCTAAGGGGGCCTCCCTAGGTGAAAAATTATTTTTTGCTATTTTTTTTTGTTATTTTTGGATTTAAAATCGTAATTTTTGAAAACCACCTCACTTTGGCGGTTCGGTTGTAGAACCGCCACCGATAGTTATTAGTGGCGGTTTGAAAGAACCGCCACCGATGATCATCCCTCATCGCCGCCGATATGGTCGTGTGCCGGTTCAAAATCTGCTATCGATTGGGGGTTTAGCACCAGCGCTGATTTGAAGATCTTAGGTAGTGATTGGACACTGTATTTTATTAAACACACTGTTGTAACATTAACTCATACAATTTCGTGAGAGTGAAGGACCACACAAAGGTTTATTTCTTTGATACTCCCTACGTCCCCTCGAAATAAATAATTTCTAAAGTTATCCAAAACTTTTTAAACTTTGAGCAAATTCTAGAAAAAAATCATTGAGATTTATGTTATCAAATAAATATCATTGAATTTACTATAGAATATATTTTCATTATATACTCATTTTATGTTATATATGTTATTGTTTTTTTCAATAAAGTTGGTCAAACTTTAAAAAGTTTAACTGGTGCATTCTAGAAATCACTCTCTTTTTTTAGGGACAGAGGGGTACTATATAAACAATATACCATGCGTTAATCTAATCTGTAGACAACATCAATATTAACTTCTAGAGTATTATTCTCCCGGTGGATACAGGTAAGGTGCTGTTTGAATTCACTGGATTAACAACTAATTAACAAGTAGATTTATCCTGGGTAGGAATTATTAATTATAATATTCTACTGCTCTAATTATAGATATTGATATTGAAAGCTAAACAAGATTATCGGCACAGATAAAAATGGACTTGTAGTTCCGGTGGGGACAACAAGTACAAGAACAACAATTTTGAACTGAATGTACATCAGCTACTTCGGTTGCTTTGCTTGTAGTGAATGAAATCGGCTCAGTTTTTTTAAAGACGATGGTATGATACGTAAGTTTATATAGAATATATATAGAGATGAGCATGTATAATTGAAAAAAAACGTATATAATTGAGGAAATCGGAGCCCCTGCCCAGCGCCCTTTTTGACCACGGAAGGAAGGAAACAAAGGAGAAGAACACAAAAAAAGCAACATCGATCTGCATCTGCTGGTTCGTTTCCCCTGCCCCTCTCTCTCTCTCTCTCTCTCTCTCTCTGGTCTCTCTGCCTATATAGACAGTCCAGCAGACCGGCCTCCACATGTCTCGCGCCCCTGCTCTGCTCACCGCTAGAGCCAAGAGTTCCATTCCCTCTCTTTCTCTGAAAAAGAAGTAAAGCAGCAAGATCGAGCAAGGGGAACCAAGAAGGCATCGATTCAAGACGACACCATGGCGGCCAACGGCCACAGCAGCTTGACGAACGGCGCCTCCGCCACCCAGGGAAAGCCCATCAAATGCAAAGGTATATATAAAATCTGGTGTATGTTGCCCTGCATCAGCTTCTTTTCCTTCCTCCCACTCGTAATCGTATACGTCTTCCTTCTCCTTGCTCGGTCGACGATACATCTTTGGCGTCGGGCCATGCAATTAAAGCATGAACTGTCTGCTGGTTGCAGCGGCGGTGGCGTGGGGTCCCGGCGAGCCGCTGGTGATGGAGGAGGTGGAGGTGGCGCCGCCGGGGCGCCTGGAGGTGCGCGTCAAGCTGCTCTTCACCTCCGTCTGCCACACCGATCTCAGTTTCTTGAAAGGAGAGGTATGTAGTAGTAGTACTCCGTACCGTATGCAGTACGCACTGAGGTGACTGATGTATGTACATGTATCCATCCATATAGCGACGACGTGTTGCATTCATGGCTCGATAATTACTGTATTATATGGTCTTGTAGTCATGCCTCGTGATGGCAACAAATTATATTATCTGCTACTCCCTCCGTTTCATATTACAAATTACTTTGACTTTCTTTATATCTAATTCGCTACATATCTAGTTATACGTTATATCTACATACATAGCAAATTAAGAATATATAGAAAAAATCTAAGTGGTTTATAATTTAGAATCGAGGGAATCTTTATACTATATGTGTGAATATGCCTGTGTTCAGTAGTAATTTGTTGCCAAGTTCATTCTTCACTTCATCCCTTGACTAACAATCTATTGATTTGTGTTGCCGGCCGGCCATGTGATGCTGTATTTTTAAATTTGGACGTGGTATGATATGGCAGAACGAGCTGCAACGCAAGTTTCCCCGCATCCTCGGCCATGAGGCAGCCGGGTGCGTCTCTTCCTTCATTTTATTAATTATCAATTAATTATAATTAGGCTTGTCTTTTCTTTTGATATATATATGCATATAATGTGCAATAAGATAGCAAAAGGAGTTTAAACCTCCTACTTGCTTGAGGACTGCTCGGTTAGTCATTTTCTACCAATATCTATCTCTTGACTAATAATAATACGGCAGCTTGGGGCTCCTTTTCAGGTTTGATGACTTTCTAAGCAGATATGTGTAGCCTTTTAAAACGTAGGGCTTTCTGTGAAAATTGTAGGAATTTGAAAAAAAAAAATCACATTAATAGGGACTGAAACATGAAGTTGCTTCGAAAGCTGAAACCGAGCTGTGCTTTTCTAGGTTCAATTTGTCTGGATTTCTGAAATCTTGCATTGTTTGCGCTATATAATAACATGCCAAGAACTGCGGGTCAAACAAATAGCAGTCGTTAGCGCCTGCACGCACCCGCCACTTGGAAAAGCACATACAGAATGTTTGTTCACTTTTTCTCATTATGTACTATAAGAGGCGTTTAGGACGGCTCTGTCTGCTCCTCGGTTTTTCCAAACAAGTTACTGTGAAAAAAGTGGAGTTATAAGAGCACGTAAAAAACTGCTCTATAAACTCTAAATTTTTGTAAAGCTACTCAACCTTGTATTTTGTGAAGCAGAGTTCACGAAATAGTCATAAAATTTTTTGCTTATTAGTTCAAATGAGTTTACCAAAATTCTTGCTTTGTTAAAGTTATTTATTTTCCATAAGTAAAGCTTATGCAGACACGAAACCATTCTTTCTCTCATTACATTTCATAGCTCTTTAACAAGAAGAATCCGGTGATAGTTTGGACGTGGAATTGATGGTGACGTTCATGATGGTTGCATGATCCAATGGATCCAGAGTGGTGGAGAGCGTGGGGGACGGGGTGGAGGACCTGGCGCCCGGCGACCATGTGGTCCCCATCTTCAACGGGGAGTGCGGGGCCTGCGCCTACTGCCACTCCGACAAGACCAACCTGTGCGGGACTTACCGCGTCAATGGATTCAAGAGCACCATGGCCTCCGACGGCGGCACCAGATTCTCCGTGGTGGACCGGCGGTCAGGCTCAGGCTCAGGCGTGCGGCAGCCGGTGTACCACTTCCTCAACACCTCCACCTTCGCCGAGTACACCGTCCTTGACGCGGCGTGCGCCGTCAAGATCAGCCCCAAGGCCCCGCTGGAGAAGATGTGCCTCCTCGCCTGCGGCATCTCCACAGGTATATATATCCGATCCAGCCGTTGGTTGGTTGCCGAAATATATGTGCATGGTTGAACTGAATTCAGATTTCACATCCATCGAGCTGGAGGAATCTGACATGTGAACAAAACTGATTCCATGCAACTGGACATGCATGATAAGTCAAGGGACACTGCGGCCTGGGCTCTGTTAGTAAGCCACAGTCCCAGATCAGCTCTGTCTCACGATGCTCATTGCTGAACCAAGGCAGGCAGGCATGTGCCATCACATCCTGTGCGTGCTACTCCTACCTCCAGTCTTTATTTCATCGCTCACCGACGTGCCCGTGTGTATGAACTGAGCTTGTGGAAAACAAAAATGACCCCAAAAAAAGGAAAAGAAAAAGAAAACGGTGCCTGAGACAGAGAACCTGTGACAGAGAAGAGAATGGGAACGGCACGTGTACCACCACGCACATGGACAGCGACGTCCAAGGCGGCTACTTAGGGCCGTAATTTACTCACGGTATCTGCAGATCAGCAGATGGATAGAGACGACACTGCCAATCGCAGTCATCATACCTGTTTCTTTTTTTTACCCAGAAACCTTAATCAATTACTAGTAGTGATCATTCATTCACTCATTCAAATTATCGTCGTATGTCTTTGGCATCATCAGGAGTTGGGGCTGCATGGAACACTGCAAACATTTCCGCGGGCTCCACCGTTGCAATATTCGGCCTTGGAGCTGTTGGTCTTGCGGTCAGTAAAATAAACAAAGCAATACTGTTATAAAAAGAATAATTTACCCCACACTACGTTACCACATAAATTGTTTTTTAACTTAACTAGAATATTATTTTTTTTCTAGGTTGCTGAGGGTGCCAGGCTACGAGGGGCAGCTCGGATCATCGGCGTTGACATAAACTCTGAAAAGTTCACCAAAGGTGCGTGCACAGCCACGTCGTTAAGTTTTCCTTAGCTTGTTGCATTGCTTTCCCTGCTGTCTATTTGGTGCCCATTTCCACATCCTTGTCAAGCTACAGAACAAGTGCCGTTTCATCATCTCGTAACCAAGAGTCTGCGTTTCAATTAATTAATCGGCTGGTCACCTCCGATCCTAATGCAGACGTGCAGCTTATTCCAACCATATCTTTTTATTCGTTACAGAAAAAAATGAAGTCCAATGGTTCACATGGTTATTTTTAGTCTTTGATTCAACAAAACAAGCGCATATGATTTTCTTTGTTTTCGTGATTATTGGCACAAGCATGCATAAGATAAGCGCGCCAACAAATTCTTGGAGCTTCGAATTGCCATACCACCCATCCAATTAACAGTTGGTCTCTGTGTTCTCTCTCTCTTTTTTTTTCCCTCACGACATATAGATACTTTGACATGTCATACACTGAGATATAATAATGGAACATATAAAGAAAAAATTAAATTATTATTCTCCCCGGGCATCATACGTAAGATAAAACAGCAAAATGATAGAAGGAGAGCTCTCTCTATATAACATCTAGGGCCCAGAATAAGACTGCTTTTTTTTTCTTATAGATATTTTTCATTTCAATAAAGTAGAAATAGAAAGATACATCCATCATCCATGGAGACAGACGAAGAGCACACGTAGCTAATTACTCGATCGTCAACTTCAACTCTTCAAGGACGAGACAAGGGTGTCACTTTTCTGATGATGCCACTACCAGCAGAACACAACGGTTTAAGCATTTTCATCACTAGGTTGACAGCACGCACAATATTAAAAAAAACATATAGGTCTCAATCTGCATTTATCTGTTGATTTCTACGTACTGATCAAGATCGCTTAGTTATGTTCCAGGTATGCAGATACTAGCACCACACAATCCCGAGCTTGTAGATTAAGTTCTCCCAATTATTTTTTCCCCTTCTGGGGTCAATGGATGTCCCCTATACGCACTTACTTTCTATCGTTGACAAATTCCCCCAATATTTCTCTGTTATCAAAGAACAAAAGGACACAATAGGGTACATTAAGAAAATCTCTGCATACAAGATCATTTGACAAATCAGGTACAAAGAATCTGTTCCAATGCAAGTTTTCAAGTTCCTCAATTTGTGTTCATTATATATATATATATATATATATATATATATATATATATATATATATATATATAAAAACTTCTAATAGAGAACATCTTAAACCGAGCTATATGCTGTTAATTAGCAGCACATATTTCTAATTTGACAATTCGTTGAAGCCACAGCGGCATAAACAAGCACACTTTTTTTTTTGGTCTTGTTTAAAGTTTGGGGAGATCAGAGAAGAATGTTTTGATCAGAATCGTAAAACTTGGCGTGACCTTTTCTTAATTTTGGCTTCTGATTTCAACAACGCCTGCTAAGGACACATAGCATGCCATTTGTTTTGTTTCAATGTCAAAGGAGGCATAGAAGGACAGAGAAAGGCTATCTATTTCAATGTATCGTCAGTTACCCCGACCGCGAGATGGGAAATCTGAATAGCGAAGGCTAAATAAAATGCGGGAAATCTGAATAGCGAAGGCTAAATAAAATGCAGTGGGTATATATAAGAAGAAACTTGCATCTACTATAGCTACACTTTCTTAAAAAAAAATTCTACTATAGCTATAGGAGTCATCGAGCCACAAAAAAGGAGTTTTAATTTTTGGAAATTGATAATTTATCACTCATACTCATGACAACAAAATAAAGGATCGATCTTGAGTGTGCCACTAATAGACTACTAAAATTACACAACACTAAACATATAAACTCCATGTTTATATATGATGACTTGGAAAAATGTGTGTTCAGGCAAAGAGATGGGCGTCACTGACTTCGTCAACTCCAAGGCCTGTGGCAAACCGGTGCATGAGGTAGCTACACCTTTTTATTCCCCGGTCCTTAGAATTGGATTGCATGTATGTAAACTATGTATATGTAGGACTGATGAGGAGTTGGATGCATGGTTGATGTGCAGGTGATCCGGGAGATGACTGACGGAGAAGGTGTCGACTACAGCTTTGAGTGTACAGGGATCAACGATGTGCTGCGAGAGGCCTTCCTGTCCACGCATGATGTATTATTATTATTATTATTATTATTATTATTATTATTATTATTATTACACTGAGCTTGATTAATCTGTTTGCTTCTAATACTAGTCTCTTTAATTAATAAATTAACTCTCTGAAATGGCGTATTTATGTTGCAGGGTTGGGGCCTGACGGTGGTGCTGGGGATCCATGCGACGCCCAAGATGATGCCCCTGCATCCGATGGAGCTCTTCGACGGCCGTCGGATCACTGGCTGCGTCTTTGGTGACGTCAAGGGCAAGTCCCAGCTGCCAGGCATTGTCGACAAGTGCATCAACGGGGTGCGTCATATCACACACACTGCTTGCTTTAATCTCTGACGTAAAATTAATCTCTACCATGAGAAAATTGTTGCCTTCCCCAGCTTAGCTATATATATGGAATAACGACAATTAGTTGTTTATATTAATCAAAGAGGATAGAACTAATTAATCTGTGCTCCTGCTACTTCATTTGTCGTCGTCACAGGACCTGAATATAAACTTTGATGGGTTCATAACACACAAGATGCCCTTCTCGGACATCAACAAGGCCATTCAGTTGCTGGAGGAAGGCAAGTCTCTTAGGTGCGTGCTCCATCTCTGATGGACCAAACATGGGACATTATCATCCTTGTTTAATTTGGTTATTACAGAAATAAATATAGAATCCAGTGTTGAGTTGAACAATTCACATGTACATCAGTGCTGTTTGTCTTGTAAAGAGAGGGTGTGATTGAAGCCAGTTATTAGCAGTAGGAGTGTGGGACATACACATGTGCACCAGCGTTGTTTCATCCGTATATGTGCTGTAACATCTCAAGTTATCTCTGTGTTGACAACATAAATTATAATAACAGGCTGGTCACATATTTTACAGCATATAAATGGGTTTAGCTCGTTTTACCAAATTAGTTAAGTCAGTTCTGGTAACTTTATCCAAATATATAATGGGTTTTACTATTGTGTTCTTCTGGTTGAGGCAATCGAAAAACATATACATGGAACATCCAATTTGAAGTCTAGATAAATAAAAAGATTATATGAATCAAGAAAACATCTAATCATTAGCTGGTTTCCCAAAACAACTAAGCTAGTTTTGTAAACTTCTCCAGCTAAAGCATGGCCTTCACAACTGCATCTCAGTGAGGCGGTCGAAAAACATATATAGATGAAAGGATCGAACAGGCAACCAAAGGGGAGTTGAATGGGAGTCAATTCAAAATTCTTCCCAGCTTTGGCCATTGCCCCAACACCACGCACCAAAACGCTCGAAACTCTTAAACTTCCAACACAAGTGCATACAAACCAACTAGTGACCGAATACACTCAAGAATTTGAGGAGAAGACTAGAAGTCAAAACAACGAAAAACCACAACAAAATGGATGAAAACACGCCATGGCATAAACCCCATGTAGCAAACTGGCCTAGCCAGTTTGCAAAGTTGGCCTTCTGCTGGCGGTTGTGGCTGCTGGCTAGCTTGGCAACCTAGGGAACTAGCCTGGCTAGTTCTGGGCTAGCCTGAACGCTCGAGGAACTAGCCTGACCCGTTCTTTAGGCACCAGAGCCCCGCAAAATCACCTCCAAAAGATGTTTTTGACCCAAATGAACTCTAATTAATTTCAAATCTACAATCATGTTTCTTCGGGTGTTGTGGATGTTTTCCCAAAAGATCAACACTTGGAAACTTCTAAATCAAAATAGATCTTGAAACCCATCTCAATGAGTGGATTTCTCAATTTTTCCTCCAAAGAATGGACCTGAGTACTTGTGAGGAATCTGCCAAAACTAGTTGACAGAAATGTTCCTTACGTGTCCTAGCACATCAGAATCTAGCCAAAAGAAAATCAAAAACTTAGAATCAAGAAATCCAAATCTATCCCTAGTAATAAAACGACAAAATTTTTGCCGTACTTTTTTTCTGCCTCTGCCTCTTTAGATTTTTCCACGCTCCAGTACGTGAACGTGTCCTGTCCGTATTCATTTTTCCCGATCTAGCCTGCGGTAGCCGTACCCATGTCTGCATCAATTTTGAAGTAATATAATCCGGCCGACTTGCTTATAACTGCACAGTACAACTTCTATAAGATTTCATATAAGACTATACAACTTCTTTACCACATAGAGATTCCTTATAGGACTATTATTTTTGTCCAAATTAAATAGGACTAGATACAATGATTCTACAACTATAAAATGATCAAATACTGTCTGATACAGAATAAACTACCAGAACCAAAATAGCTAGCATGTAGACGACAAGACAACAGCATCAATTTTGAAGTAATATAATTCAGCCGACTTGCTCACAATTATATCTGGCCACGCAGCTTTGAGGCCATTGGCACGGCTCGAGGCCCCTTTTATTGGCACGGCCCGAGCACCGACACAGTGACCTAGGGCCTGGGCTGGCATGGCCTGGTGGAGTAGGCCATGCCTAGACCGCCCCCTAGGCACGTGGCCCGGCACGGCATGGCCCGCAAAATATAGAAGGCCCGTGAGCGGCCCATTGCCTATCCTCACCTTTTAAGGCCCATAGCACCACAACCCCCACATCTACTCTAACCCTATCCATCCCGCCGCCCATTCCACACCCAGCGGCCAGCGCTGCACTCCCCGAACCCGAGCCGCCATCCACCGAACTCTCATCCCCCAGCTCCCCACATCGACTGCTTCCTGCATGACGCCCACACGCGACTACCTCCTCCACGATGCCTGTTGTAGCCTCGAGTGCAACGGCCAGCAACGACGGCTTCATCCGTGCTGCTCATCGACGTCTGCGTCTAGCCCCCGCAGTGTTTGGCTTGAAGCACAACTATGGCGATTGGCTTTGAGCACAACAATGGCTGTCGTCTTCGAGCGTCGTAGCAACGACGCCTTGCTCTGTTCCCTTCCTCTCTCTCTCTCTCTCTCTCTCTCTCTCTCTCTCTCTCTCTCTCTCTCTCTCTCTTAGGCCTTAGGCCAATATGACCCATAAATAGTGTCATGCTCATCGTGCCAGCCCAGCATGAAAATCGGCTTAGAGCCGTGCCTAGGCCAAAGGCCAGGCACGAAGCACGTAGGCATGACGGCCCATGGTGGCCCGACCCCAATCGGGCCGTGTTGACCCGAGGTCATGCGTGCCGTGCCGTGCTGGGCCGGGCCGGCCCGTTGGCCACCTGTACTCACAACTTACAACTTCTATACTAAACAGAGATTTCATAAAAGACTACAACTTCTTTACCAAATAGAGATTCCATATAGGACTATTGATCTTGTCCAAATTAAATAGGACTAGATACAATGATTCTACAACTATATAATAATCAAATACTGTCCAACATAGAAACCACCAGAAGCAAAATAGCTAGCATGCAGACGACAAGACAACACTCCTCTATGTTAAAAAAAGACAACACTCCTCCAATTTCCAAGGATATCAACATTCAACTATATGATCAATATCACCTTAGTTGACCCCAATTAAGTTGACATTACATCTGGAAGATGCCAGGATTGATACCCGTGAAGATATTCATACAGGAGGTGGCAATGAGATACTTCACAACTAGATTATAAACATTGATGAACTTAGCAAAAACAATGCATCTAGGTAAAATTACATTCAATATTGCTTTTGTTTCTTTTCCTTTCTCTCTATTGCATCCAGTTGGGCTGCAACCCCCATCGCCTGGCCACAGCCAGCCACAGCTGCCTATTGGCTAGCTAGACTGCTGGCCATAGTCGGCCACCGCAGCACCAGAGAAGTGTGCTCCCGCCTAGCCGCACCCAGCCCACGCCGGTTAGACATTACCTCCGCCAGCCAGGCAGCTGCCACTACCGGTCGGCCGCCTTAGGCTAGCCACGGACGGCCACTACTAGCCCTAGCTAGTTAGAGCAGGCTCTAGCCAGCTAGAGCCCTACCGCTGCTCCAGAACTAGAAGTTAGAACATCAACCTTTGACTTAAAACAAGGAAGCATGGGACATCAAGATAAAGACAAATATTGCTACACTATCGCAATGAAGAATTCATAAGGCAAGTAAAAAATGCTGTTGTATCATCAGAAGATGGCACATCCAAAATGAAAAACAGAGACAACCACGAGGAACATCCACAATTATAAGAAGCCATAATTAATGAATGAAGAATTCATAAGGCAAGTAAGAAGTGATGTTGTATCATCGAAGATGGCACATCCAAAATGAAAAACGGAGACAACCACGAGGAACATACACAGTTGCAAGAAGCCATCATTAATGAATGAAGAATTCACAAGGCAAGTAAGAAATGTTGTTGTATCATTAGAAGATGGCACATCCAAAATTAAAAACAGAGACAACCGCGAGGAACATCCACAGTTGCAAGAAGCCTCCTTAATGGTAATACTATAATTTATATAATACTTCTAACATTACAAGATAACATAAAACCTTATGTAAACAATGCTTTTTGGATAGATATTCTCCCTTCAATGTGTACAGCCACCAAAGACTAAGATGCATCAAAATCAGTTTAAAGTAAAAATCATGGTAAATTCATCAAGTTGTTATTTATGCTCTTATGAAGTAGAAAATATAAAACATTACTGTGTAGACAATAACGGAGTGATATTTGAACAAGACACCAACGAGGATGAATATATGTTCGCTAGTCAAGGTATACTAATAAATAACAATAAAATATAATTGCATCATTACATTATTATACTTGCGGTTTTTCAAATTCTATAACTCAAAATGGAATGAAACATAGATGGCGAAACTGAAATCATGGACGACGAGGAAAAAACATGTTAATAGGGTATTGATATATTATTATCATCAACAACTTATATTATTGTGTGTGCATACATGTGTGTATTGTTCGTTGTAGTTTTTTACATGACAATTTTTTTCCCCATTGCAACGCACGTGCATGTTTTGCTAATAAAACTCCAAAAGATGGAAACTGATAAAATAAAAACATGAGAAACAAGATTTTAAGATTGATATATTAGAAAACAACTTCTATATTACCATAAGACCTGGTTCTTTTTACAAAGGACTAGCTTCCTCCAAACATCCTCTTGCATAGATGGGGATGACATAAACAGAGGCATTTAATCTCTCAACTGCGGATCTCCTTTTAGAAACACAACTCTTGCCAGTCTTAGATCTAAACCTAAAGATAAAAGAGACAAATGAAAGAAGTAGCTAGTTTGGGAAGCCTCTCCCCTTATTTATTGGGCTTACATTTCCAAACCCACCCTTAGATATTTCCTTGAACTATTTAACCCTAAGGGCATAATGGTCCAAGTTAAGTTCCTTGCATCGAATGGCTACAAACCCTTATTGAGATTGCTTTGCCTCGAAGCAAGCTTTCCGATGATGCCACATGTCATGGACCAAGGGATCTTTTTCTTTGATGGCCGCTTCTACCTGCCAGTAGCATTGCCATTGCTACCTGACCTCCTACAGGTCCTTCGTCGCGGAGGCTCAGCCAACTTGGAGACGTGGCTTTGGGTGCTCACGCTCCTCCGACCACCAAGGGAACACATGCAAGGATGCCCACACACATACTTTAGTGCAATCCTTGGCTGTGTTGCCAAGCCATCGATGATGTAACGGTGGTCTTCCTCAACAAGGCAGGTTGTCCAATATCTCGTGTCGATGGCATCTACATCGACTTAATCTCTGAGACATCTACGCATCATCTGTCACCAACAACCTTCGATAGAGGTGCCTTCGTCTATGACATGATGCTCGACCTCACAGCAACCACCCCCCGTCACGCACCACGATGACTATATGGAGACACTTGCTGCTCTTCATCAGACCCGATATCAACATTCACGTCCGCAGCTTTGATGCTCCACTACGACTATTGTCACGCTTTGAAATGCCAATTTCGGTGCCACGCTCCCTCATCCACATGGCGCACAGGACTACTGGCATATTACAGGGTCGTTGTGCACCTAGCTACCTTCTCCACGGCTACATCGGCACCTTCCACTACTACTTCAAGTATGCTCCACTTTGCACACAGGAGAATATCATCCTTAATGATCCACGTCAAGGCCACCTCATCGGCCCCGTCGAGATGCTCCCTACAGACGTGACGACACCACCTGACGGCATTGATGACTGGGTTCCATTTGGACATGAGGATGTGCCGGGTGCAAAAGGGGGAGCTATGTCACACGCCTAACACGGTCGTGACCGTCAATGTCGACAACGGATAGGAAGCGGCCCGCGAGAGGGGCGATGCCGCCGTGAGTAGGGCCCATGGCCTGCCCTGGGGCAAGGACCACGCCCTAGGCGGGGCGGCTTCTCAGCCTCCACCGCCTTCCATCTACGATTACCGCAAGTTTCCTTTTAGATAATTCAACAATTTAGGAATAAATAGTTAATAAATAGAAGATAGTAGATTGATTCGAAAAAGGAGGAATCCATGTTTGATAAGGAATCCTCCTCCTTGCTTGTAGGCCAAGTCCAATCGGGACTAAAAATACTAGGGGCATTGTAATGGATCAATCAAAAAAGAATTGGGCGAAAGCTTTCTTATTCCTCGCTCCTTCTCTCTCAAGCCGCTGCCACCCCCTTTCCTACCCGTGCCGCCATCGCTGACACCCCCTATGCATGTACCGCCGTCACCCACGGCGCTGCCCGTGTGGCACCTCCGTCGCCGGCCGCCGCCCTCACCACCCCTCGCCGTCTCCTCCGCCATGCCTGATCCACCCTACCCGCTTCGGTGTTACACAATTTAATGTTAAGAATTATATTAGCTTCTCCTGAATCTTTCGTGTCAAAACTCTTTGACAAGAAAGACTTGACCTCATTAATAACATTAATGTTTGTTCCAAAAAATCGAATATCATCAACATATAAACATAATATCATTAATAACATTAATGTTTGTTCCAAAAAATCGAATATCATCAACATATAAACATAATATAACAGATTGACCCCCAAATGTCGATAGTACACACATCTATCAGGCCCATTAATAGCAAAGTGGCAAAGCCTAGACTAGTTAAAGTAGTACCAAATTTCTCATGCCATTGTTTAGGTGCTTGTTTCAGGCCACACAAAGATTTTAGTAACTTACATACTTTTTGTTCTTCACCTTTTACTATAAACCCATCTGACTGATCCATATAAATCTCCTCATCCAACTCTCCATTAAAAATGGTTATCTTCACGTCCATTTGATGAACAATAAGACCATATGAGGTGGCTAGGGAAAGTAGCACTCGAATAATGGTCATTCTACCAACAAGTCAATACGATACTAGTTGATATTGCACCTTTCACCTCTACTCATGAGTTTAAACACTAAAGCTCACTAAGGAACATATGTATTGGGCTTTGAAATTTATTAGAATTTCTCCTTATGGATAGAAAGGAACTATCCATATAAATTCTAATAGGTATTTTAGTAAATTGACCACCTATTAACTGTTGTTAGCTAGGTTTGCTAGCTAATAAGATGATTATTAGCAGGTACTCAACTAATAATAATTAGGTGGAGGATATTTTAGTAAATTGATCACCTATTAATTGCTGTTAGCTAGGTTTGCTAGCTAATAAAATGACAATTAGCAGTTACTCAACTAATAACACTAGCTGGTATATTAGTAGATTGACCACCTATGAACTTCCAGAAGATTTTTAGCAGCTAGAGATGTCAGTCACATGAATGCAGCCAGCCTCTTTACAAGCACATTAGAGGTCCACCACCCTGTTGACCATAATAAGTATGATATATACTATATAAGAAAACAAGACGAGAAGGAAAAAGAAAAAGACCATCTACCCCTGCAGGTTCGCAACATAAATAGGTGCACAGTGCCGGCCTCCTTGTGTAAATCGCCACCTCGCTAGAGCCAACAAGAAGCCAATTCATATTCCTGTTTCGTGAACGAAGAAAAGGAATCAGGGGAGAATCAAGAAGACCAGACGCCATGGCGTCGGCCAACGGTAACGGCAGCATGGCGAACGGGAACGGCGGCGCCGGCGCCGGCGCCGGCACCCGCGGGAAGCCCATCAAATGCAAAGGTGTGCGGCTCCTCTTCTTCCTCGTCGATCGCTTCGCTTGCAAGTTGCATCGGGCATCGGCGGCGCGGCTCGTCGGTCGGCTATGAACAGAACAGAGCATGGATGTGCCCACTAAGTTGACCTGTGCTCGCGCATGCAGCGGCGGTGGCGTGGGGTCCCGGAGTGCCGCTGTCGCTGGAGGAGGTGGAGGTGGCGCCGCCTGCGCCCCTGGAGGTCCGCGTCAAGGTGCTCTTCACCTCCATCTGCCACACCGACCTCAGCGCATGGAAGGGAGAGGTACATCATCCACTCATTCAACTTCGTTCTTGGATAGCTGTCTGTTGACAGCCGGTGATTTCATTTATTTACTTGATTAATTAATTTCATCACTCGACTAATAGCATATTTGTTACTTGCTGCCATGTGACGACGGTGCTGTCTGCTATGGACGTGAACGTGAAATGAATATGATAGAACGAGGTGCAGCGCAAGTACCCTCGCATCTTGGGCCATGAGGCAGCCGGGTGCGTAATCAAATCCTCCTCTCCCCTCACCCGGCCACGCTCTTTCTTGGGGGTTTTTGCTTTTCAGCCCCCTCAGTCTCCGTCCTCCTTTTTGACGTGTTTTTGTCACAAGTAATTTTGAGGTAGGTCGCAAATTGGTTCGAGTTCATAAACTGTCCGTGCTTTACCCAAGTTTGAGTCGTATTTGGGGTCTTGGATAAATAAGGTGCCAAGAATTTTTGTTAGGAATTTCCGGGGTCCATTGGTCGTCAGCGTCCGGATGCACCCACCCGCGACTTTGAAATATTGTGTACTCCCTGGCAGGTTTGTTTGCACATAATAAATGAGGAAGTTTGACCTTATTACAGTTATACTATACTAACTATTTTGTGCAAAGCTAGCTTCTGCAAACAAGTTTAACTTTTCTGCATATTCTTTGAAGAAATGTTTTATTTCCTTAGAAAATTGAGCTTAAATACTCGAGTTTTGCATCAGAATGTTTATATAGCCAACAGTTCACAGATATAAATAGAAATGAAGAGACATTTTGATGCTAGTATTATTTTTGCCTTACCTTTTTGTGCACCAACCACCACATACAAATATTCTGAAAATATACCACATACAAATATTCTGAAAATATTGGCGACAATCTAAGAAAGATCTACCTCTTATTTTTAATAATGCGCCTATGGATCGATCTGTGCATGGCCATTAGGCTAACCACCTAATGCATATATAGAGAGCTAATAATCTATAGGCAATCAATTGGGCGTTGGCAGATGGAAACGACAAATGCCAACGATGACCAGCTCCCACACATGCGCACGGCAGTGGGCTTCCGAACAGGGATCTCCTCTGGCTCTTGTTTGCCCCCGGCAAGCATTTTTGTTATTCATTTAATAATAATAACAATAATGGGACCAAAAAAACTGAAACATTATTGCAAATTAAATTCTCAACAGTGACATATTTTTGGTTTGAGGTAATGATGAATCACTGGAATCTATCCATTCCCATTCCCTAACAGCAACAGCTAACTCATTTATTTTTACACAGAGTGGTGGAGAGCGTGGGCGAAGGAGTCGAAGGTCTTGTTCCTGGGGACCTCGTGGTTCCGATCTTCACCGGGGAGTGCGAGAAATGCGTCTACTGCAAGTCCGACAAGACGAACCTCTGCGAAACCTACCGTGTGGATCCTCTCAAGACGAGCATGGTGTCCGACGGCGGCACGAGGTTCTCCGTGGTGGACCGGCAGCGGTCAGGCTCAGGCGTGCGGCAGCCGGTGTACCACTTCCTCAACACCTCCACCTTCACCGAGTACACCGTGCTTGACGCGGCGTGCGCCGTCAAGATCAACCCCAAGGCCCCGCTGGAGAAGATGTGCCTCCTCAGCTGCGGCATCTCCACAGGTAAAACTAACCAAGAGAATGTCTGATACATCCATCTCTGTCCGATGCTGAATTGAAAGTGACGGTCGTCGCCCATCAATTTGCAATGTCGTCGTCCGTCGTCACTGTTTCTCTTTGTCTAACTCGCCGATCGACATGGACAAAGAGGAAAATTGTGTACTCGTGACTTGTTGACTTGTGGGACGATGAAACTGAGGTGGGGTGCCGCACATCTCAACATCCAATGTTGCTTCGTGCTTTGGGCAGAATCTTCCGCAGCTCAGCAGAGAAGAATATATGCGAGTTGCAGAGGAGTTTTTTTTTTCCTTTAATTAATCAGACCATTTTGGTGGAAACTTAATTTTTTTTGGGTTTTGTATGTTTTTGGCATCATCAGGAGTGGGAGCTGCGTGGAACACTGCAAACGTTTCTGCCGGGTCCACCATTGCAGTATTTGGACTTGGCGCTGTTGGTCTTGCTGTCAGTATACATGTTTTTCCCTCACCTCACAGAAGTTATATCTGTCTAGATATAATATAACCGTAAACCTATTCATCTATTTTTCGATAGGTTGCTGAGGGTGCCAAGCTACGAGCGGCAGCTCGGATCATCGGCGTTGACATAAACCCTGCAAAGTTCACCAAAGGTGCGTATTCTTAGCCACGGCGTTTCCATTATTTCTCTCTTTGTGCACCCTTTATTCTTATTTACCCATTTTCACAACCCTCTCTGGAGCTAGCAAACAAAATGTCTGAGCACAGCATGACTTGACACTCTGGCAAAGTCCCATAGTTGGTTCCTGTGTTTGCTTTTCAAACTGACAAAAACACCAAAGGGAGAAAAGCTGGAGCTATGACTTGCCAACCATTGAACTCTGTTCCCATCTACTCTGCTTAGTCTCCTCAAAAAAATCTTCTCTGCTACCCCTTTTGTTTTCAAGTCGTCAGGTTATTTTTCTCATGTCAGAAATTAGGGAAGAAATTGGTTGCTTGTTTCATGAATGACTATTCAATGCACCTGTGGTTAAAGAACAAATATATGGAGAAGACAAAGCCAAGACAACATTTCTAGTACACTGCTAAAGAAAGACGATCTTCTCTTGTCGTTAATTAATAATATATAAGTAGAAACATGCACATGCACCCACGGAGAATACATCTCTAGGTTGTCAGTTTCAACGATCAGGATGTCATTTTCCACATGACGCAACCGGGAGCAAAAGAGAACTCTGGTTTTGTCACTAGGCTCACAGAGCGCACATGCTATGTCTCAGTCTATATTGATCTGTTGATTCCTAGGAGGTTCATTTCGTGTCGAGCAACGGAGTGGTCTTTGAAAATCAAAACTTTTACTTTTACGGTGCTTCTCAGTCTGATAATAAGCTGTGCCCAAAAAATTCTCTTAACGCATGTTGTGACAGTGAGCGTAGAAGGAAGAAAATAATGTCCTTTTTTCTGAATTGATTGGAGGCCTGTACTCCGACAGCCCCGTCTCTTTTCTTCTTCTTTGAAACTGTGGTACACGGTGCGCATCGTCTTGATGATCAGTAGTGTACAACTTGACGTGCTTGTTTGGAAACGTGGAATTTAGGCGCCATCTGACTACTTTGAATGCAATGGCTTTGAGTTTTGGAAGACTACTAGTGCCCTTGTCAATCGGAGAACATGTTTATGAGATTATCATACACTGACTGGAAATGAAATGTGTGTCCAGGCAAAGAGATGGGTGTCACAGACTTCATCGACTCTAAGACCTGTGACAAACCAGTACATGAGGTACATACACTGACTTGTATATGGCGCTCTACGGCCGGTACAGTACTAAAACTGATTGTGCAGGTGATAAGGGAGATGACTGACGGAGGTGTCGACTACAGCTTTGAGTGTACTGGGATCAACGATGTGCTGAGAGAGGCCTTCCTGTCCACGCATGACGTAAGTTGTGCCTTTTCTCTCTGTTTCTCTCTCTGCCTATTTTCCCCAACAAGGCTTTGTTCAGTTCGTGAGAAAGTTGCATTCCCTGTACTGTAGCACTTTCGTTTGTATTTGGCAAATATTGTCCAATCATGGCCCAACTAGGCTCAAAAGATTCGTCACGTGATTTACAACTAAACCGTATAATTAGTTATTTTTTTTACTAACATTTACTGCTCTATACATGCGGGTAGAAATTGATGTGATGGGAAAGTTGCATGGCAACTGAACATGGCCCAAGTCAAGAACCGCAACCTGAAGTTCTAGATTAGATTAAATATGGGGAGAACTTGACTGATATATATGACATGGTCGGTTACCCCACATATTGTCATGTCTCATTCCTTGCCAAACCATGTCTAGGATGTGGAGTAACTGGTTTGTTCAGAACTGCTACTAAAATATAAAAAATGCAGGGTTGGGGCCTGACGGTGGTGCTAGGGATCCATTCAACGCCCAAGATGGTGCCGCTGCACCCGATGGAGCTCTACGGCCGTCGGATCACCGGCTGCGTCTTCGGTGACTTCAAGGGCAAGTCCCAGCTGCCCGAGCTCGTGGACAAGTGCATCAATGGGGTACGAACCTCGCTCGACTCTGCAATAAGATCAGGCTATGCCACGCATAGTGTTGACTGCTGCATGGTCATTCTCTGACCTCTTGTTCAATTATTGTCCAGGAGGTCAAGATAAACTTCGATGGCTTCATAACACACAAGATGCCATTCTCGGACATCAACAAAGCTTTCCGGTTACTGGAGGAAGGCAAGTCGCTGAGGTGCCTGCTGAAGCTCTGATCGACAATACTGAATACTCCAGGGACAATTTTTTCTTTCTCAAATACACAACCATTGCGTATCATTTGTATCATCTGAATGACGACTACATGTGCCTGAAGAACAACGGATGCTCTGTGCGCTTGCGCTGCCCTGGGTGCGACGCCCCCAAGCTCGCCATCCGTGCCGCACCTACCTTCATGATTCTGATTGCACCTGTTAGCCTCAGCTGGAATGATCGGGAGGTGGTCGTTCGGTGCTAGCGCAGCTGCAGCATCTCTGAAGCAGCCTGCTTTCCTTTGCTTCCATGCCGATCCAGTCTGAGCGCAGTCGCCACTGCCGCCACCAGCCTCCGATCGACGTTGAGGCCTGTGGGAATTGACAAACAAAAGTTTGATCGATTAGGTTCCATATATACTTCCCTGGTGGATGGCCATGGGCAGGTGACGACTATATATGTGGTCGATGGTCACGGGCGCTTGATCACAGCGCGCGGTAGCAGTACTCTCTCGCTTCAAGTCCGAGGTGTCTTCGGTGATCTTCACTCTTAGCGGAGCCCAAGTCTCACAAATTAGCTTGTGCCATCATTTTGTAGGCCGATAGATTTGGCTGTGCAGTGCCCGCCCTGTGTCCACCGCCAGACTGTTTTGTTGGGCTGGTCAGTGAGGACAATGTCTTCCATGGCGTCCCAGAGGACGAAATAGTTGACGATCAGCAGTTGGCTCCACGCCCGATCTTGATCAGTTTTCTGCAGCCACATGTTGAAATATTAGGTAATTTCCAGATTAATTCCATAAAATAAATCATGATGAACTGAACAACTAGATTAAGCATGTTAAACAAACTTGCATGATACAAACTCATATCATAGATCATAGCATGATTCAAAATCATATAACATATCAAACATAGCATGATCATAGCAATAGGTGTAAGCACAACCAGCACACCAGATAGATTGAACATATTGGACAATATGGACAATAAGATTAGATCACGGGAATAATACCTGTTGTTCGTAGATGACAGCGTGATGGAAAGGTTCCCGAAGGCGAAGTCAAGATCTTCCAGGTCGCTGTCGCTATCTTCGATCAGCGGCGGTGGGAGAGCTCGAAGAAGCTGACGATGAAGACGACGCCGAGACGTAGCGCCTCCTGTTCTCGATGGTAGACGAGCCGTGATGAAAATCGGGAGCAGTCGCGCGAAGAGCGCTTCCCAAAAACCTTATTCGTCTTCTCCCGGTGCAGGATCGCAAAGACGATGGTTCCGGAGATCTGCTCACCCGGCCGCTAGTGCGCGCGAACGATCGGGTTGGAGACTTCGGCGACGGCAAATAAGAAGAGCGAGAAGAGGAAAATATTGATTTACTACTTTATGATTTTCAAATTGAAACTCCTATTTGTAGTTTTTGGTGTGTCTTTTCCCATAAGGCTTGGCACATATATATATGGAGAAAAATCTCCTGCTTTCACATCAACTAGCAATATGGTACTATTGATGTTGTACCTTTCCACCTCTTCTCTTGGGTTTAAACAATAAAGCCCATTAAGGAACACAAATATTAGGTCTTTGAGATTTATTAGGAATTTCTGAATTATTATTGAGCCAAGCCCATATACATAAATTCCTACAATCCCCTACCAGATCTCAAATACCCATTTAGAAATTTATCTGTTCTCACTACTGTTTGATATACCAGTGTTTCGGCAGAGACTGTTAAGTTGAACTTCCGCCTAAAACTTTAAGTTACACTTATCCACAACTTGAACAATGGACTATGCCTTGAATTACAAGTTTTGTGCAAACAAGCTTTGCTCAAAGCCAAACTAGTACTTGGCTACCAGTAGCCTTACTCCGTGGGTGGAGCTTATACGTCATACTCTTTGGTCTCTTCATGAGCTTACTAGAGATCACCCAAGTTTCATAGATCATGACGTTTTTAACAAACTCATATAGGTATGTTCTTTCAAGAATGCTCTATAGGACAGCATCTTCGTTAATTAAAGCCAATAGAACATATTAAGGCATTCGCCAACCTACCATACAAGCCTTATTGCATTAAGAGCATTGCATCTTCACATAGAGAGGGTTATAATTTATGCTCTCATCGGTTTACCAATAGCTTGTTCTTCCCATGTCCTTAGTCACGGGATCTCCGATCAAAAAGGATGGGTTACTACTATCAGAACTCATATGGGTCTCATACCCATCTCCCTAGATGCAATTTCTATCACATTTCGTATAGCCCTTTTGTAAAGGGTTCTCGCTGTGTTTTTATCTGTGCGTATATAAGATACGCTTATTACTCGAGTTTCTCAACTTCCCCGACAGTCTTCAAACGTCTTTTAATGTGTCTTGTTGATTTCGTATTATCCTTAGCACTATTTACTTTAGTGATCACCGCTTAATTATCACAGTTCATAAGGATAGCCGGTATTGGTTTTACAACTACCGGCAAGTCGACAAGAGCTCACGCAGCCCACTCGCCTCTCTGCGCAGATGTTTGTATCCAAAGCAGTAAGTTCTGCTTCCATGGTTGATTTAGTCAAAATAGTCTGTTTACAAGACCTCCATGATACTGCGCCACCTCCAAGAGTAAAGACATACCCGCTAGTGGCGTAGATTTGATCAATATCAGAAATTCAGTTCGCATCACTATATCCCTCTAGCACAGCTGGGTGCCCGGAATAGTGAATCCCATAGCTCATTATACCTTTAAGATAACACAAGACCCTTTCTAGTACATGCCAATGATCATCACCCGGGTTGGACATATACCTACTCAACTTGCTCACAGCAAAAGAGATATCTGGTCTGGTCACGCTAGCTAGATACATGAGTGAACCAATAATTTGAGAATACTTCAATTAATCTTTGGTATACTTTTTATTCTTTCGCAATGTCACACTAGGATCATAAGGTGTTGAAGAAGGCTTTCTATCCATAAAGCCAAATCGGCTCAGGACCTTCTCAACATAGTGAGATTACGATAAAGTAATCCCACTCTCTTCCTTAATCAGCTTAATGTTTAGAATTACATCAGCTTCTCCTAGATCTTTCATATCAAAACTCTTTGACAGGAAAGACTTGACCTCATTTATAGCATCCATGTTTGTTCTAAATATTAGAATATCATCAACATATAAACTAGTATAACAAATTGGCCCCCACCATGTCGATAATATACACACCTATCGCCTTCATTAACAAATATAACGGCACTAGTTAACGTAGTGTCAAACTTCTCATGCCATTGTTTAGGTGCTTGTTTCAACCCATACAGAGATTTTAATAATTTACACATCTTCTCGCTCTTTTACCTTTTACTACAAACCCATCAGGCTGATCCATATAAATCTCCTCATCCAACTCTCCATTTAAGAAAAGTCGTCTTCACGTCCATTTGATGAACGAGAAGACCATATGAGGCAGCCAAGGAAAGTAGTACTTTCGAATAGTGGTCATTCTAGCAACAGAATAAGTATCAAAGAAATCCTCGCCTTCCTTTTGGGTATAACCCTTAGCCACAAGCCTAGCCTTGTACTTATCAATAGTACCATCTGGCCCAAGCTTCTTCTTAAACACCCACTTACAACCAATTGGTTTACAGCCAAAAGGTAGCTCAGACAACTTCCAAGTTCCATTAGAAAGAATCGAGTCCATCTCACTACGAACTGCTTCTTTCCAATCATCTGCATGTGGAGATGCATATGCCTCTGTAATAGAAGTAGGAGTATCATCCACAAGGTACACAATGAAATCATCGCCAAAAGATTTTGTAATCCTTTGTCTCTTGTTCCTTACAGGAACTTCATTGTCATCCTCCTCTAGAACTTCTTTAAGTGGTTGCTCAAATGACTCAACAGAGACTTCGATAGGTATAGAAAAATCGAGCCAATTCGAGAGGAAAATTCAGCATTGCTACGCATATCTTTTAAAGGAAATATGTTCTCAAAAAATATAGCATCACGAGATTCAAAAATTGTATCAACATGCATATCGGAACTTCAGATTTTACTACTAAAAATCGATAGGCAATGCTATTACGAGCATATTCTAGAAAGACACAGCTTACCGTCTTTTGGTCCAAGCTTACGCTTCTTAGTAATTGGAACATTGACTTTCGCCAAGCATCCCCACGTGCGTAAGTATGAGAGTGATGGTTTCCTTCCAACCCATATCTCGTATGGTGTTGTCTCTTTATTTCTTTGGAATTCTATTCGTGACATGACTCGCAATCAATATAGCTTCCCCCACCATGCCTTAGATAAACCAAAGAAGTGTCTAATATGGCGTTCACCAAGTCGGTCAGCGTGCAATTTTTCCTCTCGGCAACCCCGTTAGATTCGGGTGAATAGGGAGCAGTCCTCTCGTGAATAATACCATGTTCCGCACAACACTCATCAAATATTATAGAAAAATATTCACCACCACGATCCGACCTTAGACGTTTAATCTTTCTTTCTAGTTGATTTTCAACCTCAAATTTAAAAGATTTTAAAGTAGTCTAACGCCTCATCTTTAGTTTTCAGCAAGCAAAATCTAGAAGCATCATCAATTAACGTCATGAAGTATCTCTTTTCACCTTTAGTCAACACACCATTCATCTCGCAGAGATCGAATGTATGAGTTCTAGAGGTGCCAAGTGTCTCTCCTCCGCTGCCCTTGTGAGGTTTTCGAGGTTGCTTAGATTGCACACAACTATGGCACTTTGAACCTTTGGCAATGGTAAAATCTGGAATTAACCGTAGGCTAGATAAATATGACAACAAACCAAAATTCACATGACATAAACGAGAATGCCAAACACTAGAATTATCATTAATTGTGCCACAAATATGATTGATCGACTTATTACGTAAATCGCTAAACTCGACGGAACAAGCCTCCGTAATCATCATACCTTTACCAATAAATTATTCATGCTTAGACATAACTACTTTATTGGACTCTAGTACTACTTTAAACCTATCTCTTAATAAAAGAGAAACGCTAACAAGGTTTTTACGAATAGTAGGGACATGCTCGTGTTCTTCAGTTGCACGATCTTTCCTGAAGTAAACTTCAGATCTACCGTGCCAACACCACGAACAGAAGCATGTGACCCATTCCCCATTAGGACGGAGGAACCTTGGAGCCCCTGGTAAGAAGAAAACAAAGAGATGTTAGCACATACGTGAATATTAGCACCCGTATCAACCCACCAACTAGGTGATTGAAATACTGAAAGTACAGTAGCAAAATTATCATACCTGTCATCAGCATTAGATGCAGTCACGAGGTTGACTTTCTTCTCTTTACGGTCAACACGCTTAGGACACTCCTTAGCAAAATGACCAAGATCACCACAAGTGAAACAAGGCATCTCGGACTTGTCTTTTTTTTTTCTTCTTGAAGGCGTAGTAGCTTTGGCATTGAAAGTATGTTTGTTTCCCCTTTCCTTTGTTCTTGCCTTAGAAATTTCTCTGGACAAAGTGGGCGCTATGATTCTCCTCGTTCCCCTTCTCAGTATTGTCCTTAGCCCGAGCCTTCTCTTCAACATCAAGAGACTGAATCAGGTTTTTAACCGATATTTTCTGTCTCTTGTGTTTAAGACTTGTGGTGAAGTTCCTCCATGGAGAAGGCAACTTTGCAATAATACAACCAGCCACAACTTCATTGGGTATAACATACTTAAGGAGTTCAAGTTCCTTAGCCAGGCGTTGTATCGCATGAGCTTGCTCGACTATAGATTTGTTAGCAACCATCTTATAGTCATGAAAGCTCTCCATGATGTACAGTTCTTTTTGCACGCATCCGCAGCACCATAAGTAGGGTTTAGATAATCCCACGAGGGCTTTATGTCTTTATAGTGCATCACAACATCATAGATATGATCGATAGCACGTTACGCACGCCTCCCACAAAGATATCATTGGCTTTCTGAATCTACTCCGATCTTCATCGAGAGATCTTCCTCGGGTAAGCCATCTTTGACCCGTAAAAACTTCCATGGCAAGAAGCCAATCTGTGACCTTTACAGACCACCTCTTAAAGTGCGTACGCAGAATTTCTCCGGCCTCAACGCATCAACAAAACTAGCCATAGATACTGAAAAAGACCTATAATAAGGTTTTTGGATTGTTGAAATATTAGAAAATTTTCAGATTAATTCCATAAAATAAATCATACTGAACTGAACAACTAGATTAATCATGTTAAACAAACTTGCATGATACAAACTCATATCATAGATCATAGCATGATTCTAAATCATATAACATATCAAATATAGCATGATCATAGCAATAGGTGTAAGCACCACCAGCACACCAGATAGATTGAACATATTGGACAATATGGATAATAAGATTAGATCATGGGAATAATACCTGTTGTTCGTAGATGACAGCGTGATGGAAAGGTTCCCGAAGGCGAAGTCAAGATCCTCCAGGTCGCTGTCGCTATCTTCGATCAGCGGCGGTGGGAGAGCTCGAAGAAGCTGACGATGAAGACGACGCCGAGACATAGCGTCTCCTGTCCTCGATGGTAGACGAGCCGTGATGAAAATCGGGAGCAGTCGCGCGAAGAGCGCTTCCCAAAAAAATATTCTTCTTCTCCTGGTGCAGGATCGCAAAGACGATGGTTCCGGAGATCTGCTCACCCGGTCGCTAGTGCACGCGAACGATCGGGTTGGAGACTCGGCGACGGCAGCGCAGTAGCGAGAAGAAGAAAATATTGATTTACTACTTTAGGATTTTTAAATTGAAACTCCTATTTGTAGTTTTTGGTGTGTCTTTTCCCACGAGGCTTGGCACATATATATATAGAGAAAAATCCCCTGCTTTCACATCAACTAGCAATACGGTACTATTGACGTTGTACCTTTCCACATCTTCTCTTGGGTTTAAACAATAAAACCCATTAGAGAACACAAATATTAGGTCTTTAAGATTTATTAGGAATTTCTGAATTATTATTGGGCCAAGCCTATATACATAAATTCCTACACCACAGCCCACAGCCATCTGAATTGCAGCGCATAGCCAGCTACCTTGAGGTCGGTCATCGGTGACGCCAAGACCGCCCACTTCCGTTGACTTGGACAGGAACTCCCAGGCCACCATGAACTTGCCTCAAATTGACGCATCTCGACCTATGTAGAAGAATTTGTGGCAGATCACGTCGATTTCGCGACGCGCTCGTGGTGGCAAGTTATCTGCCATCATGGCGTAGATTGGCACCTCCGGGAACAATGTGGCAAAAATGAATTTACAAGGAATGTTTTCCATAGTACTCTTCTGTATAATAATTCTTGTGTTCAGGTATGTATTGTAAGACGAATGCTACTTTATTTGTAGAAAAACAAGAACACAAGTATTCTGGATCAGGTATTGCTAATCATGCGTTGTATCGCTGCTTCACTGCCGACCGGGGCAACATTCATGGTTTGAATATTGCTTGGCGCTCTGAGCGACTGAGCCCTCCCAGGCCTATGATTCTGAAGCTCGGATCTCTCCCTGGCCCTCACACAAGAACCTGGGAAAGGATCGAAGCTATATCCCACTGTCTCACTAGCTCATATTCATGAATCACTGTCGTGATCAAACCCGGCAGCACTGCTAGAATCAAACCGGTCTGCCGGTTCACAGTTCCATCAGTGATAGAAAGATATCTACCACTGCTCGATTAAAGCTACGCCCAGAAATCAGTGAAGGTCGTTTAGTTGATAACTTTTTCGTTTAAAATCATCTATGTATGAAAATTTTTGTTTGAAATTGTTACATTTGAAATTTTAATTTTTAAACAATCTCGAATGGAGAAAACGACTAAATAAAAGTTGTACAACTTTGTACTTGATAACAAAGTTGTACAACTTTGTACTTGATAACTTTTTTATCTAAACTTATCAATGCATAGAATATTACGTTTGAATTTGTTACATTTGAAATTTGGATTTTTCAAATGGGGAATAAATGACCAAAATAAAAGTTGTAGATCTTGAAAAGTTACAAAACATTTTAGTTGACAACATTTTCATTAGAATTCATCTATCTTCAGAAAATTTTGTTCAAGTTCTTGCATTTAAAATTCAAATGACATCAAATGAAGAAACAACCAAAGCCAAAGTTGTAGATATCAAAAAATTATAAAACTCCATAGTTGATAACTTTTTCATTTGAATTTTTTGGGGTCCGAAATACTCATTTCAAAACCGAATGAGATGGACAAGTATCCCATTTAGACATAGGTGTAGTACGGCTGGAGTGGCTAGGGGAGAATGCATTAAACCATAGGTCGCAGGGTCGAGTCCTCGCAGCCGCGAAGCGGGCATTTTTCGTGTGAAAAATCATGGGAATAGCCACTAGCCTGGTGGGAATTTTTTTTATTTTTAACTGACTTTCCGAAGATATTCTAAAAAAAAACATGGTTGCAAACTTATTTCTGCGTCTAACCCCTTTTGTCGCGCCATAACAGCCGGCGTTGCAGCTGTGAAGGCCGCGCCGTGCATGCCGACGCGGTACCCGTGCCAGCGTGGCACCCTCGCGGCCGGCTGATGACCTGGCATGGTGACGTGGCAAGGAGTATCGCGCCCCCATGCATCACGCGGTCTCCGTTATGTCACGCCGCGGTCGTTGGTGCGACCCTGCCTGGCGGCACACGCAGCGAGGAGCACACTACTGTTGGCGTCCAGCGCAGTGTAACTGTCGCCCCGCATGTGGCTTGACGCTGTAGCGGTCCTAGCTGTGGGAGTAGGAGTGGCACTGTGCAACTGCACATGACACTGTGCAACTGCATACGCGGTCAGACATGACGAGTAGGTGCAGGCCAGCCAAGCAGCCAAGTAATAGTAAACGTAAACATGTACAGCTAGCACGCACTTCCTTTCGTTGCAGCAAAAAACTGTAGCCTTTTCTTTATTTAGGGGTGTTTAGATTCCCGGGCAAAACTTTTGCCCTGTCCCATCGAATCTAGTCACATATGTATGGAGTACTAAATGTATTCTAAAAAAATAACTAATTACATAGATTGCGATAACTTTACGAGACAAATTGTTTAAGCCTAATTAATCCATAATTTGACAATGTGCTGCTACAGTAAACATTTGCTAATGACGGATTAATTATACTTAAAAAATTTGTCTCATGGTTTCCTGACGTGTTCTGTAATTTGTTTTTTTATTAGGATTCAAAACCCCCTTCCGACATCTCTCCGATATTCTGATGTGACATAGGCAAAACTTTTTCCACACCATCCAAACACCCCCTTACTATTTAGCTGTGGAATGCAGGTGCTTTGGTTTTTTTTCTATCTTGCGTGCTTTTATGCGTCTTTAACAGCGGCCACAATTATTTTGTCAAACTTTATCCACGAACCAAACACCATATATTTCACTTCTTCTATAACTGTTATTTTCACTGCTTCAAAATAATTTTAACTAAATATATTTTAAAAAATATTAATATTCATATTACATAATTAGTATCATTAGAAAGATTTTTAAAACCTAATTTTTTAACAAATTTATTTGGAGGTACATGTGGCAGGTGCAGGTGCCGTTTGAGTCTTTGCACGAGCTACTCTAGGTTATAAGGCCTTCTGCTGTGTATTCTGTTGGTATAAATTAACTGCACTCCTTTAAATAAGATTTAAGTAAGATTATCCGCAAGCGCACAGATATCGTACCAATGTCACATTTTACCCGGAGGTTTAAATATTGTATCCATAGAGAACAGTTGTGATGATGACAAAGTATATAGACTTAACCCTACAATTAGGCTAGATTATATCAAGAAAGAGGAAATAACTATTGCACTCTAGTTCTAATAACCGGTAAGCTTTGTATAATATCGTCTTATCGGGCAAATAACTCGAATAGGAGAAGAAACAGAGTAATCTCCTACCAAGCACCTATAAGCCTATCAGTTCTATCAACGGAAATTGGACTACAGAGGATTCAACGCAGCTATAAAGTCACCTGCGCGAGTTACCACTATCCGGCTAATCAGGGGACATCCACAAGTAAACCTAGCCTAGTCACCACGCCTACACTACGAAATACTACTTTAACCAAATAATGACCAAGATCAAAGCACTCAATATGAGATGTGAACCAAAGAACAAATAAGAACAAGTTGCTTACTTGAATCGGAATGGCGAATACAAAAGTACCTCGACTCGCAACTCAGCTCCAAAGGAGGAGCTGAATCCGTAAGAATACAGCCACCTAAAAAGCACCGACATGCCGGAACTCCTCCGCAATCTCTACTCCTCTACTCAATCTCTCTAATCTCTAAACAAGACTAGATCTAGAAGAACTAGTCTCTCCTAATTGCTACATCTAGATGAACTAGATCTAGATCAACTAGAGGGACCATAACCCTAATTATGTAGAGAATATGAAGCACCAGGGTGTAGAATGCCTCTAGGAGGGAGCCTTGGGCGTCATTATATAGGCCGAGGTGGAGTAGGGGGCAAGGAACCGCCACGTCATCGATCCGCGTCTTCATCTTATGTGCACCGTCGGATCAAACCGACCTTAGATTGACGTAGGGATGCATTGTTTGGCTTTCAAGGATGCGTGGGAGGAAGACTCCGTAAGGCGGCGGCCGTGAATGACCTAGGGCGCCGACCGGCCCCACCTGCTCTCCTCCTCTGTGGGTCCCGCCGCCGGGTGTTTTCTAGACCCTTCCCCGAGCATGATGACGATGATGTTTTCCGTCATGGATAAGTTTCGTGGTAATTATGCACTATAATCCCCTCTTTTATGCTTTTCTGGAATAATCTCTAGAAAATATAGAGTATGCAAAACTCGTGGAAATTGTCAGTTAAAACCCTAGACTAGTGTGTATTCATATGCCTTTTTATGTCTAAAGTTCTAATAAATATTGACGTTATCCACCGTCAACAACTCCCCCAAGCTTACCTTTTGCCAGTCCCTTGGTAAACAACCTAGGTCTAATTATTAATAAACTTGGATCAGGAGTTGCTACAATACTTTCATTTCTTTTAAGTGCACTTGCTTTTAAACATAAATTTTTCTTCGGTTAAAACAAAACTGCTCTAACTTTCAAACTTACCTATTTTACCTTTAACCATGGAGCTTTACAGCTTTTGCATAAGTCTTGAGCAATTGAAAGATAGAACAATCAAGTAAAGCACTATGTCTCAAATTCTTCACAGTACCAATATTCCAGAGTTTTGTAAGTTTTCGAAATAAAACTTAGAGCATGATTGTATGACACCCTCCAGTCTCTTATTATGTAGTATTTATGGATCTTACTGAGTCATTAATGATGTTATGCCTTTCTATAGCTAAGGATATATATAGTGGAGCTCATAGGAGTGGCAATAACAAGGTTGAACATACTTGCAATTCATATATTGTAAAGTCAAACAATGGATCCACAGAGAATCGAGTCATACAATCAAATCAAGATGTGCTTGTGTATGGAATATGGTGGATAGGTGTATATATGGTATTTAGTGGCTAATCCTAATTCTACTTTTGTTCATAATAACTCCCTCCTTAGAACTTTTCGTGGGAAAACATGGGCTATCTTTATTCTCTCTCTTTTTTTTATTAATCTGGGAGACGGGCATCTATGTACCCATTGTTTTAATTGCTGGGACACTTGTCCATCTTTTACTTCCCTTTTTCTTCTTCTTCTTCTTTTTTTTTCAATAATTTTGCATAGCCACATGCATCCTTTGAATATAAATAGTCGGAGAGATAATGACCAGAAGTTAGAGCAATTAAATGGGGGCTATCCTATAGGGTATATTTTTAGGTGTTTACTCCTAGTGTAGGAGAAAAATATTTTTAAGATGGATCTGAATGAAAGTGAAAATGACTGTGCTTACATCCCAGAGTAGAAGTAATGTATATATGGGTAGAGTGTGTAAGTAATCTTGATTTTAAAAGCATGACAAGGCTCTCATAAGGTATACAACAAAGATTGACCAAACTCAAAGTAAAACAAGCAAAGCATGAATGCACAAAAGTTTTTCTAACTCTAAATGTATCATATATGGCTTTGGTAGGAATTCAAACTTTATCATACAAGAGCTCATCATATAAAATTTTAGGTTTTCAAAATAAATCTCTAGAACTTAGTAATGCTAAGAATAAGATAAATAGCAGCTTAGACCTTCATGTATCATATCAATCAATTACCTAGACTTAGCTCAAACATATGTCTCCATAAATTTTAGGTTCAGAGTAAATTCTTATATCAAAGTAGTCATGGCCAAAACTCAGGAGAATTCATGGTTAAAAACTAGGCACTTGAAAGGAATTACTGTAGAGCAACTATTCATCATCTCCAAGACAAAATTTTAATGTTCTCCAGTTTTTATTTGGCTCTTACTAACTAGACACACTCTATGATCACACCTTAATATATAGATAAGTATTTTATTTTTAATTTTAATTTGTTATTCATCTTTTTATTTCTATTGGACTCACAAGACTCTAAAGACATGGACCTTCATGTGTCCATATATTTTTGGTATTTTTATATTTTTATATGATACTATTGTGAACCTTTATGTGCTCACATATTTTGATATTTTATGACTATATAAAATAGACTCGATAATCGTCTAGGTATAGTTACCTGATAACTAGGGGATGCTCCTCCTCTAAGCTAAATGTTTGCAATACTTGGTGTTGATGATCTTCGAGTGAGCTAATCAGCCAGCTCTCCCGGTAGGAGCCACTAATAGACTCTCTTCTTGTCATAATGTTGTTCCTGTATAATTACACTCCAAAAAGAAAATCAAGACTCGAGGCTCGAATTTAATAAGAGGTTAGCGATCAGCCAATAATCAATTGATTATTCTTATGAGTTGATTTTAAATTGACAAGTTCTAGCAGGATTCTCTTTTTAGGATTTTCTAGTTTAATTATGCAAAAATTAAATATGTGTGCATGATATGTAGTTGTATTTTTATGCCTCCACAGAGAATATTTATTCTTATGGGACTTAGGTTTTTTTCATAATGCAAGAAAGTAAATACAGAAGCTATTATTATTATTATTATTGTTATTATTCTTTATGCCACCACAGTAAATATTCCTATAGGGTTACCATAAGTTTATTCACGTGGGGCTTTCAATATTTTATGATGCAGTAAATGAGGCAATAAAGATTTTTATTTTCTTTTTAATATTTATGAAGATGAATATATTAAAGTGAAATTATTAATGTAGACAGGAATACTAATTAATTAGATAACTACCATATTACCTTATGGCAAGGATATAAAATTTAAAGTTTACCGATAGGTCTTCTTCTTCCACTCTTGTGTATCTCTCCATCTTGAGAGATGGAGGTCTTGATAGTTGCATACCACTAATGATGATGATGTCACTTTTGTTCTTTGATTTGGCCAAAGAGGTTGAAGTAGAGCTTTAGCAAAGTATCTTGCTCTATATGCATGTTCACGTAACTCTCACTTTTAGAATTAATAAACTTTGCTCGACGTGTGTCCTGTTTGTAAAACCAAGGTATAGATCAAGTGCATAAGCTCTGCTGGTGAAAAAACACCAACAGAACCAAATCTATTTCTTTATTTATTTTTCTCCATCCTTAGGCACATTGAACAAGATAAAATTAGTGTTACATGAATTGCTTTATTTATAGCATGAGTGGTAAGATCAAAAGATTAAGCATTTAATGTTGCATTTAAGTTTACATGGCGTAAAAAGACTCAAATTGCCTAACCAATAGAAGGATTGTCTATCTATATATAAATTTTTACATGAGTGTGACTATCATCTTCCCAAGATCGAATGTAATGTTTTAGCTTGTTTGGTTAAGACTGAGACTAAGAGAATGGTGCCACAAACAATTTTTAAAGAACAAAGCACGTTGAGTTAATTAGATTATCAATTTAAGTTATAACTCTAACATGTTTGTGTCTGCATTTATGTGTATGCCAAGATCAAGAGAAGAGCAGTGACTTACCTTAGAATATTACCTTCATTATTAGAGTGTGGTGGCACTAAGTGATGAAGGGTAGATGACTGGTGGTCCTTTCTCTTGCATCTTGAGTTGTTCATGGATGTTTTGTCTCCTCTGTTGCACTCATTCTTTTGCCATCTTTTACTTCTTTAATCTTTTGACTCTTTTCACTCCAGTTATTGTTATGCCTGCAATAGATTAGTGGACAACACATATCCGAGGGAGTATACAAATTTTTAAACATAGGTTGCTTGTCCAAGATTTTATTTTGTTCTGTCTATGCTAATATAAAGGTAGTATTGATATTGTTTTAGCATAGATCATGTTTTATACAGATATGGCTTGAGGCAAAGTAATTTGTAGTAGAAGATAAAGTGAATGAATCATTAATGTTCATAATTCTTTCATTTATGATGAATGAGCTGTGTCTTCTTCTACAAAGTTATTAAAGTTCATGATGTGCTCTGTCTTATATCTGAATTAAATTCATCTCCTGACTTACCCAAATTAATTTTGAAAGTTTTCCTGCAGGGGTTAGTCCATAAAATATCCAATGTCCACTACAGTATATTATTAGTTCAAAAATTAACCTAGACACCACGTCTAATTTGATTTAGGAAGGCATTTTAACCTAAGCACCACGCTTAATTCAAAAAGCCTTTAAAAGTAAAATCAACACACCTCTGAGTTCAAAAAATCAAACTAAACACCTTGTCTAATTATGACTCAAGAAAATAGTTTAAACTAAGCACCATGCCTAATTCAAAAGGTGCATGAATTTTCTCCAAACCTTAAGCATACTATAGCAAACAAAGGTAACATGAAAGTTTATCGAGTGTTATTCAAACAGAGATGAAAGAGCATGATTAACACATTGAATAAAGGTAGAAATAACCAATATTAGCAACATAGGATTTTCTAAATAAGGCCATGCCCCCAAGCTTGAATTTTGCAAAGCAAAGTTAAGTTCGGGTGGATATAATGTTACATAATGATTGGTTGGTCATACCTGGCACTGCCATTAATTATTTTTTCACTTCAAACCTGAAATGGTCAGTGACAAAAATACCAAAGAAATATTTTGACAATTATATTACTATGCTAAAGGTGCAAGCTCAATTTATTTTTTAATAGTGGTTATTTTAGGACACAAAGTTGTTCTTGGGAAACCCTCTGATTATTATACTTCAAGTTGGTGAGGTGGTTTTCTCTAGAACATTAGCTTTTGTGCACCTATATCAAGATTACAACGAGATCTACAATATTTATGATAAACATATGTATCTACAACCACCCTTTTAATGATTTTATGAACTGGTAAAAAGAGGGGGTTAAAGATCTCGTGTGTGGTAATATTAGAGAGACTAATTGATCCAGGAGATTTCTCATATGAGCATGGATTTGATAAAGTGTTAATGAGATAACTCCCATACTCATTGATGTGATCCCCCTTTTCAAACTCCAAGGGTGTTTCTTCATGGATGTCTATAGACAACAAGTTTGTCCTATTATTTCATGCCTATGACATTTATTTAATGTTTTATTTTCTAGAATTTCCCATGAATTGATGTCTCCAAGGTTGGTCTCGTCTAAAGCTTTCTCTAAACTTGGATGAGTTATATTCATTAAAGAAATTGATTTAAGCTCACCATTAAGACTAAGTTTAGATGTTAGTGCTAAAGCTTCGTCCTCTTCCATCCATTCTTTTACAATAGTATATATATTTCTAGTATGTTCTACGCATTCCTGCCATTGTTGTTGCTCTTCAAGGGCATTCCTATAATCTTCATGACTCTTATTCTTAAGATGTCTTGATGGATTTCTAGGGTCATTATGAAGTTTAATAGAAAAAGATATATTGGGGTCAAGGATGGGTTTAGAGATGAGTTCAAAGACATTTACGGTGGACATAGAAGGGGAGAAGATATAATTTATTCCTAAGTGGCTTGGCTCTCCTTCTATGGCATCACTCGACATGCCATCCTTGAACTCTTCCCAATATTTTTTAAGAGGGAAAGGAAGTTGACAATACTTTTTCCAAGATGCTCTTCTAAGAAGATCTGATGTGCACTGATTTACGAGCATCTTAGCTAACTGGAAGTCTAAATCATCAAAGTGGAATTTCAAAGGTTTAGGATTGATAGCTAAATCTTGGAAATGAAATGATTGTGTTTTAGCTACCAAGACTTCCGTGTCTAGTTCGGGTGATAAGTTCTTCTCTTCATCTTTCGAGAAGGGTTTATCCCAAATCATATTAATTAAACATGGACGTAGCTCATAGCCAGGTGTTATGATAGGTTCATTAGATTTTAGTAGCCTGAAGCTTTCGCGTATGCCATAAAGACAGATAAAAATAGAATTAAAAACATCCATAAGGATGAACACAAAAATAATGAAGAGAATGGGATAAAATAGGAAAAGATAAAAGTATAATACAAGATTAAGCTAGACTAAGTCAAAATCAGCAAACCGTTCTCCGGCAACGGCGCCAAAAATGCTTGTTGGTATAAATTAACTGCACTCCTTTAAATAAGATTTAAGTAAGATTATCCGCAAGCGCACAGATATCGTACCAATGTCACATTTTACCCGGAGGTTTAAATATCGTATCCACAGGGAACAGTTGTGATGATGACAAAGTATATACACTTAACCCTACAATTAGGCTAGATCATATCAAGAAAGAGGAAATAGCTATTGCACTCTAGTTCTAATAACCGGTAAGCTTTGTATAATATCGTCTTATCGGGCAAGTAACTCGAATAGGAGAAGAAACAGAGTAATCTCCTACCAAGCACCTATAAGCCTATCAGTCCTATCAACGGAAGTGGACTACGGAGGATTCAACGCAGCTATAAAGTCACTGCTTGTGAGCTACCACTATCCGGCTAATCAGGGGACATCCATAAGTAAACCTAGCCTAGGCACCACGCCTACACTACGAAATACTACTTCAACCAAGTAATGACCAAGATCAAAGCACTCAATATGAGATGTGAACCAAAGAATAAATAAGAACAAGTTGCTTACTTGAATCGGAATGGCGAATACAAAAGTACCTCAGAACGCAGCTCCAGGCGAGGGAGCTGAATCCAGAAGAATATAGCCACGAAGAAGCACCGACATGCCGGAACTCCTCCAGAATCTCTACTCCTCTACTCAATCTCTCTAATCTCTAAACAAGACTAGATCTAGAAGAACTAGTCTCTCCTAATTGCTACATCTAGATGAACTAGAACTAAATGAACTAGAACTAGATCAACTAGAGAGACCCTAACCCTAATTATGTAGAGAATATGAAGCACCGGGGTGTAGAATGCCTCTAGGAGGGAGCCTTGGGCGTCATTATATAGGCCGAGGTGAAGTAGGGGGCAAGGAACCGCCACGTCATCGATCCACGTCTTCATCTTGTGTGCACCGTCGGATCAAACCGACCTTAGATCGACGTAGGGATGCGTTGCTTGGCTTCCAAGGATGCGTGGGAGGAAGACTCCAGAAGGCGGCGGCCAGCGGATGACCTAGGGCGCCGACCGCCCCGAGGGGGCCGGCCGCCCCACCTGCTCTCCTCCTCTGTGGGTCCTACTTGCTTGGTGTCTTCTAGACCCTTCCTGAGCATGATGACGATGTTTTCCGTCACGGATAAGTTTCGTGGTAATTATGCACTATAATCCCCTCTTTATACTTTTCTGGAATAATCCCTGGAAAATATAGAATATGCAAAACTCGTGGAAATTGTCAGTTAAAACCCTAGACTAGTGTGTATTCATGTGCCTTTTCATGTCTAAAGTTCTAATAAATATTGATGTTATCCACCGTCAACATATTTCTAGAGTGAAGCTAAAATTTTCTCTTTCCACTTGAGGCTCCACTTTTATTATACTGCAAGCCGGTGCCAAGAGTGATGCTTGAAATAAAAGATTCTGGAGCGATGAATGTAGAAGCACTGATGCCCATTCATTAAACTAATATTTTGTTTGTTGTTGATGCATGCACTTGTGAGAGAGACGGTAATAAATGAGCCTCTGCACCTCTGGCTCTTTCTACAGGAATCAGACTCCAAAAATCAAAAAGCACACTGCAGCATACTCGAGCGATAGCTAGTTTTTTGCTTGTAGGGCCCAAATATTTTTTAACATCACTTCCACACTGTGGAAGGCCTAAGTATGCTGGCTAGAACCGTAAACATGAGTTTCGGTTGTAGATTACACATCTCATCCAACTATATTTTACTATTTTTATTTAAATATAAGTTTTCTACTCAATTGGTGTAAATTGATTGTTTCTAATTTTTTTGTCTTTATGTATGTTTTATTTGATTCCTCTTTAAAATATTCCCATTTGGTTTCCATAAAAATAATCTGACTATTTTTATTTTTTATGTTTAATATTTTTGTACTATTTGTTGTTTGTATGTTTTATTTTTTATTTCAATTTGCACTTCATAGTAAAAGACCTGTATATCCCTATTATGCAATGATTCCATCCGATAAAGAAGTGTACTAGTAGTACAAGCAACGGGTGTATTAAATGTGCATGCGTTCTCTTCGTTTCTTTTTTTATTCCTGGCTGAGGTCGTGTGAGCGAAGAGATAAGGCTGGGCCTTGGATGGTTGGACTGTGGACACTGACCGCTGCCGATATGATGCCTATGGAGTAGACCTGTAAGATAGGCAAGCATGAGCTGGACTGTAGACACTGATCACATGCGGGGCGAGAGCTACACTTCGCCGGACGCGTAGGGTCGCGCCAATGACTGCGGCGCGACAAAAAGCAGACCGCGCCATGCATGGTGGCGCGGTATCCCCTGCCACGTCACCATGCCAGGTCATCAGCCGGCCGTGAGGGTGCCACGCTGGCACGGGGTACCGCGCCGGCATGCACGGCGCGGCCTTCACAGCTGTAACGCCGGCTGTCATGGCGCGACAAAAGGGGTTAGACGCAGAAATTAGTTTGCAACCATGTTTTTTTTTAAAATATCTTCGAAATTCAGTTAAAAATAAAAAAAATTCCCTGGTGGGGGTGTCCTTGAGATTTTTTTTTTTGCATTTTTTGTCCTCATTTGTGATTTTGACTTCTAGAGGTAGCTCCTCTTTTAGTCATCTCGAATACTCAAATCTACAATTGAAGCATCTGAGGCCACATCAATCGAGGATACACGACAGAAGGAATTGAATTGTTAGTTCACCTCACCTTCCCCAAGCGCGGGTTTCCTTTACTAATTTTGTTCTCTCTATGTGAACCCTCTCTCTCTCTTTCTCGTAAGAATGAGATATAGGTAGGGCTAAAAAAGAGTCAAATCGCACCATCTCTATAATAAATAAATGCTATTTTTTCTCAGGAGGTTGTGGAAATTATTTGCAAAAAAAAGGAGAATTTTTGCCACAGGACAATGCAACTGACTACTCTTTGCTGCCGGATACTGAAAAAGTTGAGATTTGCTGAAAGACACTCTAGTTCTTGATAAATTGGTTGGTGGACATCGTGCCCAATTAAATACTTTTATAAAATAGATATAAAATCATATAAGTGCACCAAAATTGTATTCATAAAATCCGTTAGACTCTACATAATGAGAACTACACAGTAAAATTTATGTATATGAATATAGCGACCGAGAACTACACATCAGAGGCTTTCTAGCCACTTCTGGGACGGTTTTCTGTAGTTGTGATAGCCAGCTGCATGATGTGTAAGCAATATCCATTGCGTACTGATGTCGTAATGCGTTATGTGTACACACCATGCAATTGCTTTTTTCGCCAGTGTGTGTCCGAATGAAGCAAGGAATCAACCCCCCATTTGATCTTGTTTTTAGTGCCGGAGCCGGACCAAGGTTTTGACATCAATTAGATCTTCCGGCTCCCTCAGTCTAGACCACAAAACAATTGCATTCATGGCACCTGGTATTGTTCTTTTCTCTGCCTTGCAGCTAGAAGATTGGCATCATTTGCAGAGATGGCAAATCCCTTGAAGATAAAGCAATGCAGAAACCGCTTTATTCCTCTGATTCATGGGGGAAGCAAAGGGGTAACCACCTTGTCAGTTTGCTGTCTGTCTCTGAAGTATCTTCCTATCTATAAATTTCTTCACAATCTTCTCCACCTCCCACACAAGGCATCCTTACATCTTCTTGCTAATCTCAGTAGGGAGCTAGCAATCAATAGTTACACTGAAACCGATCAGCAAGGAAGTGGAATGTCGACTGTCACTTCTTGCACCCTTGTGAGCCACGGGTCCGCAGTGCGACCGGCTGTCTATTCCTCCGGGAGACCAGCAGCGTTGGCGGTGTCTTCCCTTTCTTCCCCATGGAGGCTGCCCCGCCGGCCCCTTTCTGTGTGTTGTGCGACCAGCCAGAAAGGGGATCACAACCCAAAGACGGATTTGCATCCTTTTAACATCCCTGCCTTCGGTGCGATTCATTTTTCTTTTCTGATTCATCAGTTTATTCATGCGAACAATCTATATCTTGCATATTTCATTTCAATCCAATGCTACAAGGCATATAATTAACATGCATTGGTACTGTGAAATAACAGTTCTGGTGCACCCGGTGCCACCGCGTGAGGAACGGTGGCAGCTGGAGGAGGACGCCGAGAAGGTGAACCTGTGGTTCGAGGTGCCTGGGCAGTCCAAGGATGACCTCGCAGTGGAGATCGACGAGGACGTGCTGGTCATCAAGAAGAAGGTCCCTGCTGCCGTCGGTGGCACGGATTATGGTCCCCAGCAGACCACCACCAGAAGCAGGGGCACGGCGGCAGAAGCTACCAAGGAGGCGGCGGCGGCACAGAAGGGCGGCGAGGTGATCTATGCCCGGATGCTCCTCCCAGCGGGGTACAGCAGGGAGGGCGTGGAGGCGGAGCTCATGTCCGGCGTGCTCAGGGTCAGTGTCCCCAAGATCAAGGAGCAGGCGCGCAGGAAGATCGACGTCCGCATTCAAGTCAAGTAGAAGCGTACGTGTCATCCATCATGCATGAATTGAAGGAGTACTGCTTTTGATCTGTGCGATAGATATCCAACTCCAACATGGAGGCCACTACTGCGATCGATCGATCTATCTCATCACGTACTCGAGCGCGTCTACCATATATGTTCGTGGGCCTTGTGTTCCCATGTACTCAATCAATCAATAAAATGAGCATCTGACGATGTCCTTCTTCACGCAAATACAAATATTCCTTTTTTTCAGGAATCGATCGACAAGCAACTTTTTTTCATATGTATGTTGTGATGTGCAAGTAGTATATACGTGATGTTCACACCAATATTCATGTGGCATACAAGTGATATTCAACAATGGTTGTTGCAATGTTCATAGTTTATATAAACATAGATAGGGTGGTACTCGATGTCTTTGATGTGTCATGTATTACAAACGGGTATTAAAATGGCGCGTCGCTGATAAAAAATAAGATGGTGGTAAATATTACCTGACTATTTATGGATAGATTCTCGGACGGGCTGGCTGTAGACGAGTCCCAATAGAGATGGATACTTTATTACCCGTCTTAGATGACGCATTTTGTGACGGTTAGTGATAACCGTCCGTCTCTATGGATGCATCATCTTTATTATTTTCTCCACTAGTGCTAAACCTTTCGTAGTAGTGTGCACTCATGCTATAAGGGTTTATGTTCAAAAGAATGAGATATTAGAATTCTTGTGATGGGACTTAATTTACTAGCATGCTAAGGGTTCACTAGCACTATAATATTTTGAGGAGGGCAAAATATGTTAACAGAGACAGGCGAGCAACATGAACACCTCTGCTTCAATATTTGTGTTGATCCTGATTTACAAAAAGATAGTTGTGCATTCCTGCCTCTATTAATCTAAATGAAAAACAAAACCAGTCCTAGGTGTCCAATCGAGCACCTTGATCGATCTAGGCTGCTAAGGCATTGCCATGGCATTGATCCCCACGTCGTTGCCGCGCTATTGATCCACATGCCACTGTGTACCATGTTGTACCTCCCTACTATCACATCGTCCTCTCACTCTCTGCCATCGGGCCATCCTTTACCTCCTTCCTTCCCCCGCCACCGTCGTTGTCGCAATGATGTCATGTCTCCCCAAAAGCCTCATTGTCCATCCCACTACACCTATGAGGAGGGATACAACGAGAGTAAGATTGAGAGGAAAAGGAGATGGAGAAATTACCATCCTTTGCTCACCTCAGGGAGCATCGCCACATATCCTAGAGCTACATGCGACGAGGAGAAAACTTGACACCGCCCCTCAATAGATCCATTGCATGAGCCCTAGGTGCCTAGAAGTCACTGGTGAACGACCTAGGGTTGGGACTTGGGAATGGACACTGCTGTGGCAGCTGGAGCCTCACCGTAGCGCAACCGGAGAGCTGTATAGCCCGAAAGAATCTGCTAATCTCAAAGGAGACTAGAGAAAGGGCCAACCCCAAGTGCCACTACTGGAAGGAGGGAGGCGGGCCACGAGTGCTGTTGCTAGAGGGGAGAGCATGCCCCTAGTGCTACCATCAGAAGGTAGCACCACTGGACTCAAGATCCACAGAGAGGTGGCGTGTGTGGCCATTGCTAGGAGGAATGATGGTGTGATAGGTCGCTTGAGTTTGTAACCGAGTCAAGTTGGGTTAGATGGATTAACCTCCTCATTTAATAGATACGGACCTCTCTTAAGAGGTCCGTCTCTAAAAATACTCCTCATGTTTACTATTAATGAATATGTTTACGGCAATGTCTTTGTAAATACATATACCATTTTTAAAATTTTTAGTATTAATCTATTTACGGAGATGGCACTTTCACCCTGTTTTTTTATACTGGCCTCTGGCCTCTGCTAATCCCGAGGCTCGCCCCAAATCTGTAGTTGTGATTATTGGTTACCATTCATTCTAGCGCAGCAAGACGAAGTTGTCCATAAACTTTAATAAAAGGAGTATATATCTAGTATATATACACTAGAACTTACGAAACAACATAATGACAAGAATAAATGGAAGGAATCAAGATCTCCCTACTCTTGAAGCAAACCGAGCAAAGCAAAAAAGAAGAGAAGGAAATACCATCCATTCGTTCTGAAGGGCCTGCAAGATCGGCATCCTTCCGCCTCGTCTCTGAAGCATCAAATTAAACTTTTCGTACCAGACCAAAGCAGGCTTGCCTGAGAAGCCCCGCGCCGCTTTATTCCATCACAACCCGACCAAGCAAAGGTCACCATAAGCATGTCTCACTAGCGTCTCTCCCTCTTCCATCTGTCCATTTATAGAACGCAGAAGCGCTCTTCTTTGTCACCATACAGGCATTCATGAGTGCTATAAAACTACCTCCAACTACAACTAGCAAGAATATAATTAGCAGGCATTAAGATCCCTCTATTTCTATCTCTGCCTCACTAGTGTAGAACTGTAGATTGATGTCAATGATAATGGCATCATACACCGCCGCATTGAGCCCATCGCCGGTCTGGCAGGCTTCCTCTCTCTTGCCAGCCCGTGGTTCTTGGAGGCCCGCCGTGGCATTGCGACCGCCTTCTGCTGCCGTGAACGTGAAGTGCCGACGGCGGGCACTCACCGTGACCTGTGCGCTCCCGGAGAAAGAACGGCCGCCGGCATTCAGCATCCCACCCACTGGTGAGTATTCCATTTCCACTAGTGATTGGATCAGGGATTCAGTATCACTGAGACACTGACAAGAGCATGCAAGCGTTGGCGTTGCAGCTCTGCTGTGCCCCGTGCCCCCGCCGGACGGGAAGGAGCGGTGGGACATCAAGGAGGAGGATGACCGCGTCACGCTGTGGCTCCAGGTGCCAGGGCTGTCGGCGAGCGACATCGAGGTGACCACCAGCGTGGACGTCCTCGAGATCAAACGCAGGGTCACCGCACAACAGCCGGGGCCCGTGGACGCGCACGGCGTGGGCGCGTTCCACATCCGTCTGCTCTTGACCAAGGAGTATGACGGCGCCAACGTGACGGCCGACCTCAAGGCCGGCATGCTGGAGGTCACCGTCCCAAAGAACCGGAACCGCCCCGACGAACGCGTCGTGCTGGGGCCGGCCAGGCCCACACCCCCGACCCGTGGAAATGAGAGCAGTACAAGGAAAGGTCCTCAACCGCAAGAAAGGAAACCGGAATTCCCAGGCCCGGGGAGACAAAATACAAATAATAATGGACTCTAACTGGCTTGAGGTCTTATCTTCTGTCTTGAAATAAGCCTCTCATTTCTAGCTCTGGATGGACACAAGCAGCAATCAGCTTATGTTATATCAATTGCCAGGAGAGACCTTACGCTGCTGTAGTACCTTGTGTGTTTCCTTCAAAAACCTCTTCTCTGTTTCTTTGTTAGTACAAGGGTTCTTTTGGGTGTGCGGTCACAGAGAGTGAAAACAATTCCATTTTCTAAAAAAATTACAGATACAGTGGTCGTTTTCCCTATATACTACTAAATAATTTATTTATTTTTTTTATAAAAGAACATTAAAAACAGTGATTCACCATTCGTATATCACAAGGAAAACAAAGACAAGTGCAAAACATGGACAAGAAGATATAAAACCATCTCCTCTAAAAAATAAGGGCACATTACAGATAAAATCTGTCTCTATTTTCGGTCAATCACTACTTGTCGAAGCTTAAAGAAGATCGCAATAGCCACGCACCGATGATGACAAAATCTAGTAGCCACTGAAAGAATATTGGATGGAGGTACCATCCAATGAATATAGGCTTACAACTCTTCACCATCGAAACAGAGTTTTTGAAGATGTCAGGAGGTTGAGATGGCCGCATTGAAAGCTAGCCATCTGTTTCCTCTACTCAGGACACAAAATGCCAAGATCTGAAGAGAATTAGTAGATCTAACACACCGAACTCTTATTGGCCCATCGCTAAAGCAAGATCGAAGATCGTCGAGGTAAGGAGAGGCCAAAAAAACCTTATTATAAAGCATCGTTAATAAAAAGGATCAGGTCTTGCTCCTCCGCCCACCTGTGAGATCGCTGGTTAGAACAAAGGGGGGGACCGAGGTGACGTCGGGGCAAGGGCGGCGGTGGCTGGAGAGCAGAGGGCCTTTGTTGGCTGCAGGCTACTACCAAATAAATTTTAACGTAACCAGACTTGATGATTCAATACATACAAGCAGTTTCTTTACAGAAGAGAATGTTACTACAAATTGCAGCCCACTAGACATCCGTAGGAATAATCGGCCCAAGTCCACAAGCGTGTGCATCTCCAGGCCAAATTATGTCCCCGATAGAGAATAGAGATAGAGATAAATTGCATAAGCTTGGTTAGCAAACGATCCATGTAATAGAACAAGCAAAATCACTGTAGAATCATTCCTCTTCTACCCAATCCCCAAGTTCAGAGAGCTAATAACTATCGACTACTCTCCACATGTGAAGTGTCGATTGAAATTTGAATCTACCAAAACAAATATGCAAGACCACACATGACACAGAGGCATAATATTTATTGATAATGTTCAGCTTAGTAAATTTATTTTTCCATAAACAAAATAGCATGGAAGATCATCCTCTCGGGTCTGGAAGCTTTTAACATTTTTTAGCGTATCTTCCAAAAGTTCCACAGGCCACATCTTTCACTTGTTTAAACGTAATTGATTCTTGTGTGCTCCTAAGTCAACAAACAAATATTTGATAAACAAGGGCAGCCCTAAATAGAGAAAAAGGACAAGAAAAAGGAGGAAAATATCTATAGAAGCACATAGAGAACCCCCAGAGTAAGCTATGTTGGCATGTGTTGTCTTGTGCCTTGATTCTCATACAATTGTTGTACATCATATTTGTTTCACCGCAAACGGCAGCACTAGGGAGATGAAATGTTGGCACTAGGGACATAGACAGGAGGACAGGGAACAAAAGAAATCGACATATAGAGAAATGACATAGTTGTGGTTGATAACACAACCTGACAATTATTGTAACAACCCGAAATTTTCACAACACAAAAATCCCAACTACAAAATTTTTCTCACAAGACCCATGTAATGATGAGTGTCATTTAGTAAAACTAACCCCAGCTTGCACTATGAAGAACCCAAATAGGACATTGTCACATGCATGTCAACATATTTCATGTTGGTATTATCACATGTACATCTATGCACCTTATGTCCATTCTTATATAAGTCACAAATTTGCTACCGCATTCTATTGTTGATGCATTATGTGATTTGGCTTTTGCTCGGGTTTTATGATGTGCTAGAGGTACCCAACTAAATATAAATAATTAATAAAGTATTATTAATTAATTAATGAAATGAACCCCAATCACTACCCTAGGCACTTACCATAATTTATATGCCAAATAGTATATGGGTATATAAATCCCGAGGTGTAAGGTAGAAGACCCCAGACCATACTTTGTGCCATGAAGAGCTACCATTTAAGTTAATGACCATGCCTAAACTAGGATTAGTGGCTAACCAATAAACCAAAACCAAAATAGAAAAGGAATGGAAAATAGGAAGGAACAAGGAAGGGGAAAGAAGCCTGCAAGGCCAGCCTTGCAGCCCAAACCGGCCTGCTTCCACACCTCCCCTTTCTTCTTCCTTCCTTCACAAGCGCGCCGCGGCCCGGCCCAGCAGCGAAAGCGCAGCAGCAGCCCGCCTCGCGCGCAACAGAAAGCGCCCCTCTCAAATGCGCCTTCCCACGCCGGCCGACGAAGCGGGACCCGCCCGGTGCCACTGCTCATCTTCCTCCTCCCGCTGCCGTGCCGCATCGCGACAAAGCGTCGCAATGCCTTGGCGCCTGCCCACGCCACGCTGGCCTCCCATGATCGGCGCACCGCTCGCTCTCGCCTCACTTGCGCCCACGGGACCCCGCGGGTCACGCGGGATTGCGTGACCGCTGGACCCCTTCACGCGCCGCACGCACCGCACGCCATGCCGCTGCCGTGATTCCCTTGCCGCCTGCCAAATCCCTTGGCCGCGAAGCCAATTCAGTGACCTCCACTGCCAATCGGGCCCGCACAGTCACGAAGAGGATCACCAGCCACTCCCAGCCGCTTGATCACGACGACGCCGCGATCGCCATCCGCCATAGCCGTGGCAAGTCGCTCGTGCCTATAAAGCCAGACCCCGACGCGCTAGGGCTTCCCCATCCACCCGCCGTCATCCGGTGGCCTTCACCAAGCCTTGCCAAGCCAAGAGAAGAGGAGAAGAGGGAAGGAATCGGGAGGAGGCGGACGCCGGAGAAGAAACCAAGCCGCCGGAGCTGGTGCCGCCGCCGGACTTGGAGGAGAAGACGACGAGCGGTCACCGCGGCGTCGGCACGGCACGGCAACACCTCGCCACGGCATCAAATCGCGACACAGCCCCACTATCCTATCGTCTCCAGCACCAAGGTGAGCGCCGCCGTGCCTTTGTTCCAGCCCCGCCCATTCGCCGGCCATGGCGCTCCACCGCCGGAGCGCGTAGGCACGAGCCTCTTCCGGCTCTGGACACACGCTTGCACGCACACACGGACTGCCCAAGCCAAACGGACTCAGCCCAACGGAGTTGGTGCCACGTGCACCGACGGACTCGTGCCTACCATGGCGCCGCCACACTTGCACCTTACTGCAGTGAGCCTGCGTTCCCGCGAATCCCGTACACCATGGAGACAAAGGACCTCAAGGACATGCCCGCTTCGCTACCGAGAACCCCGCGCGCGCGCTAGATGGAGGAGAGGACTACTGGTTGGTGCGAAGCCTTCAGCCGCGCGCTCGTCGGCGTTCCATGGAGCGCCGCCATGCCGCGTGTTGACATCTATTAATGTATAATTTTTATTAGCAAATATCCCTGTGTCATATATGAATATCTACTAGAATAGGGTTATTACTAATAATTTCCACGAGTTTTGGTGAATTGTATATTTTTTAGGGAATTATCCAGAAAAGCTTAAAAGAAGGATTAAAGTGCGTAATTATCACAAAACTTGATCACGACGGAAAATATCGCCAACAGGACGTGAGAAGGATCTAGAAGACACCCGAAGCAGCGGGACCGGCAGAGGAGCCCAACCCTGCGCCGGGCGGCCCCCTATGGCTAGGGTTTGCCTCCCCTTCTGGAAGCTTCCTCCACCGCCTCCGAGGAGTCATCTCAGCCCCTTGTTAAGTCGGTTTGATCCGACGGCGCCCATTAATCCCACCGTGCTATAAATAAAGGGCCAGACCCCCCTGAGAAGAGGCCAGATTAAGAGCTGAAGATCCAGAGCATTAGATAGATATCCACTAGATCTAGGCTAGCAATTAAGATAGAAATTAGAGAGATAGAGTAGAGGAGTAGAGATTCGGAGGAGTCCCGGCCTGTCGGAGCTTCTTCATAGCTGTATTCGTCTGGATTCAGCTCCTTCGCCCAGAGCTATGTTCTGAGGTACTTTTGTATTCGCTATTCTGATTCAAGTAAGCAACTTGTTTTTATTCGTTCTTAAGTTTGCAACTCATATTATATTGAGTACTTTGATTTGGATAGCTCCTAGCTCGAAGTAGTGATTCGTAGCATAGACGTGGTGTCTAGGTTATGGTTGCTTGTAGATGTCCCTGATTAGCCGGATAGTGGTAGCTCGCGAAGGTGACTTTATAGCTTCGTTGAATCCTCTGTAGTCCACTTTTCGTTGATAGGACTGATAGGCTTATAGGTGCTTGGTAGGAGATTACTCTGTTATCTTCTCCTATTCGGGTTACTTGTCCAGTTAGACGGTATTATACAAAGCTTACCGGTTATCGGAACTAGAAGTCATTAGCTATTTCTTTATTCTCAATAGTTTCTAGATTGTTTGTACCCCTTTAGATTAAGAGTTATATAGACTTAGTCATAAATCACTGCTGTTCCTTTGGGTTCGATATTAAAACCGGGTTGATCTTGGTGAAGTGCTGATCGGTATATATCACGTAAACTTGCGGATAACCCGATAATAATTACTAATATAGGGTGCGCTTAATTTATACCAACAAGCATTTCTGGTGCCATTGCCGGAGAACGGTTTGCTGATTTTGACTTTAGTTTATCTTAATCTATTATTATCCTTTTATCTTGAAAATAAAAAAAATATAATAAAATAATATATAAATATATAATATTATATATGGAATACGAATCTCAACTTTTATATCAATACGAACACCGTCGGGATCGTACCTCCACCAAAAAGAATCATCTAAGCCTATTACATCATCGGCTATTACCTACGCCCGGGATTAATCAAATTAGTTTAGGAATATAATTTTTTTGGTAATTCTAGCGAAAACCCCTATTCCCATTTAACCGATTTTAAGCAAACATGTTCATGTCTAAGTATTAAGGGCATGGCTGATGATACTTTAAAATGGAAACTCTTTCCGTTTTCATTAACGGACGAGCTAAGAAATAGTATAATTGCCATGTTGGGAGTAGTCAAGGAGATTGGGAAATATTACGGAAAAACTTTTGTCTTAAATTTTTCCCTATAGAAAAGTCACTAAACTTTATTTTTGAAATTATAGGATTTAAACAATTAGATAATAAATCGCTAGGCAAGGCTTGGGATCGTTTTGATGGCTTTATGAATTCTGGACCTAATCTTGCTTTTACCAAAACCTATGCTTTTATAACATTTCTTTTTTGGGCTTGATGACAAAAATAAGGAATACCTTAATTTGGCCACGGGTGGAGCATTTATGTATATTACTGCTGATCATACTAAAACCATTCTTACTAATATCTTAAATGATCTTCCTGAAGAGAAAGAAGAGTTGTTAGAAGAAGAATCCCCATTAGTTGAAAATGCTCTTTTGTCTAATTCATCTCAACCTGTAGTTGTTTTAGCACCTGAACTAGCTAATGAGAAAGAGATAACTCTAATTTCTGAATGGATGTCTGAAATTGAGGATGAGTTTTTTGATGATTATGGAAATACTACATTCTATCATAAGATTATTCAACCTCAACAATCTAGGAATTTTGATCCAAATCTTTCACATTTCGATGATTTAAAATTTCTTAGAGAAATGACAAGAGAACTAATTTTTGTTTTGGGTGATGAGTGGTTGATAGAATTCGAAAGTCTCGTGAAGTAATTCGCCTTAATTCTCCCACTATCACTATAAAGTTGCAAGTAGATACATATCCATTTGAGGCTTTATATGACCTAGATGTAGGAGTCAATATTATGTCTTATATATTTGCTAAAGAATTCTTAAAAGATTTACCATTAATTTCTACAAATAAATTATTAAAAAATATTCAGGACACATTATTTCTAGCTTAGGAGTTCTAAGTGCACTTCCTATTGTTATTAATGATTTCTGAATTTTGCTGAATTTTTATATTTTTTGATGTTTAGGATTTTGATGTAATGATTGGACTACCAATGATAAAACTTCTTCAAGAAGGTCGCAAAGGTAAATTAGACATTAAATTTGGGAAAGGATTTAGTTTTTCAATACCTACAACGCATTCAGTAAAATTTAAAGCAGAACCCCTTCCCGAAGTAGATCCAATAGAAGAGGTTAGAGCCATTGAATTTGATGAATTTATTGAACCTAATTTAGAGGATGACACTCAGTTCTTCATTAATGAAGAGGAGGAGGACCCTATTGATCCTGAACCTCTTGATGAATTGGTAGAGCCGCCTAAAACTCCTATTGAGCTTAAGCCATTACCTTCTGGTCTTAAGTATGTTTTTCTGAATAATGATCAAAATTATCCGGTGATTATTAGTGATAAACTCTCTGATGAAGAATCTTATTGACTACATACTGTTTTAGAAAAACATCGTGCTGCTTTTGGTTATTCACTCTAAGACCTTAAGGGGATCAGCCCATCCTGTGCACTCATCGTATACCAACCAATCCCTAAATTACACCTTCAAGAGAGCCTCAGCGTAGACTCCAAAATGCGATGAGAGAAGTTGTAAAGAAAGAGGTCTTAAAACTTTTGCATGCAGAAATTATATATCCTGTACCGTATAGTGAGTGGGTAAGCCCTGTGCACGTTGTACCTAAAAAGGGAGGGATGACAGTTGTCTAAAATAATAAGAATGAATTAATACCTCAAAGAACTGTCATTGGATGGCGAATATGCATAGATTACAGAAAACTTAATATGGCAACAAAGAAAGACCATTTCCCTTTACCTTTTATTGATGAGATGTTAGAGCGCTTAGCCAATCATTCTTTCTTTTGTCTCCTTGATGGTTATTCAGGATATCACCAAATTTCTATCCACCCTGATGATCAAAGCAAAACCACATTTACATGTCCTTATGGAACTTTATGCTTATCGTAGAATGTCGTTTGGATTATGTAATGCACCCGCTTCTTCTCAAAGATGTATGATGTCTATATTCTCGGATATGATAGAAGAAATCATAGAAGTTTTTATGGATGATTTTTCAGTTTATGAAAAAACTTTTGATGATTGTCTAGAAAATCTAGATAAGCTTTTACAAAGATGTAAAGAAAAGTACTTAGTCCTCAATTGGAAAAAATATCATTTTATGGTTAGAGAAGGAATAGTGTTAGGACATCTAGTGTCGAAAAGAGGTATACAGGGTAAATAAAGCTAAAATTGAAGTAATCGAACAACTACCTCCATCTGTTAATATAAATGGAATCTGAAGCTTTCTTGGACATTATGGTTTTTATCGTAGATTTATAAGAGACTTTTCACATATTGCTAGGCCAATGACTAGATTATTAACTAAGGATGTACCTTTTGAATTTGATAATGAATGCTTAAAATCCTTTAATATTCTTAAGAAAGCACTTACATCAGCACCAATTATTCAACCTCCTGATTGGTCTTTACCTTTTCAAATTATGTGTGATGCTAGTGATTATGCTTTGTAGGAGCAGTTTTTAGGACAAACAAAAAATAAAACGCATCATTCAATTGCTTATGCTAGCAAAACAATGACGAAGCACAATTAAATTATGCAACAACTGAAAAAGAACTCTTAGTCTGTCGTTTTTGCTATTGATAAATTTAGGTCTTACTTAGTTGGAGCTAAAATAATTGTTTATACTGATCATGCTTGCTCTTAAATACTTGCTCACTAAGAAAGATGCTAAACCACGCTTGATAAGATGGATCTTATTACTTCAAGAGTTTGATTTGGAAATAAAAGATAGAAAAGGAATAGAAAACCCTATTGTTGATCATTTGTCTAGGATGCATTTTAAAGAACCTCTAAAACTACCTATCAATGACTCATTAAGAGATGACATGTTATTTAAAGTGACCAAGTCAGACCCTTGGTACGCGAATATTGTCAACTTTATGGTTGCAGGTTACGTACCACCAGGAGAAAATAAAAAGAAGCTTATTTATGAAAGTCATCTCCACATATGGGATCCATCATACCTCTTTAGAGTTTGTTCAGATGGGACTACTCGGAAGATGTGTACCAGTGGAAGAAGACATGCAGATCATTCAGAAATGCCATTCATCACCATATGGAGGTCGTTATGGGGCATTCCGCACTCATGCAAAAATCTGGCAGAGTGGTTTCTTTTGGCCAACCATGTATGAAGACACCAAAGGTTTTATCCGAAGATGTGGGTCATGTCAGAGGCACGGGAATATTAATGCTAGAAATGCTATGCCACTCACCAATAATCTTCAGATAGAGCTCTTTGATGTCTGGGAAGTTAATTACATGGGACCATTTATGAAATCAAGGAATTATAAGTACATTTTAGTGGCAGTTGATTATGTATCCAAGTGGGTAGAAGCTATGCCATGCAAGAATGCTGATTCAAAACACTCAAAGAAGATGTTTGAAGAGGTTATATTTCTAAGATTTGGGATATCAAGGATGGTTATAAGTGACGGAGGAACACATTTCACTGACAATAAGTTTCACTTATACCTACAAGCTCATGGAATACGACATAATGTCGCTACTCCATATCATCCTCAGACAAGTGGCTAAGCAGAAACATCAAATAAACAAATCAAAAATATCCTTCAGAAAACTGTAAATGAGATGGGAACTCTATGGAAGGATCAGTTACCTGACGCACTATAGGCATACCGTACAGCTTACAAGACACCCTTAGATATGTCACCATATCAGCTGGTATATGGCAAAACCTACCATTTACCCATGGAATTGGAGCATAAAGCCCATTGGGCTATCAAGAGATGGAACATGGATTTGGAAGCCGCTGGAGAGAAGAGAAAAAAAGCAACTATCGGAATTAGAAGAATGGAGAGAGAAAGCTTATCATAATTTGAAGATCTATAAAAAACGAACAAAAAGATGGCATGATAAGATGATCAAGAAGGAGTTTGCACCAGGAGATAAAGTATTACTTTTTAATTCCAGGTTTAAATTATTCGGACTTGGAAAATTGCGAAGCAAATGGGAAGGACCATTTACTGTTGTGAATTCATCACCACATAGAGCGGTAACTCTACAATCAAACGAAGGTACGTTATTCAAGGTAAATGGACATCGACTTAAACTTTTTCTAGAACCATTTGATTCAGGAGTAGTTGACGAATTGGATTTTATCCAATTACCAATTTATTAAGCTCTATTCTTTTCCGGTATGAAAAATTATCTCGCAACGTAACTAATAGAAAGTAGATAGAGTCCGAAGGCACCACGAGGAAGAGAACCCCGAGAGGACCCCTGGTGGGGCCGGCCGGCGCCCTAGTGGGGTCGGGCGGCGCCCCCTGCCCCCTCTCGTCCCGACTCTCATTCCCTTATCCTTCTACACTCTTCCTACGTATATCCACGTATAACCCAATCGTGTATGGATATTCTTTCGTACAAACCCCTAGAACCTAGATTTGTCCTCATCCTGTCTCCTGAAAACCCATATAAATACGTATCTAGACCCCCCTCAATTGTATCTCATAAACAGCCACCTCTCTCCTCCAGAGAAACTCTCCAATCTAGATCTAGCAGCAATGGCGGACAAGGCGATCGTCTCCTATGGCGCGGACTTCAACAACATCCCCAGCGATGATTTGAAGGCCCTCGTCCTCGCGTAGCCGAAGCCTCTCGTTGTCGTGCCACCGAAGCAAGTTGCTACGGTACCTCAGCGCCACGAGCAAGCCTACTATGTACAAGACCAGCCTGCTTCCGCCACCGCCACTGCAAAGATCGCTGCTAGAAGCCGGTACCAAGGAGAAGCAGATTGCTATTCCCCGGGGTACTCCACTTCTTCCACCTAGGGACAACGAACGACTTTTGTCGGTCAAGACCGACAAGAACGGGACGCTGGTGTGTGCAAAGTACACCAATGCTCGTCCCGACGTCAGGGGAGTTCGTGCAAACCCAAGCGAGGTTTGCTACACTGAGTTCATACCACCTCCGCCCAAGAGAAAGAGAGCCACATCAGCACTAGCACTAGAAAAGGTTCCTAAGCAGCCTCAACTTTCTTTGCGCATTCTCAATGAGAGGATTGAAGGCTTCTCTAACACTGTTAAAGGCTTAGAGAAGACTGACAAGCTAAGAGATAAGATTATAGAAGACATGGCTAAGTAGATAGAAACCAATATCAAGTTAATCCGCAGTCTCAAGCGCGACAAGGACAAACTTGAAGCAGAGGTCGAAAACCTCAAGGAAGAAATCCAGGGCCTTGCCAATGAAAGGCAACATTAATTGCCTAATTGTCTATGTAATAAGGCACAGTTCGCTAGGTTCGGTTAGTTAATTGAGTCTGTCGGGTCATAAAATTTTTCTTAGGACAAAGCCTAATGAGCTAGGGCAGTCGTTAGCTCAGTCATTAAAGCGTCTGTCAAGTTATACATCATCACCATCATTATGAATAAAGTGCCTTATCTTTTATATTATTAATGTTTTATTATCTACTCTACTCTCTATTTTTGGTATGTGTTTGTCTCCACATATTGCGCAGAAAAGTATACAGGAAAACAAGTGTGGGGGAGGCACATTGCAACCATGGAGTTAAACTCGATCGGAAGAATGACACAATTCAGAATAAAATCGAACCAGGACCATGCACGGAGAAGCGGGCCCCACGGAGCCACAGAGGCACGCCGGCCGGTGCCCCCCCTGGCTGGCCGGCCCCTACTACCCCCTCTTGCCTCCTCGCCTTGGTCACGGTCGGGGTTTGAGTCCGATACAATATAATTGTATACATTCTACTCGATTTATTATCCGAATTATAAATCTTTATATTAAAAACGCTTTTAAAGGATGATAAAACCGTTTAATCTATGACTTGAAAATAAATTATATAACACTTTTCTCGTAAGTCATGATTACTATTGGAAATTATTATAGGTACATCATGAATGCTTAAGTTATTGAGGAACATGAGATAGTAGAGTAATGAGTACTCAATCTCTGATAATTTGTCTTTAGAGATTTTATTTCAAAAATTTGAAAACAATTAGCTCCACTTCTCCTTGTGGTGGAAACAAATAATAACCATATTACTGTATTACTTATAATTATGATGACTCTGGTTGAGACATTTATCATATCCCCTATATCAGTAAAAAAACTCTCTTGAGTATTATTGTGAAGGAGGCATGAGCTATTTAAAGAAAAATCCGAGAAAATAAAAAGGGACAAGTGTCCGAAACCTCAAAAAGATAGATCACGAGGAAATAAAAAGGGACAAGTGTCCGGAACCTCGATTTAATAAAAGAAACTTGAGCACGTGCTCAACAAAGAGAATAAGCCTAAATAGTTCATGGTCCCTCCGACATAATATGCCAAGAGTATATAATTTTCTTGATCCAGGAATATGATATTTCTCTCCCTAGTTATGAATATTGAATTAATTAATATTGCATGTTCTAATGCCACTACAAACAGGAGAAAGTTGAGCTAAGTTTTATTTGCAAAATTGCTTGCTCTCCAATAGATAAAATTGAAGGAAAAGAGCGTCCCATTTCAAACTATTCTGCTCCTCAATCACTCAAGGATTCATGGTAGACACTTTGAATTCCACAAAGGCATGATAACTAGGCTAGTTTTATATAACTCGATTCTCAAGTTATGCATTAAATGTTTATTCTTTCTATGATAAAACCAACCTTTTTCTCGGGACGAGTAAAAGCCTAAGTGTGGGGGTAATTGTTGACATCTATTAATGTATAATTTTTATTAGCAAATATCCCCTGTCATATATGAATATCTACTAGAATAGGGCTATTACTAATAATTTTCACAAGTTTTGGTGAATTATATATTTTTTCGGGAATTATCCGTAAAAGCTTAAAAGAAGGATTAAAGTGCGTAATTATCACAAAACTTGATCGCGACGGAAAATATAAATAACGGGGCGTGAGAAGGATCTAGAAGACACCCGGCGGCGGGGACCGGCAGAGGAGCCCTGGTGGGGGGGCGGGCGGCCCCAACCCCGCGCCAGGCGGCCCCCTATGGCTAGGGTTTGCCTCCCCCTTCTGGAAGCTTCCTCCACCGCCTCCGAGGAGTCATCTCAGCCCCTTGTTAAGTCGGTTTGATCCAACGGCGCGCATTCATCCCACCGGGCTATAAATAAAGGGCCAGACCCCCCCTGAGAAGAGGCCAGATCAAGAGCTAAAGATCCAGAGCATTAGATAGATATCCACTAGATCTAGGCTTGCAATCAAGATAGAGATTAGAGATAGAGTAGAGGAGTAGAGATTCGGAGGAGTCCCTACTTTGTCGGAGCTTCTTCATAGTCAGTGATTCGTGCGGATTCAACTCCCTCCCCAGAGCTGCGTTCTGAGGTACTTTTGCATTCGCCATTCTAATTCAAGTAAGCAACTTGTTTTTATTCGTTCTTAAGTTTATAACTCATATTATATTTAGTACTTTGATTTGGGTAGCTCCTAGGTCGAAGTAGTGATACGTAGCATAGACATGGTGTCTGGGCTATGGTTGCTTGTAGATGTCCCCTGATTAGCCGGATAGTGGTAGCTCGCGAAGGTGACTTTATAGCTTCGTTGAATCCTCTGTAGTCCACTTCCCGTTTATAGGACTGATAGGCTTGTAGGTGCTTGGTAGGAGATTACTCTGTTTCTTCTCCTATTCGGGTTACTTGCCCAGTTAGACGGTATTATACAAAGCTTACCGGTTATCGGAACTAGAAGTCATTAGCTATTTTCTCATTCTCAATAGTTTCTAGATTGTTTGTACCCCTTTAGATTAAGAGTTATAGACTTAGTCATAAATCACTGCTGTTCCTTTGGGTTCAATATTAAAACCGGGTTGATCTTGATGAAGTGCTGATCAAGATATATCCGTAAACTTGCGGATAATCGATAATAATTACTAATATAGGGTGCAGTTAATTTATACCAACACCACGTATGTTCTGACCTGCTCCGGCCACCGCGCACCACGACGATGCCCTGCGTAGCTTCGCCGTGACCTCTCGAACCCAGCCGTGTGCAGTAAGAAGCCGAGCCACTGTCCCAAAGCCATGACCGCGCGCACACCGCCTCGCCGGAGCTCCGCCGTGGGCACCAGACACGCTGCACACGCCGCCGTGGCCTATGGCCGTCGCCGGCAGGTAGAACGGCTACCCAAAACTGCGAATCAAAGGTTTGCAAGCCGATTTGGACCTAGACTAACCCTTAGCCCCGACGCCGCCATGCGCCGTCGCTGTCAAGCCGCTCCGCCGTAGCCAACTCCTCCTAGTGCGCCGTAGACGCCCCCAAGCACACCACCATGCTCATGACCGACCCCGGGAGCCTATGCGCCGTCAAGGAAAGCCAAAACACTACTGCAACGCACTATAGCCGAACCGCCGCCGCTCGCCACCGTGCGCCGTGGCGGTCATGCCGCCACCGCTGTGGTCTAGGCCTTCCCGGAGCACCATCGCCGTCGTAAAGCACCCCGACGTGCTCTCCTTGGAAAACCGGAGTAGATGAGCCACACGAATTGATCGGAGAATTACCAGGGCGCCGCACGCGTGACCTCGTCACCGATGGGAGCAACGCTGTGGCAGAGCAGAAAAATGGGAAGGGAGAAGAGAAGAGGCGGTGCACCCGGTGCATGTGAACCCGAGAGGGAGGGAGGAGAGATGGACCTAGTCCACGGTGCACTGCGTCTCTGGTCCATAGACCACCAACAGGCCAGTCCACCCTGAACCGCCAGCTGTGAACCATGGGCCGAGCCCAGAACCAGTAGCCGATGTGGCACGTTCACGTGCCGACATGTGGTGGGCCCAGCCCAGCCATATCCGGCCCGCCAGGCCCACCGGTGACCACTGATGACGTCATCATGACGTCATGCTGACGTTAGCCCTCTCGGACCGACCAGTGACGTCATGCTGACGTCAGCAGAGCCATGTGGAGCCAATCAGCTGCTGACACGTGTCAACCCTAGGTTTATTGGCTGTTTTTCTTTTTTAGAATATTCATTAAACTTCAGAAATTCATAACTAATTAATACGAACTCCAAATTTGGTGAACCAAATTTCTAAATTCATCTAAAATTGAGCTCTACGCATTGGAGTCATATTTGAGTGCATTTGGATCTTTTCGTTATTTAGTTGTTCTTTGTGCTATCTATAGGAGTCGCTAACGCGACTATATTTGTGCCGTTTCAGAGTCGGAGGAGGAACGTGCTGAGTACGATCGTGACTACAACGAGGAATTGGGAGACAACCGTTCTGAAGGTGCCACATTCCACCCACTTCTTGTAGATCCTATTACGCATTGCAAATGAGTAGTACTGCTAGTGCTTTAATTACTGTTGCTATCACCTGATTAGGGTTGCATGGTAGTACATCTTGATTACCATTATCTTGACGCAACCTTGCCCCTGCTCACCCGCAGTTAGGCTAGACACACGCATGCTACCATGATTACTAATTTAATCTCTACTACGCTTTATATCTTGATGTGATGCATGGTGGAAACTGTTATATATGTGACTAAGGCACGTGGTGCCAACCTAAACCTGATGGATGGTGAGTGTGCTGTGTGTGTCTTGGGTGAGTGGAGGGTGAGGGTTGTGTCGACCGAGCTGGGATATGTGACGAGCTTGAGGCGAGTCTTGCCGTGTGATGTGACTTGGACATCCTATGAGATGAATACCTGTGGCGGGTATATGTGATGTGATGTGATGTGTGAGGTGGGATCCTGGGTGTGAGCCTGTTGAGAGGTGGAGCCCAGGACAAGGGTGCTGTGGTGGCACGTAAAATGATAAACCTGATGAAGATGTCCAGCTTGGTCAACCCTAAGGACTTACTAGTATCCAGACTCACCGGGAATCCTTGCATACCACTCGCTCTCTTGTAATGGGAGAGACGGTTGGACTACTTGGTATGGATGATGCCATTACTGCTAGGTTGTGAGGTGATAGGGTGGGCGGCATAGATGTTGGAAGTTCCTGTGCCGTTCTAGTCGGTAGTACCACTGGATGGACCCGGTACTGCCTCCCCCAGTCTTAGCGTGCCGGTTCGCCGGGGTGACCCAGGGCTAAGTGGTAGGATGGCATCAGTCTATCAAGCAAGCAACAAGTATTTGCCTAGACAATGCACGGTCGAGGATGGCTATCTTGTGGGTATGTGAAACCTCTGCAGAGTGTCATGGTTGATCGATCGATACATATGCTGACTTGTCGGCTATGGACCTTTCCTGGGACCTGCTTCACTAGATAGGAGATGAGTCCTTTCTTTTCTCCCCCGTGTTGTGAGATAGAGCCAGTCAAGGACCGTTGAGGTAGGCCGAGTGGGAGTTAGCCTGTCGACACGAGTGAGATGAGATGTGGTGGATGAGGTGGATGGATGGTATGGGATGGATGGATGGATGGATGGTGTGTGGATGTGGTGTTAAAACTTAAACTATACACATACTTATAATATACAATACTTGACAGCCACAGCCAAATATAGGTTCTCTTGATTTAACCTTATTGCATCCAGTTCCACAAAGCATAGCAAAGCATAGGGTGAAAATGTGGCCAGTACAAATCGTACTGATACTTTGGCACGCAGGTTCTGAGGAGGCTTACAACTCTGAAGGATTCGATGGTTAGGGGTTTCGTCGCTACGCTCAAGTCATTGGATAGAAGTTGCTTCCGCGCCCTCAAGCTATTCCATTTGATGCTACTCTGTGATTCGCGCCCGTTGGCGTTGTAATAAGTTATCGTAAACCTTTCTATCGATGTATAGATTTGATATTCGACTGGAATATGGGTAATATGATTTAAAAGGTCGTATTACACTTCGACTGAGTGGATTTTCCCTTCGTGGAAAATCGGGTCGTTTCAATTATGCTCTGGTATAACTGCTGGTTCGGAGACATAACCAGCAATGGTGCTCTTGGATCACTTCTGGATATAGTAAAAGCCTTTATTTCTCGGTTCGACTAGCGCCTGACCCCTCATTATCCCTAATCTCTCGTCTTGGGAGATGTCCTCTTCATATAGATGGTAGCGTCCCTATTCAGGTCCTTGGCCTCGCATGGAGGTCGTCACTAGCGGAGATGTCCTCTTCATGTTAGGTGCTAGAGCATGCTGGAGGAGGTGGAGAGAACCAACCAAAGTGCATAAAGGTTTGGATCCCACGATGAGCAAGTGGTCTTCGCTATCTCAATGCAAAACAAAAAAAAACTAGAGCCATGATGAGCAACTCCCAACCTTTCACCGTGGCTCTTCCAGTACCTCTCATGTGTATGTAGAGGACTTTCTCCCATAAGAGCCCATATATGTGGATATTATAAGTGACAAAAAACATCATCTAAAACGGCCAGTAGAGGGGACCTCATCTTTGGCCGTGAAGGTATATAATTTGTCAGTTTTAGAACCGGAAGCAATGGTTGTAAGTGGGATCAATGGTTGAGAAGTTGTGATAGTTAGATGGATCCATTGACTGAGAAATACTAACGAGTCAAAACAAAAAACCGTCAGTGATAGTCATTACCGGATGGTAACAATAGCCGGTGGCGATATCTTAGCTATCACTATCCGTTTGAAGTTTAAAATGACAGTAGTATATCACTGTTGTGTAGTAGCATTAGCCGACGATGATATCTTTGTTATAACTGTCAGTTTGTAGCTTGAGCCGGCAGTAGTATATCACTACCAAGTAGTAGTATTAGCTGACGATGATATCTTAGGTATCACTCGGTTTGTAGCTTGAACGGTCTTGATTTTAGCCAACAGTAATAAGTGCCATCACTACTAGGTGATTGGCTTCCTTGTCGATTTTTCTAGATCCTGGGGCTTACCACCTACAGTGATAACTAGTCAACTGCCGCTCTAGCACAACTAGAAGTGATCGTATGTTCTTGCGTAACCAGTAAACTTATTCCGATGTGTAACAACTAGCAGCTGCAATGCACAAGGTCGTTTTAGTATATGTCTTTCTTAATATGATGGCACACATTCGAAATTAGACCGAGTATTCTAAAAAATGAATAATACCTCAAGTTGATATGGAGAAAGACTGCAGGCTGACTTTTATGTAAGGACACATTGACAACTGACAAGCCCACATCCACACATCACGACGATATCGTTTGCAATTAATAGCACAGGTAGGGTGATACTTTCATAAATATGTTTTGATAGATTATTTGTATTTATAGATTTAAATATTTTTTTTCTAAAATAATGATCAAAATTAGTGAAGTTTTCTTGTTAGAGTTAAGATGAAGCGTAGTGAATTGTAATTTTGAACGCACATAGTATGTACCAGTTGTTTCCTGTATGTCTATTTTACGTTTGTATAACCCTTGCTATGCTAATTAATTTAATGATATCCAACTAGCCATAGTAAACTTCTTCCAGTGTGTGTACCAATTGCAATTTAGCGTTTCTTGATAAACCGAAAATTACTCATGTTCCAAATTGAGACTCAGTTTTTTCCCCCTCAATGAAACTGAGTTTTTTTTTTAATGAATAAGACCTCAAAGTTGATAAATAGAGAAGACGATTGCAAGCTGACCTCTATGAAAGGACATGGTGACAACTGACAAGCCCACAACGACGAGTTCGTTTGCAATTAATAGCACAGCTAGGGTGACCATTTCGCTGCAAATTAGTTAAACTGAACCTTGGATCGCCAATCCCATTTTTCTCTTGTTTCTGCTATGGCTGGTGGTGGTTTATTTGATTACACAATATACCATCAGCACATTCGCGTGCTGCGTCGCATCCCGCGTGTGAAACTAAGCTGATCACCAATCACCAAACTAGTAGTCTCGCCTGTGTTTGACATATTTAGGGCATGTTTGTTTCACTTGAACTAAAGTTTAGTGACTAAAGTTTAGTCTGTTTTAGTCCCTAAACTCTCAAACACCCTTTGCTTTTGGACATGCTAAACTTTAGTTAGTAAGGAGGAACTAAAAGGGACTAAAGTCCAGATTGTGAGAGTACATGCCCCTCTTTAATGCGCTTTTAGTCCTTTTAGTCCCTAGAACCAAACACACAAGACTAAACTTTAGGGACTAAACTTTAGAGTATGTTGATCCTATGTATACGTTAACATACTTTCTCTCCAAATTATAAGTAGATTTGATTTTTTTTTGTATATCTATTTTTCTATGTATCTACATGTATTAATGTGTCTCGATACATAGTAAAATAGATAAACCAAAAAATATTAAAATCAAAACACTTATAATTTGGAACGGAGGGAGTACATTTCATCAAGTCTCCTGTCTCTGTTATTGCTGGCGGGTGGCCGCTTACTGACAGTAGCATCGCTTTAGACGCATGTCCATATCGCCGCAGTCCTCGATTGAATTTTGTACCTGCAACAGGTGTGGATCCACGTAAGATGCATGGACAAAGTTGACATAAAGATTAGTCATACATTAGTTAGGACTAAATCATCGGGTCGTCACATACAGAAGAACACAGCAGATAATTATAACGCTTCAGTGGTGGTTTACAAGAAAATTAATAAAAGATAGCAAATCGTGCTTTCCGGATAAACTAGTAAAGAACCATCAAAACTGTCACCTTAGAGATTTCGTTGAGACATCGGTGGGTTGCCCTAGGTCAGCTGGCAAATAGTCGAGGACTTTAGTCGTTGGATCAAGAGATAAACAACAATGCATGGTTGGAGAAAAGAGTTAAAGAAAAAATGATATTAAGTGTAATTTTGACGATTGTGTGTTGCATATCGATCTCAATTGTCGGTGTACCCCCTATTTTATAGGGAGTAGAGGTGGTTTTAGTCTGTTGAAAAAACCAATATGGGTACTGTTTTTATGTCACTTTATAGAGTTCTTTTATATTAGACCACTTAAAATTACCCTAGGCCCACTTTGAACATCAATGTATGCCCCTATTTTATAGGTGAGGGTTATGCGAACCTAATAAAAACATAAAGCACCAAATACAATAATGCCTAACTCATTTGTTGTTCGGGGCTAAAAGCAATGTATATATCATCCACGCTGCATGGGCATCACATGGACTTCTCTTCGATACAGAAACTATGCTCTCCGACATCGAAGCTTGTTGTTTGTTAAGCCAACATAGTAATCATACTGTTCTCATGCCTTGAAATATGCTAGAAATTAGAATTTAATAAAATATATGAAGATGTCAAGGCATTTATAAAGAGATATGAATTAGATGATCTTTCAACATTAAGACACTCTGATGACTTCTTGTTCCACTGGTAAAGAATCACAAAAGCTATAACATGTTTTAGCTCTGTGGACTGCAATATTTTCAAGTTGAATAAGAGAACTCCATATTTAGCTTGAATAATGGTGCAAAAGTAGTTTACTCGACTTGAATTCTTTTTTTGACGCAAAAAACCGTGGGGGAGATCCCCACGGTATAGAAAAAACTTTATATAAGAAGAACAACAAGTACAGAACATATTTACAAAGAGCTTACTGAAAGAGGAGGAGAAAAAGGGGAGGAAGGAGGAGGGTAGAAGAAAGAGCCTGGCAGCAACCAGAACACAAAGAGCCCAGACAGAATTACAAGTTGAAAAATTACAAGTTGTCTAACCACAGGTTGACAAGCAATCGATCCTGATTAGGTAGTCTATGAGCTTGAAGCCGAGCTTCATCTTTGAAATTTTGTAGCCATCTGCTGAAGGTTGCTGGGGCCCCATCAAAAACCAGCCTGTTTCTTATTTGGGGCCAATTGCATCACTGCCCTTGTTTTGAGCTCTAATTGTACGTTTGCCCCTGTTTTTTTAAGTTTGCAGATTTGCCCCTGTTTTTCAAATCCGAAGCTTCGACTTGCCCCTATTCCGTGAAGGGGAGTTGACGGTGTTAAGTGAAGGCTGAAAAGACAGAAATGCCCTTGACATGAATGACCTAATAACCAATATGATTTTTAATGAACAGATTTATTGTGCATTTATTTTGGACAAATGACAATACATATTTTGTATAAATATCAAAATATAATATTTTGCAAGCATCACATGATACAAGGTGCTGAAGAGATTCCAGATACTATATAAGCAAAATATTTGCATCATCATGCAGGAGTTTGACATCAACCACATCAAGTTTATCATGTGCTGATCACAACTAAAGCGCAACAAAATAAAAAAGCACCACATGCCAAGATCATGTTCAGGTCATACATGGCCTAGCACATACATATCAAATCACGTACTAATTATTACATGTCCCAATCGATGGTCATTTCTACAAATTGAGCAAAGCAGCAAGCCTTGAACCACCTCTTCCTCTGCCTCTACCCCTCCCCCTCCCAGTTGGTGTTCCTCCTCCTCCAACATTAGTGGCACCATCACTTCAAAACAAAGCAAGTGCTGAAGATGTCAGCGATGAGGACGACGGCGGCGGCCTTGGAGTCCTCGGGGCATCTCCAGCAGAGGAAGGGCATGGTGTCTCCAGCAGAGGAAGGAAGGGCGGCGGCGAACTGAACCAATGTTACAGTAAAAACTGTCTTGAGAATTAAATACCTACTGTTAACCTGAGAATGCCATTTCCTCTTTATGCAAGTGTTGCTTGCTAGTTTCTATCAAGTATGTAGCATTTATGCATGTTTGCTGAAATTAGAAACAATATTTTAATCAATACTGTAATCTCCAGAAAACACACATACAGGTTGTATACAAACTTCCAGTTAGAAGATATACTCTGATTCAATCTCCATTGCTGCACATGAGATATGAATTAACTAAAGCAGCATCAACATTTACTGAAGATTTGTATGATTATTTAAATAGCTCGTGTTTTATGGCATCAATCTCTCATACTTGAGCTTGTTCAGTCTGCACAGTATATCGAATGATCACTAGTCATCAATCATTGTTATACTATGCTAATAGGAATTGCACAATTACAGTTCAATTGCTAAACGCTAGACAGAATCAAGAGGCGAGGAAAGATGAAGTTCGCAACTCTTTACCATCCAGTCATGAAATTCTTTGAAGCCCAGCTGCGGACAACCTTATGGAAATCCTGCACTTTGAGAAAAAAAAAAAAGGGATGAAAAAACCAACATGAGCTGTTCTAGCTTGAACCTAGAACATGCTATATCATCCAGGATACTAATATTGAAGCATAAGCACAAGTGGGTCACGGTCGTCTCAGCTTTCTATTTTTAAGCGGATCACATAAGCAAAATCGACACTTTGCATCATCCAGTACTAATATTGAAGCATTTATTTATTAATTAATACATAAACTGCTACTCGGTTCATGCCGTTAACATCATAGTCAACAAGACGTAGCTGAGTCAAAACAATGAAAACAACATAAATCATGGACTAACCTAGCGGCCAGGAAGACGAGAGCGCGATAGAGGCGGAGGCCCTGCCGTCATCCTCGTCACCGTCGCTGGGTGCCGAGATGCCGCCGAAGACCGGGATGAGGACAGGTCGCTGCGAGAGCACGTGGTGCCGGCAGCCATGGAACGAGGTCGCCCAGTCGTGGATCCAGGGCGCCCGGCAGCAGATCGACACCGCCGAGTCGTGGATCCAGGCTGCCCGTCCTCAGATTGATGCCACACGGTCCGGATCGAGCCGCCTGGCTCAGGCCTGGCTCGACGGACGCCACCGCTGCCCGCCGCACGACGCCGCTGCTTGGTGGATGCGCCGCTCCCAGCCGGGCTTCGGCCGTCTCCGAGCAGATGCGCCGCACCCCGCCGGCCCGCCTCCCGTGCTGCCGTCAGCCACTCCCCATCACGCCACGGCGCCGCCCGCCTGCCACGTAGGGAAGGGACGGCGCGCCGGCCGCCCGCCTGCCGCGCAGGACTGCCGCCCTGCTCCACCCGCCGCGCCGCAGCACCCGCCCGCCGCCCTGGACCACCGCCGCGTCGCAGATCTGGCGCCGCGCTGCTCGCCCGCCGCGCCGAGCCGCCGACCCCTCTCCGCGTCGCCCCGCCGTACCCCACTCGAGGCTTCTCGACTCGCTCGGGAAACAGAATGGGGCAAGTCTGTGTGTTTTGCATAAGGGCTAGTATAGTCTTTTTTCTTTTTCCTTTTTCCAAACATTTTTTTTCTTGGCCATTATTTTTCAACATCTCACGGAGTACAGAATCAGGGGCAGACGGCAGGTTCAGATTTGAAAAAGAAGGGCAAATATGCAAACTTTAAAAAATAGGGGCAAACATACAATTAGAGCTCAAAATAAGGGCAGTGTTGCAATTGTCCCTTCTTATTTTCCAAAGCTCCCAGGCAGCCACCAGAAAGATTTCTATGAAGTATGGAAGGCCAGAGTTAAGTCTAGTGTTGGAGATTCTTCTCTGAATATTATCATCGTTGCTCCAAGTAATTCCAAGCTTAGTCCAATATCTCTTAGCGAACTCACAACTGAAGAAAAGATGCATGATGGTCTCTTCTTCCCTTTTATTACAGAGAACACAAAGGGAGTCTGGCTGAACATTAAAATGCCTTCTAGCAAGCATGTTTTTAGTATTTAGTCTGTCACGAAGGATGAGCCAGGTAAACAAATTTATCCTAGGAGTGACCTTGGATTTCCACACCAGCTTGAAAATAGGAGGCGCCTGTATATCCTGAAAGGCAAGCTTGTATAACTTTGCAAAGAAAAATTTGTTCTTTGCCCCAAAAAAACCACCTCTGATCCACCTCATTAGTCAACTGAAAGCTCTGAACTAAATCTCTAAGATCGTCTAGTTCAACAGCGGCCTCCTGAGAGACAGGAACATGAAAAAGTACCTCAAGGCATGAAGCCTCACCCGCCTCTTTAACTGACATATTTGGAAACTTAGCATACTGTGCAATAGAGGGAAAAGTTTGCCAAAGGCATTCACCAGTCCAATTATCCTTCCAAAAAAAAGAGGAACCATTACCGAGTTGACACGTAGTGATGGAACCGTATATGAACTTCAGCTTGAAGATATCCTTCCACCAAAAGGAACCAACCTCTCTTTGAGTGTGGGGAACCCTACCATCATAGTATTTAAACCAAAGTTGCTGCACCCAGGGAATATCAGCCCTTGAATAAAATTTATGGAGTTGTTTAATGAGTAATGCATCATTTTGCAGTAGGAGATTTTTGATCCCCAAACCACCCTTCAACTTTGGTCTTTGAGCAAGAGGCCAAGCAACAAGGTTACCCCCCTTCTTTCTCCCAGAATTCCCCTCCAAAGATATTGCTTCCTTATTCTGTCAATGTCCTGAATAACTCCCTTGTGAAGTTTATAGGTGCACATAGCATAGGTCACAGTAGGGGTGATGACTGAGTTAATGTATTGAACTCTGCCAGAGTAGGAGAGAAGAGTGGAGCATGCCGTTAACTTTCTCTGAACTTTGGCAAGCCACTTAATCATATTGTTACATACGTGAGGTAAATTCAAAATGCATAATTTATAACGCGATAGTTGAAACATTCATCGCCTATATTTCTACGCAAAGGGCGATAATAAAGTAGCGGCCATATGAATTCATCTACAAGAGTATACATAACCGAAATAAAAAAATTTGGCTCTTGATTAGAAAGTTATCAATAAGAAAATAGCTTAACGTCCATCCATAATATGAAGATCCATACTGTTGGCACTTCTAACGTCGCTATGAATTAACGAGATTAGAAATGCATGATATTAAATTAACTTATCATTAGCAACTAGCCACTTATTTATCACTAGCATTCCTAAGCATGAATTAAGTTGTCATCCCTAATTATAATGCTAAGGAACAAATATAGATTTACATGTATTATTCAATATGACTAGGCGTAGATATGAATATAAACTAAAATAGATTCTCGCAGCGGACGGATAATTATACCATTGTAGCATTTTACCTAGGGAGTTCTACTAGGTTGTCGATTTATATTTATACCACTGGGAAAGCTTGTTATAAACTCTATCTATTATATTGATAAGGAAGTATATACAATGAATAAGTGATATTACCAATGTCATCTACTCTACTCATAACAGCATGAGGTCACAAGATAAATATAGATAAATACGGGTGATAGCATAATCAAGTATCATAATTATAGATAATCATCAGAGCATTTTCTAGTCATAATCATAGTTAGCCAATGGATAAACTAAGGAGATGACCGTCTACGGTAATTCTATAACTACGTCAATGAATAACTCTAATTAGTGCAACTACATCTAGTAATCATCGCTAAGTCAACCCTACATCATAATCATATGTAAGGGGCATCAACTAGGAAGAATGTGAAACAGAGTCATTATCCAACTTCGTGACCGTGCCTGGCCGTCCTACATACGAAGGGGTGGACTACGGAGGAACCAACGTAGTCGTCACCTACGCGACTACCACATGTCCCTATGTCGTCGGGTGCACTCGCAGACAAACAAGATATCGAGACACCACGTCTATATATTGTCTATCATCTACCCATTGTACACGTGGATAAACGTTATACGAGCAATTACATGAATTCAATAAGATCGAACTAACTAAACTAGACATATAATCAAAGTAGACAATGACTATTGCAATTAAGAATATATGAACTATTAAGAATAATGTCTCCCTAATCTGAATAATGAATACAATAAGAAAGAAAGAACTAGAACTATACCGAACTCCTGCGCTCTAGACAGATGCCAGGGGCTCTAGACCCGATGAAGAACTAGATCTCCTCTACTTCTAATCTAACTAACTAGAACTATGAACTAGAAGGCTCTTGATGAACTCGAAGGCTTCTTGATGCTTAATGGCTTGAGGCCTTGATGAATAATGAATTGGCTCTCTCCAAGGGGGTCCACCCATATATTTATAGTCCGGTGGGATGAACGTGCGCCGCAGGATCAAACCGACTTAACCAAGGGGGAGATGCATCAGAAGAGGCGGTGGAGGAAGCTTCCGGAAGGAGGAGGGCCAAAACCCTAGGGGCGCCCCGGCCTATGGTGGGGCCGGCCGGCCCCACCGCCGCCTCTCCCGGTCCCCCGCTCCGGTGTCTTCTAGATCCTTCCCACGTCCCAATGTTCATCTTTTCCGTGGCGGATAAGTTTCGTGATTAATTTGCACTTTAACCCCTCTTTTTTAGCTTTTCTGGAAAAATCCCTAAAAAATATAGAATATGCAAAACTCATGGAAATTGTCGGTTAAAACCCTAGACTAGTGTGTATTCGTGTATCCTCTTGTGTCTAAAGTTCTAATGAATGTTGACGTTATCCACCGTCAATAACTCCCCCAAGCTTACCTTTTGTCAGTCCCTTGGCAAACAAACTAAGCCTAATTTTTATTATATTTGGATCAAGAGTTGCTACAATATTGTTATACTTTCCAAGTACACATGCTTTCAAATAAAGATATTCCTCCGGATTAAACAGTATACATTCTAACCTTCAAACTTACCCATTTTACCTTTTATTATAGGGCTTCACAGTTCTTGCATAAGTCTTGAGCAATCGAAAGATAGAACAATCAAGTCAAGCGCTATGTCTCGAACTCTTCGCAGTGCTAACATTCCGGAGTTTTTTTATAGGTTTTTCAAAACAAAACTCAGAGCTTCATTGTATGACACCCTCAAGTCTCTCAATGTATGTGGTATTTATGGTTCTCGCTTAAGGCATATAAGATGTTATGCCTCCTACAAAATAAGGATATATATGGTAGATCTTATAGGATCGGCAATAACAAGAGTAGGCATACTTGCAATGCATATATTGTAAAGTCAACTAATGGATCCACAGAGAATCGAGGCATACAATCAAACCAAGATGTGCATGTGTATGGAATATAGTGGATATGTGTATATATGGTATTTGTGGCTAATTCTAATTCTATTTTTGCTCTTTGGAAATAACTCTCTTGAAACTTTTCTCAGGAAAAACATGGGCCGTCTTATTATTTTAAATCAGGGAGGCGGACATCTTTTACCCGTTGATTTAATTGCTGGGATATTTGTCCATTTTACTCCCTTTTTTTTAATTTTGCACAGCCACATGCATCCCTTGAATACAATAACCAATTAGAGAGATACAAGTAAGGACTTAGAGCATTAAAGATAGGGTTTTTCTATGGGGTGTATATTTTTTGGTGTTTTCTCCCAGTGTAGGAGAGAAATATTTTTGTGATGAACATGGATGAAAAATATGTAAATGATCGCGCTTACTCCCGGGGTAGGAATAATGCATATGTGGACCGGGAGTGTGTAAGTGATCTTGATTTTAAAAAGCATGACAAGACTTTCATAAGGCATTCAACACAAAGTTGACTGAACTCAATGCAAAGCGATGCAGCTTAAATGTAAAAAGGTTTCCTATCTTCTAAAGATATTATTTAAACTTTGGTAGGAATTCATATTTTGTCATACAAGAGCTCATCATGTAGATTTTAAATTTTTAAAATAAACCTCGAGAACTTAGTAATGCTACGAATAAGATAAATATCCTCTCATCTTTCATGAATCATATCGATCAACTACCTAGACTCAGCGCAAACTTATGCCTCCACAATTCAGGTTCAGAGTAAATTCTCCAATTAAAACAGCAGTGTTTAAAACTTAGGAAGATTTAAATTTGGCAACTAGATACTTGACTAGCATGACAACAGAGCAACTATTCATCATCTCGCAAAACAAATTTTAATGTTCATCAAGTTTTTAATTGGCTCTAGCCTAGACTGTCTTTAAATATACTCTAATATATATAACTAAATATTTATTTAGTTTTGAATAATTATGTATCTTTTTTTATCATTTTGAATTAATAACCTAACAAAAGACTCTATGACTTTCGTGGACCTTCATGCGCCCACATATTTTTAGTATTTTATGACTATATAAAGTAAACTTATTAATCGTCTAGGTGTAGTCACCGATAACTAGGGGATGCTCCTCCCCCAAAATTTGGATGTTTGTAATACTTGGTGTAGATGTCCTTTAAGGCAAGCTAGCCGGTAGCAGACCTTGTGGTTGCCACTGATAGACTCTCTCCTTGTCACGATGTTGTTCCTACATTAATACACTCCACAAAAAAGGGAAACCAAAACTCGAGGCTCGAAATTAATAATAGGTTAGCGGTAAGCCAAAGAGTAATTGATTTTCTTCATGAGCAAATTTTTATGTTGCCAGATTTTAGCAGGATTTTATTTTTCTCATATTTTTGAATTTTTCATTTTATGATGCGGAATTAAAATATGAATGTTATTTTTATTATTTTTATGCCACCACAAGAAATATTCCCTACGGGGGTCCCATAAGTTTAATTACATGGGGCTTATGTATGTATGATGCCATAGATGATGCAAAGAAATAATTTTATTGTTTTTTTATATTTTAATACGCAAACAGAATTATGCTACTATATATTAAAGTAAACTTACTAGTGAACTTAGATAACTACCATTTTGACCTTATGGCTAGGGTACGGAATTTAAAGTCTACTGACAAGACTTAGATAGAGTAGAATACTTACTTAGTGGGTTCGTTGTCTAAGGTCACCTCAGTCAATTCCCCGTCTCGTGGTGGTGCAGCACGTGCTTCTTCTTTCTCCTTCCATCTCTTTTCTGTTTCTTTTGCTTCTCTCTTTTCTAGCTCCAGCTCTTCAGCTTTGTTTTCCTTCTCCCACTTTTCTAGATGTGCTAGGATCTCTTCTTTTTCTGCCTTGGTGATTTGGTCCATTCTTTCAGCTTCCACTTCCCACTCACTCCAGCGTGGTGCTTGTGTGTTCTCTTCTTGCTCCTTGTAGCAGTCCTCATACTTCATGATCTTGCTAGGAAATTCTTCCTATCCACAGTGAGGCTGGACAGCCTGACGACGACCTTGGCGTCTTCTCCTGTCGCGTTGCTTCCTGATCTGTTCCTGGTTAACAAGTGTTCTAAATCGGCAGCATACCTTTCCAAAGGGCAAGTTGAAGTGGATTTGTCCTGACCCATGTAGATGTTCGCATTGGCGGTGTAGAGAAATGGTCTTCCCAGAAGGATTGGGGATTCATCATCTCCCTGCATATCAAGAACTAGAAAATCTGCAGGTATATATTGCCCTTGAATTCTTACCATGACATCCTTGACCACTCCTTTAGGGAACCTTAGTGATTGATCCGCCATCTGCAATTGAATAAATGTTGGGTATAAAGGTAAATCGAATAGATCATCATATACCTGTTTTGACATTACATTGCAGCCTGATCCGGTGTCGCAGATGGTGTTGGCGAAGGTGGTGTCTTTGATTGTGCATTCAATGATTGGTATACCTGGATCACCTCTCTTTGTTGGAAATGGCTTGGGTAGCATATGATCATTTTTTATATTGAGAGCAGTGATTAGTTGAGTAGTTTCCTCAGGTGCGTGCTTGATCTCCCTCTATCTTCTATTGCTTCTATTGTTCTTTTTCTTTGGCACTGATTGCTGTAGTTGCTCTTCTTATTGATAGAATTGCTTCAGGGCTGCAGGGGCTTTCAGGACGCGGTTCTTGAACGTGAATCTTTCTTTCTTGTCCTTAATGGATAGGACAATCTTGGCATACTCCGCATAGATGATGGCTTTAGTTGTACACAAAAATGGTCTGCCCAAAATTATGAGTGCCTTCTCATCTACTCCTGTCTCCATGACCACGAAATTAACTGGGACGTATGATTGTCCCACTCTGATCACAACTTCTTCTAGTATTCCCTCAGGGTAGCAAATGGACTGATGTACAAGCTGCAAACGCATGTTTGTGTACAACAGAGGATCATTTAATATTTTCTCATAGATTACCTTGGGCATAATGTTGACACTAGCGCCGAAATCGCAGATAGCCTCTGGAAAGTTGTGATGTCCTATAGCGATAGGAATGACAGGCCTTCCAGGGTCTCCCATCTTCTCAGGTAGAGAATGGTCAATCCGCTGTACATCTGCAGGCTCAATATGATATTGGGTTGCATTGTGAATATCAACAAGGTTAGCGGTTTCTAAATCTTCCCTACCGGCCCGGAATCTTACCTTTCTCAAATGGAGGAACAAAGGCAGCCTAAGCGAGCTAATTGTGATTCTAACATTTTATTAAAGTTGTCTTTGATTCTTTATAGCGTAGAAAAAGGTGTCCAATCTAGTATTTATATTTTCTAGTGCATTATCATTTGAAGCTATCTTTCTAGTCATTTGATCTAACAATTTAGATTGGTTAGCAACTAAATCTCTTAAAGGTGAAAGATTATAATTATTAAAATTATTACCTTGGTTGTTACCTTGGTAATTACCTTGTCGAGGTTGCTGATTCCACCCTTGGTTTTGTTGAGGACGATAGTAGGCGTTGTTGTTGATGAAGTTCACATCCTCTTGCAGTGTAGGGCAGCTAATAGCTGAGTGCCCATAGTCTCCACATTCTTCACATGTCATATGTGAATCATTGATGTGCATGACTTCCTTCTTCTCTATATCGAGCTTCTTCATAATGAGGTCTAGCTTGGCAGTGACCATGTTAGTTTCCTTGAGATGATGGATTCCTCCTCCTTTCTTGCGGGGCTGAGTACGTTCTTCATTACATCTTGAATTTGAGGCCATCTTCTCAACAAGTGCTTTAGCATCTGAGAGCTTAAGTGACAGGAAAGCTCCTCCAGCTGTAGCATCAATAGACTCACGGGTGCTAGCGACAAGCCCGTGGTAGAAGGTCTGCATTAATAACCACTCCTCTATCCCATGATGAGAACAGCCTTCTACGTAGTTCTAGAATCTATCCCATGCTTCAGTGAATGATTCGTCATGTTGTTGCTAAAAACTTGCAATTTTTCCACGCAGAGCGTTTGTCTTGGCGGTAGGAAAGAATTTTGCTAGAAAAGCAGTTGAGCACAGGTCTCATGTAGTGTTCTTGTCTTTGTTGGTGTAGAACCATTGCTTAGCTTTCCCCTATAATGAGAACGGGAAAAGATGGAGTAAAATAGCATCTCTGGATACTCCTCTGATCGTGAAGGTGCTGCAGATTTCTAGAAAGTGTTGTAGGTGTGCACTTGCATCTTCATGAGCTTTTTCACAGAATTGGCTAGCTTGAACCATGGTGATGAGAGCAGGCTTGAGCTCAAATCCATTCTCCCCAGTGTTGACTGCTGGTCTAGTCTAGAAGTTTGCTGTTGTTGGGGCAGAGAACTCACGCAGTGTCTTCTCAGCCATGTCTTCAAACACAGGAGCTACGTTTTCTCCTAATTGCTCTTCTATTTGTTCTTCAAATTCTTCTTCCAGTGTTGAAGCTGGCTCCTCCGAAGAGCTAGCTTGAGCAGCAACGGGTGTTCTTGATGGTGACTCAAATTTGTCCCTTGCTTCTACAAACTTCTTCTTTCTAAGGAGTTTCTCTGAATCGTCAGTGAAGTTCTTTGGAAGAGAAAAACCATTCATTCATCACCCTGCATAAGATAAACAAATGATAACAATGAAGGGTGTACCTGGTTGAGTTAGAGATCGATTGGTAATATGACTTTATCCATCTTATATATATGTTATCAATATTTCCTAAGTTTATTGTGCCTTCCTCAGCAACGGCACCAAAAATGCTTGTTGGCACTTCTAACGTCGCTATGAATTAACGAGATTAGAAATGCATGGTATTAAACTAACTTATCATTAGCAACTAGCCACTTATTTATCACTAGCATTCCTAAGCATGAATTAAGTTGTCATCCCTAATTATAATGCTAAGGAACAAATATAGATTTACATGTATTATTCAATATGACTAGGCGTAGATATGAATATAAACTAAAATAGATTCTGCAAGTTTTACGAATAATTATACCATTATAGCATTTTACCTAGGGAGTTCTACCAGGTTGTCGATTTATATTTATACTACTGGGAATGCTTGTTATAAAAGCGTATCTATTATATTGATAAGGAAGTATATACAATGAATAAGTGATATTACCAATGTCATCTACTCTACTCATAACAAGGCAGAGGTCACAAGATAAATATAGATAAATACGGGTGATAGCATAATCAAGTATCATAATTATAGATAATCATCAGAGCATTTTCTAGTCATAATCATAGTTAGCCAATGGATAAACTAAGGAGATGACTGTCTACGGTAATTCTATAACTACGTCAATGAATAACTCTAATTAGTGCAACTACATCTAGTAATCATCGCTAAGTCAACCCTATATCATAATCACATGTAAGGAGGCATCAACTAGTAAGGATGTGAAACAGAGTCATTATCCAACTTCGCGACCGTGCCCTGCTGTCCTACATACGGAGGGTGGACTACAGAGGAACCAACGTAGCTGTCACCTACGCGGACTACCACACGTCCCGGCATGTCAGGTTGCACTCACAGACAAATAAGATATCTAGACTCCACTTCTACATATTGTCTATCATCTACCCATTGTACACTTGGATAAACGCTATACGAGCAATTACATGAATTCAATAAGATCGAACTAACTAAACTAGATATATAATCAAAGTAGACAATGACTATTGCAATTAAGAACATATGAACTATTAAGAAAAATGTCTCCCTAATCTGAATAATGAATACAATAAGAAAGAAAGAACTAGAACTATACCGAACTCCTGCGCTCCAGACAGATGCCGGGGGCTCCAGATCCCGATGAAGAACTAGATCTCCTCTACTTCTAATCTAACTAACTAGAACTATGAACTAGAAGGCTCTTGATGAACTTGAAGGCTTCTTGATGCTTGATGGCTTGAGGCCTTGATGAATAATGAATTGGCTCTCCGGGGGTCTACCCATATATTTATAGTCCGGTGGGATGAACGTGCGCCGCAGGATCAAACCGACTTAACCAAGGGCCGAGATGCATCAGAAGAGTCGGTGGAGGAAGCTTCCAGAAGGAGGAGGGCCAATACAACAAAGGCATTGGATGCTCAAAAAGAGAAAATGTTGCTGCTACATGAGATCTATTCCTTTGCCAATTCTACTGTTGAGAATTGTGCTTTGGAGGCAATCTTGATGATTGAGCCTTTCACAGCCAGTCAGCGAAATTAGTCTCGCCTTCTTTCTCATATTTATTAGCTAGTTCATTGAAAATGAGCTTAGGCCTTTTCCTTATGTGCTTTCCATGATCTTTTACCTCCATTAGCTCTATGGGCTTCTTCCTTTCATCGTTATCATGACAGACAAGTGCCACAGAGGATCTCTCTAATTCTAGGAAAACCAGCTTAGCTGATTCCTAGAAAGTAGCTTAGCCAATTTCAGCCACTGATCCTCTGGGCCTGATTAGCAAGAGCTCAACTAGTCATTCGTAGGTTGTAATAGCTCAACAACCACTGATGATTGATAACTACCTTCTTTGGATGAACTGGATCATATTGTACAAGAAGATGACTTTCTTCGCCAAAACCAGCCAGGATGGTTTTTCAGATTGGCTTAGTCAATTCTCCTAATTCAATGGGATAAATTGGCCTTCGCTTCACCTAGACAGATTTTGCTTGCCCCCATGGATCTAGAATTGTAATCGCCTCATTGTCCTCTAGAACATCTCCAATTTGTAATTCATTGACAATGATCTTGTCTCCATGTGATGCCTTTAGATCTCTCTTTGACATTTTATTTTTGATATTTGATGAATCGGTTGATCCTAGCCGATTTCAAATCGGTTTGCCATCTCAATTGGTCTATTTGTTGAGCTTTAGGAAATCTCAAACATTCATGGCTATTATCCCTAGATGAAACATATTAACGAGATCCTAACATAGGGGTATGTGAAGCCTAGGGACGCAAGATTCCTGACTGAGAGACCACCTAATGACGGATCCCACCAGGATCGCTAGGGGTCTTAGGGGCTACACCCATCATGTGCGGCTAAAGACAGGATCTACCTCTACTCAAGGGTCAAGGCTCGTCTGAGCCATAGACTCCCAATCGACTGGGTCTGAACCTGATCCTTGGCTCTTGGGCTCAAGCTCCAGCCAAGGCCCAAGCCAAGAGCGATGCCCTGAGTGCTCAAGGCTCAGGGCCTCTCCGATGCTGCCCAACGGGCACGAAACTGCTAACCGCTCCTCTAACAATGTCGCGCACGAGACATGACACAAGGGGACAAACCCTTTCCACTGGCTTTAGGGGCTCAGAGGGGCCTGTTTGTCAACCTCTTAAGACGGATGCTTGTCTTTGGTAGACACACCTACTAGAGGTTGGTCCAAGTCGATAGAACCTGCCACTTTCGGTGTGTCGTGGTACGAGTTTCGGACACAATAATGCGTCTATCCATGCTGTTGCAAGACCTTTCTGGACTCCGGCACATTTAGAGAAGCAACCGATTTAGGAAGTGAAGCTAGGCGAGGTTAATATATGCTTAAAATCTATTGATTTGTAAGCTAGTTTGTGGCCTTTTGAGACATCGGATTTGACCCATTTTGTAATCGTGAACCAGCAAATTAACAATGAAGACACAAAAGCTCATAGTTAGGCTCTGAATTTCATCATCAGAGAGGTGTTACATGCCTTTCACTGTTCTCATTGTTGCATCAAATCTTTGAGCTTATTGATGGCTAGCCTCGGTTCAGTGGCAATATATCACTATGTTCAAGTAGAATTTCAATAAAGTATTCTCTCTATTCCAATTTATAAGTCATTCTAATTTTTTTTTTTTTGAAGAGTTTGATGCAAAAACACTTTCTTAAAAGAGTTAAAAGCAACTCAAGTTTGATCAAAATTTTTAAAAAAGAGTTACAATAATTTATGAGAACAAATATATATATAAAAATATAATTAATAAGAAATCTAATGATACTTAGTATCATAAATCCTATTATTTTAATAAAAAGTTAGAATGACTTGTACTTTGGATATAGCGAGTTCTCATTTGCATTTGTTGTTGCTGAGTGCTACCCCCCTACTGCCTCATCACGTTAAAGAAGAACACCAAGTGCTAGGACGACATCGTTGTGCCCATATATATGGCCGGCAACCCGATCACGTCATGGTCATGGAGACGTTCGTGAAGGAGATGGGCAAGCTGTTGACCCTGCCTACAGAGCAGTAACAAAGATCCATTGTCGAGAACCGAGTTGTGCTCGGTTGGTCAGATGAGCATGCGCTCAGGCTGCCCACCCAAGTTTGAGTGCTAAGACTTCTTGGGTGCCTCACCTAGGGAATTTATTGTCAGTAATGATTTTAGTTGTTTCGCACGGATGTTGACATTTACTACCATCATTACTAAAAAGCAGAGATAACTCCTACCCCTAGCAACAACGCCAGAAATGCTCGGTATATAATTAACTTGTCAATTAGCAACTAGTCACCTCTTTATTACTAATATTCCTAAACATGAAATAGGTTGTCATCCCTAATTATTTTGCTAGGAAATTATTATAGATTTACATGTACTAATGTGACTAGGCAGATATAAAAGATATGAATATAATATGATTGTAAACTAAATGGGTTCTGCAAGCGGATAGATAATTATACCGTTGTAGCATTTTACCTAGGGAGTTCATCCAGGGTTGTCGATTTATATTTATACCACTGAAAGCTATGTAATAAACTATAATCTATTATATTGATAAGAGATTATATAGGATGAATAAGTGATATTACCAATGTCATCTAATCTACTCATAACAGGCAGAGGTCACAAGATAAATATATATAAATATGGGTGATAACATAATCATCAAGTATCATAATTATGGATAATCATCGAGCATCTACTAGTCATAATCATAGTTAGCCATTGGATAAACTAGGGAGTCAGATCTAAGGTAATTCTATAATTACATCAATGAATAACTCTAATTAGTGCAATTACATCTAGCAATCATTGTTAAGTTAACCCTATATCATAATCACATGTAAAGAGGCATCAACTAATGAGGGTATTAAGACACAAAGGTCACCTCCTTCACGATCGTGCCCATGCTAGTCCTACGCACGGAGGGTGGACTACGAGAGGAACCAACGCAAATGTCACCTGCGGGACTACCACACGTCCCGGCACGTCAGGGTGCACTCGCAGATAAACAAGATATCTAGACACCACGTCTATATATTGTCTACCATCTACCCAACGATCGATTAGGTAAACGTTATACGAGCAATTACATGAATTCAATAAGATCAAACCAACTATCCCAAACATATAATCAAAGTAGACAATAACTATTGCAATTAAGAACATATGAATCTATTTAGAGTAAAGTCTCCCTATATAATGAATACAATAAAGTAAGAACTAGATCTATTACCGAACTCTTGCGCTCCCGGACCAACGCCAGGGCTCCGATCCCGATGAAGAACTAGATCTCCTCAACTTCTAATCTACTATGAACTAGAAGGCTCTTGATGCTTGATGGCTTGAGGCCTTGATGAATAATGAATTGGCTCTCTCCAGGGGGGTCTACCCATGTATTTATAGTCCGGTGGGATGCGTGTGCGCCGCAGTATCAAACCGACGTAACCAAGGGCCGAGATGCATCAGAAGAGGCGGTGGAGGAACATTCCAGAAGGGGGCCGCAACCCTAACCTAGGAGCCGCCTGGCCCCATGGTGGGGCCGGCCTGGGCCCCCATTGCTTTGGGTGTCTTCTAGATGGTTCCTGAGTCTTCCCGTGATGTTTTCCGTAGCGGATAAGTTACGTGTTTATTTTGCACTTGAATCCCTCTTTTCAGCTTTTCTGAAATAAACCCTGGAAAATACAGAATATGCAAAACTCATAGAAATTGTTAGTTAAAACACTAGACTAGTGTGTTTTCATGTTTTCTTTTGGGTCTAAAGTTCTAATGAAAGTTGACGTTAACCACCGTCAACAATTCCCCCAAGCTTACCTTTTGCCAGTCCCTTGGCAAACAAACTAAGCCTAATTATTATTGTATTTGGATCAGGAGTTGCTACAATATTATTATACTTTCAAGTACACATGCTCTCAAACAAGAATTTCCTCCGGATCAAACAATGTATGCTCTAACCTTCAAACTTACTCATTTCACCTGTAATATGGGGCTTTACGGCTTTTGAATAAGTCTTGAGCAGTCGAAAGATAGAACAATCAAGCTAAGTACTACGTCTCAAATTCTTTGCTATACCAATATTCTAGAGTTTTTTTTATAAGTTTTTAAAATAAAACTCAGAGCTTCATTGTATGACACCCTCAAGTCTCTCAATGTATGTGGTATTTATGGTTCTCTCTTGAGGCATTAATGATGTTATGCCTCCTATAGCTAAAGGTATATATGGTAGAGCTTATAGGAGTGTCAACAACAAGGATAGGCATACTTGCAATGCATGTATTGTAAAGTCAACTAATGGATCCATAGAGAATCGAGGCATACAATCAAACCAAGATGTGCATGTGTATGGAGTATGGTGGATAGGTGCATATGTGGTATTTGTGGCTAATTTCTATTTCTAGGGTTGCTCTTTGGGAATAACTCTCTATTGGAACTTTTCAGAAAGACATGGGCTATCTAGTATTTATTTTTTTAATTCGGGCATCTAGTACACATTGTTTTATCTTCCACACTTGTCCATCTTTCTCTCCCTCTTTCTCTTTTTTTTTTTTTTTTTAGCCACATGCATTCTTTGAATACAATAAATGAATCGAGAGATATAATCAGGACTTAGAGCATTAAAGACAGGGGTTATCCTATAGGGTGATTGTATATTTTTTGTGTCCTCTCCCAAAGGTAGGAGGATAACATTTTATGATGAACATGTATGAAAATATGGTGAATGATTGCGATTACTCCTAAAGTAGAAATAATGCATATGTGGACTGGAGTGTGCAAGTGTTTCTTGGTTTTAAAAGCATGACGAGACTCTCTCAAGGTATACAACACAAAGTTGATCAACTCAATGCAAAGCAAGTAGCTTAAATGTGAAAAGGTTTTTTTCTATCCTCTAAGATATTAATTTCAAGTTTTGGTAGGAATTCACATTTTGTCATACAAGAGCTCATCATGTGAATTTTAAATTTTCAAAATAAACCTCCAGAACTTAGTAATGCTTGGAATAAGATAAATAGCGGCTCAACCTTCATGAATCATATCGATCAACTACCTAGACTTAGCGCAAGCGTATGCCTCCACAATTAAGATTCAGAATAAATTCTCTAATTAAAACAACCATGTTTAGAACCAGGGAGATTTAAGTTTGGCAGCTAGGTACTTGGTGAGCATTATAATAGAGCAACTATTCATCATCTCCAAGATAAATTTTTATGTTCATCAATCTTTAATTAGCTCTAGCCGACTAATTTTAAATTATACTCTAATATGTATATGACTAAGTATTTGTTTTGTTTTAATTTATTATATATCTTTTTATGGTTTTATATTAAATACCTGATAAAAGACTCTATGACTTTGTGGACCTTCATGTGCCCACATATTTTTGGTATTTTATGAATATCTATATAAAGTAAATTAATAATCGCCTAGGTGTAGTCACCTGATAACTAGGGGATGCTCCTCCCCCAAGCTGGATGGTTGCAATATCTGATGTAGACGTCCTTCAGAGCGAGCTAGCCTGTAGCGAACCCGGTGGTTACCACTGATAGACTCTCTCCTAACTATGATATTCTTCCTGCATAAATACTTCACAAAAAAGAAACCCAAAACTCGAGGCTCGAATTTAACAATAGGTTAGCGGTCAGCCAAAGAGTAATTGATCTCCTTTATGAGCTAGCTTTAATGTTGTCTAACAGGATTTCACTTTTCTCTTCTTTTTAAATTTTCTATTTATGATGCAGGAATTTAAATATGAATGCTATATTTTTGTCATTTTTATTTTATGCCACCACAGCGGATGTTCCTTCGGAAAATACCATAGGGTATCCACATGGGGCTTTGTGATGCCATGAGTAATGCAAAGAAATATTTTTGTTGTTTTTATATCTTTTAGTGTGTAAAGAAAAATTATGCTACTAAATAAATTGCAAATGCATTTAATGAGATAACTACCATTCTAACCTTTATGGCTAGGGTACGGAATTTAAAGTCTACCGACAGACTTAGATAGAGGAGAACACTTACTCAGTGGGTTCATCGCCCCGAGGTAACCTCGCCAAACTCCCCCTTTTCGTGGTGATGCGCCACGTCGCGTCTTCCTTCCATCTCGCTTCTGCCTCTTTTGCTTCTTTCTTTCTAGTTCCAACTCTTCATCTTTGTTCTCCTTCTCCCACGCTTCTAATCGTGCTAGGATCTCCTCTTTTTCTGCCTTGGCGACTTGGTCCATTCTTTCAGCTTCTGCTTCCCACTCACTCCAGATGTTGCTTGTGTGTTCTCTTCTTGCTCCTTGTAGCAGTCCTCATACTTCACTATCTTGCCCGGAAATTCTTCCCAACTGCAGTGAGGCTGGGCAGCCTGACGGTGGGCTTGGCGTCTTCTCCTGTTGCGTTGCTTCCTGATCTGTTCCCGGTTAACAAGTGTTCTAAATTGACAAATGCACCTTTCCAAAAGGGCAAGTTGAAGTGGATTTGTCCGCACCCAATGTAGATGTTCGCATTGACTGTGTAGAGGAACGGTCTTCCCAAGAGGATCGGGGAATCATCGTCTCCCTGCATGTCAAGAACTAGAAAATCTACAGGTATATATTGTCCTTGAATTCTTACCATGACATCCTTGACCACTCCTTCAGGGAACCTTAGTGATTGATCCGCCATCTGCAGCTGAATACATGTTGGGTATAAAGGTAAATCAAATAACTCATCGTATACCTGTTTTGACATTACGTTGCAGCCTGATCCAGTGTCGCAGACGGTGTGGGCGAAGGTGGTGTCTTTGATTGTGCATTCAATGATTGGGACACCTGGATCACCTCTCTTGATTGGAAATGGCTTGGGTAGCATATGATCATTCTCTGTGTTGAGAGCAGTGATCAATTGAGTTGTCTCCGCAGGTGCATGCTTGGTCCTCCTCCATCTTCTGTTGTTTCTATTGTTCTTCTTTTTTGGCATTGGTTGCTGTTCTTGCTCTTCTTGTTGATGGAATTGCTTTGGGGCTGTAGGAGCTTTCAGGACGCGGTTCTTGAATGTGAATCTCTCTTTCTTGTCCTTGATGGATAGGACAATCTTGGCGTACTCCGCATAGATGATGGCTTTTGTTGTGCACAAGAATGGTCTGCCCAAAATAATGGGTGCCTTCTCATCTACTCCTGTCTCCATGACCACGAAGTTAACTGGGACATATGATTGCCCCACTCTAATGACAACTTCTTCTAGTACTCCCTCAGGGTAGCAAATGGACTGATCTGCAAGCTGCAAATGCATATTTGTGTACAACAGGGGATCATTTAATATTTTCTCATAAATTACCTTGGGCATGATATTGACACTTGTGTCGAAATCACAGATAGCCTCTGGAAAGCTGTGGCATCCTATAGAGATAGGAATGACAGGTCTTCCAGGGTCTCCCATCTTCTCTGGTAGAGAGTGGTCAATCCACTGTATATCTGCAGGCTCAATATGATATTGGGTTGCATTGTGAATATCAACAAGGTTAGCAGTTTCTAAATCTTCTGGTTGGTCTGGAATCTTGCCTTTTTCCAATGGAGGAACAACAGCAGCTAATTGAGCTAATTGTGATTCTAGCATTTTATTGAAACTATGCTGATTCTTTATGGCAGAAGCAAAAGTATCCATTCTAGTATGTATGTTTTCCAAAGTTTTATCATTTAATGTTAGTTTCCTAGTCATTTGATCTACTAGTTTGGATTGACTAGTAACTAATTCTCTCAAAGGCGGAAGGTTGTAATTATTAAAATTATTACCTTGGTTGTTACCTTGGTAATTACCATGTCGAGGTTGTTGGTTCCACCCTTAATTTTGTTGAGGACGATAGTAGGTGTTGTTGTTGATGAAGTTCACATCCTCTTGCAGTGTAGGGCAACTGACAGCTGAGTGCCCGTAGTCTCCACATTCTTCACATGTCATATGGGAATCATTGATGTGCATGACTTACTTCTTCTCTATGTCGAGCTTCTTCATGATGAGGTCTAGTTTGGCAAAGGACTATGTCTCCGCTTCCTTGAGATGATGGATTCCTCCCCCTTTCTTCCGAGGCTGAGTACGTTCTTCATTGCATGTTGAATTTGAGGCCATCTTCTCAACAAGTGCTTTAGCGTCCGAGAGCTTAAGTGACAGGAAAGCTCCCCCAGCTGCAGCATCAATAGACTCACGGGTACTAGAGATGAGCCCATGATAGAAAGTCTGCATTAACAATGTACTCCTCTATCCCATGATGAGGACAAATAATGTAATTCTAGAATCTTTCCCATGCTTCAAAGTGAATGATCATCATGTTGTTGTTGGAAACTTGTAATCTTCCCACGCAGCATTGGTCTTGGCTGTAGGAAAGAATTTTGTCAGGAAAGCAGTCGAGCATAGGTCCCATGTATTGTGTTTGTCTTTGTTGATGTAGAACCACCGCTTGGCTTTTTCCCAATAATGGAAAAAAGATGGAGTAAGATAGCATCTTTTGATACTCCACCGATCGTGAAGGTGCCGCAGATCTCTAGAAAGTGTTGTAAGTGTGCACTTGCATCTTCATGACCTTTTCCACAGAATTGGTCTGGCTTGAACCATGGTAATGAGAGGAGGCTTGAGCTCGAATCCATTCTCCCCAAAGGCCGATCTTTGGTCCAAATCTGAATGTTCGCTTTGTTGGGGCGTAGAACTCTCGCAGTTGTCTTCTCACCATGTTTTTAAACACGGGAGCTAGGTTTTCACCTAAATGCTCTTCTGCTTGTTCTTCCACTTGTTCTTCAAATTCCTCTTCCAGTGTTGGAGCTGGCTCCTCTAAAGAGCTAGCTTGAGCAAATAGAGGGTGTTCTTGATGGTGACTCAAATTTATCCCTTGCTTCTACAAACTTTTCTTTCTAAGGAGTTTCTCCGGATCGTCAAGTAAAGTTTCTTGGAAGAGAAAACCATTCATTCATCACCATGCATAAGATAAGAAAATGATAACAACGAAGGGTATACCTGATTGAGTTAGAGATCGATTGGTAATATGACTTTATCCATGTGTATATATGTTATCAATATATCCTAAGTTTATTGTGCCTTTCCCGGCAACGGCGCCAAAAATGCTTGTTGATATTTACTACCGTCATTACTAAAAAGCAGAGATAACTCCTACCCCTAGCAACAACGCCAGAAATGCTCGGTATATAATTAACTTGTCATTTAGCAACTAGCCACCTCTTTATTACTAACATTCCTAAACATGAAATAGGTTGTCATCCCTAATTATATTGCTAGGAAATTATTATAGATTTACATGTACTAATGTGACTAGGCAGATATAAAAGATATGAATATAATATGATTGTAAACTAAATGGGTTCTGCAAGCGGACAGATAATTATACCGTTGTAGCATTTTACCTAGGGAGTTCATCCAGGTTGTCAATTTATATTTATACCACTGGGAAAGCTATGTAATAAACTATAATCTATTATATTGATAAGAGACTATATAGGATGAATAAGTGATATTACCAAAGTCATCTAATCTACTCATAACAAAAAGAGGTCACAAGATAAATATATATAAATATGGGTGATAGCATAATCATCAAGTATCATAATTATGGATAATCATCAGAGCATCTACTAGTCATAATCATAGTTAGCCATTGGATAAACTAGGGAGTTAGATCTAAGGTAATTCTATAACTACAACAATGAATAACTCTAATTAGTGCAATTACATCTAGAAATCATTATTAAGTTAACCCTATGTCATAATCACATGTAAAGAGGCATCAACTAATGAGGGTATTAAGACACAAGGGTCACCTCCTTCGCGACCGTGCCCATGCTAGTCCTACGCACGGAGGGTGGACTACAGAGGAACCAACGCAGTCTGCCACCCCCGTAAGGACTACCACATGACCCGGCACGTCGTGGTGCACTCGCAGATAAACAAGATATCTAGACACCACGCCTACATATTGTCTACCATCTACCCAACGATCGATTAGGTAAACATTATACGAGCAATTACATGAATTCAATAAGATCAAACCAACTATCATAGACATATAATCAAAGTAGACAATAATTATTGCAATTAAGAACATATGAATCTATCAAGAGTAAAGTCTCCCTAATGAATACAATAAAGTAAGAACTAGATCTATTACCGAACTCTTGCGCTCCCGCACCGATGCCGTGGCTCCGCATCCCGATGAAGAACTAGATCTCCTCTACTTCTAATCTAACTAACTAGAACTATGAACTAGAAGGCTCTTGATGAACTAGAAGGCTCTTGATGCTTGATGGCTTGAGGCCTTGATGAATAAAGAATTGGCTCTCTCCAGGGGGGTCTACCCATGTATTTATAGTCCTGTGGGATGCACACGCGCCGCAGATCAAACCGACGTAACCAAGGGCCGAGATGCATCAGTAGAGGCGGTGGAGGAACATTCTAGAAGGGGGGCCGCAACCCTAACCCTAGGGCGCCGCCCGGCCCCATGGTGGGGCCGGCCGGCCCCACCTAGCGGCGCCCGCCCCCCATTGCTTCGGTGTCTTCTAGATGGTTCCCGAGTCTTCCCGTGATGTTTCCCCGTAGCGATAAGTTTTGTGTTTATTTTGCACTTGAATCCCTCTTTTTAGCTTTTCTGAAATAAACCTTGGAAAATACGTAATATGCAAAACTTGTGGAAATTGTCAGTTAAAACCCTAGACTAGTGTGTTTTCATGTTTTCTTTTGGGTCTAAAGTTCTAATGAAAGTTGACGTTAACCACCGTCAACAATTGGCTCTTGGCGGTGGATTGAACTTCACATTGTTGGGGTCCACCCGCACACCATCCAGAGTCACTCGCTCCTTCTCGGTAGTGTACTTTGCACCGGTCACCATCCCAAACTTGGTGGTGACTTCTAGCAGCCTCTCCCCCTCTCTAGGAGGTAGTAATTTAGTGCCTTGGGGGAGAGCACTGCTTGGTTGACCTAGCTGTCATGGCTTATCACCCAGGAGCGGTTGATGAGCTGGTGGAGCAATGGCAGGCCTCTTGATAGCCTGGGCGTAAAAGGCCTCCTCCATTGGAGCTCCTCGAGGTCGAGCTCGGACGACCTCCTTCGAGGGCACCAGGACGATCGCCTTTGGGGGCACCACTACCAGCTGCTTTAGCGGGATGACCGCTAGTGGGAGGACGTCCTCTAGCTCTTCGACTGTGTATGGGTGCTTTGGGCTTGCCATTTGGTGGAAGGTGGAGAGATGGAGAGCTTCCTTGCTATGGGTTAAGAGAGGAGAGCTCTTGGGATGAGAGGAGAATGACCCTAGGGGGTGTTTATATAGTCCTGGTAACTTGAGGTAGGGGGCATTCCATCCTAATCCATCCCGAGCATCTACCGTGAACAGGCGGCGGCGGATTCGCACCAAAGTGGAATATCCAAAACCCTAATGGAACAAGCTTCGCACCGAGAGGCGGCGGACCGCGAGGCGGCGCGGGGCCAGACTGACCGGTCTGGGGTGGGACCGGTCGGTCCCACCCTGGCCCGGTTTCCGATGCCTTTCCGCGGGGTGCAATCTTGGCCCGTTATCTCTCTAACTTTTCTCCTGTCGCGGCCCAATTCGCGATGGAGTTCGTATTTTTAATAAATTAGAGAAAAGCCAGAAAATAAATTTCATCTAATTCTTTAGGTGGTCTAGAAGGTTCTATAAAAATCTTAAGGCGTTGGTTGTTTACCTTGAATAATGTACCTTCGTTGTTTTGAAGTGTCACTGCTCCGTGTGATGATGCATTTACCACCGTGAATGGTCCTTCCCACTTGCTCCATAGTTTACCATGCCCGAATAACCTTACCCTAGAATTGAATAATAGCACTTTATCTCTAGGGCTGAAGCTCTTCTTCTTGATTCGCTTATCAAGCCACCTTTTAGTCCTCTCTTCATAGATCTTGGCATTATGATATGCCTTCTCTCGCCATTCATCTAGTTCTGAGAGTTGCATCTTTCGTCTTGTCCCGGTAGCTTCTAAATCTATGTTTCATCTCTTGATTGCCCAGTGAGCCTTGAACTCAAGCTCTACTGGTAAGTGATAGGTCTTCCCGTAGACAAGCTGATAAGGTGACATGCCAAGAGGTGTCTTGTATACTGTTCGGTATGCCCATAATGCGTCGGGTAGCTTTTCCTTCCAAATAGTTTCCATCTCGTTGATTGTCTTTTGTAGAATATTCTTGATTTGCTTATTGGAAGTTTCTGCTTGGCCACTCGTCTGAGGATGGTAAGGAGTAGCTACGTAATGTTGGATCCCTTGCTTCATCAAGTACTTACGAAAGTACATGTCAATGAAGTGAGTTCCTCCATCACTGACCACCTGTTGACGGTCCTTAATGCCTATTTTATACCATCAACTATTGCTCAATATAACATGATATCAACCATAAAGCATAGTTGTAGGGTTTGATTCTAACGAGTTCCACGAGTTGTGTTGTTCTCGATCGTTTTGCAGGTATATCCAATTTTGCACCAAATAAAAGTATCTCAAATGATAATTTGGAATGCATCATTGTGAAGAGCTCGTCGAGATGATCGAAATGGACAATTGGTTTGCCCTATTTGGAGTCCGGAGTCAAAAGATATCAATTCCACACCGAAACCAACACTAGAAGAATCTAGAAGACACGAGAAGGCGACCCACCGAAGACAGGGGCCCACCCGCCATAGGGGTGGGGCCGCCCCCCACCTTGGGGCCGGCCGGTGCTCTCCGGAGCCCATTTAGGGCCTGCTTCGACGGACGGCCTCCTACCGCCTTAGGGTTTGCATCTCCACCGTTGCCCAAGTCGGTTTGATCCAACGGCGCACGTTCATCCCACCGGGCTATAAATAGAGAGGCAGACCCCCCTCCCTGGGGGCACCACATTATTATGGAGATGTAGAGGCGTCCCTCGAATGGATGACCTCTCACCTCCAGAGAATTAGGGCTAGACTTTCCACTGTAGTAGATTAGTTCTAGTTGAGAGTTAGGGAGAGCGGCGCTACGCCCAGATTCCGGAGGTCTTCGGAGGAGTCATCAGAGTTCTGGTATATCTTTGTATCTATTCTTGTAAGGCTTATGCTTTAATATATTTCATCTTCTCTATTTACTTTTATGCTTTACATTTGATTGGTTAGTATAGTTGTTATACTTTAGCATAGGATCTCCGCCCGCATCGGGTGCTCTAGTTATTAATTGTGACTAGGGCAGTAATCGGTAGTGTAGACATGGCGTCTAGGCTATAGGTTATCTAAGATTGCACCCAATTCAACATATAGTTGTGGTAGTCCCAGGTGGTGACAGCCCTGACGGCCGACGTATTCCACCATGTTAGGGTTGGTGTTTGTAGGACCGTAGTCGGAGCTTCCTAGTCCTTTCTCACCCGTTTCCGTGACTAGTGTTCCGATGTCCCGAAGTGTTATTGTGTGATTGCTATATATATCCATTAATTAGTTATATAGAACCAAAGTAATAGAGAAGTATTTAGGAACCTTGAACTCTCCCGTTGTCCTCTCACTTTAGCTATTTACTCTTTTTTATAGAAATTCTCCTTATGTGTCATATATGCATAATTTCTATCATCTATCATTTACCCCTACTATAGTCTAGTTGGTGTATTAAGTTAGTAGATACATGATGGTGAACTCTCAATGTCTTTATCCATTGTTTCCCGCTGGTAAAATATAAATAACGATACCGGAATACTCCCTAAAATGCTACAATGGTTTTCTCGTGCGCTTGCGAAATCATTCATATTTTAATTCTGCATAAGAAATACCAACAAGCATTTTTGGCGCCGCTGTCGGGGAAACAATTGGCGAAAGATTTTGATATTGATCTTGATATCTCGCTAATCTAGTTTGCCACTAGCTTTAGTAGGATTACCCCCTATTTTGTTGAGTTGTGGAATAAGCAGGATATCAACTGCTCCAACCTTCCGCGCGAAATTCCACAAGAACGAGACATGGGAGATATTGAAGAACTCGGGTGCCTGAACATTCATGATTCATCAACAATGAAGCCCTGCCATCTCACAGTATGTATAAACATTTATATATATATTCCTCTAACCATGTGTAGATTGGAGAAAAAGTCGTCATCACATGAATTGAAAGTTCATCATATGTGACGAATAAAGACGCCAAGCTACTCACAAATACCATTGTGAGTCATGGCAAGTTTGATCAAGGAAGGTGAGAAAGTCTTGCTCATAGGCTTAAAATTTGATGAGTAGTTATCCTATTGCATTCCACTTGCATGTTTACTTTGAATAATCCACGCATCTACTCCATCCCATATCAAGTCCACAGCATGTTTAGTTCCTTGCACACATGTATGTCACTTGCATCTTTACTTAAAAAATGAAAAAAATTTCTCACCATACATGATCATGCTTTTATCTCTTTGAGTAAATCTCTATATGCTCTCATTCTACCTTTGTTTTCTATAGTATGCTTTGGTTTGGAAGTACTTGCCATACTTCCATAGGCTTTTAAATTGAGCATGGTGCTTAGGTTAAATAGCCTACCTTAATCAAATTAGACATGGAGTTTGGTTTGATTATTGAACTAGAAATTATTGTAGTAGATATTGGATATTTTGTTGGACTAACCCCTATAGAAAACTCTCAAACTCAATTGGGGTAAGTCAAGAGATGAACTCACATCAAGAGATGAATCAAGAAATGTGACGATGTCCAATAATTTTGCACAAAAGGAAGACACAACTCATTCTCCATAGAAGAACCGTAAGTATCAAAGTTTATATATTTAATCCTTTGTTGCAAGTTACCTTTGCCTTGAACCATATAAAAGTGCAGCTACCAACAAAATTTGTTAAAAGAAATCTATGCTAAAGTAATCCTAAAAAACCCATCTTTTTATTAGCATAGAAGAAATCCACATAAAATTATGGACCATAACCCATATTCTAAACTTGTTGCAATCCTTCGGGTATGTGTCCACTAACATTCTTGCAGGAAAGAAAAAATAAATGTCTGATCATGGTTCGAAATGAAAAGTAAGGAGAACAAGTGTATAGAAAGAACTAAGATTGAAAAATAGATGAAAGAACACTCCAACACCTTCTAACCTTCACCATGACACCTTGCAAGAATCCTTATCATTAGGAGCAAACCCGAAGTACTCAATTAATGAACCACCGCAAGGAGGAGTCTAGTTCAAAGGACTCAAAATATCGAACCCTCACCATAAGGTAACATCGGTAGTTAACCATATTTACTTTCCTGCATTGCATGATTTATTCTCTTTTTAGCACGTTTACTTTTCTGCATTAGTATTGTATAGAAAACAACAAAAATAAGTAGGTATGCATTAGGTGGCATTCATGCATCTAAAAAACTTTAAGCCCCATGTGAAACCCTTGTAGTGTAAAAGCTATAGGATTTCTCACCGTGGTGGCCTACAAAATAAAAATATATATCATGCAGCTTGCACTTTATGCATATAAACCCATAAAATCTAAAATATTAATTAAGCATCCTGCTACAATATCAAGTATCATAAAAACTACTTTAAAACCTCCACGACACCCAATCCTCTAAAAATGGCTAATCATTAACTCTTTATCCTAATACCACTCCACGAGTTTTGGTGTTTTATGAGAGTTTTCTCAGATGACTCCAAGAACTAGCTCACTCGGAATCTTCATCTTCATCACTTTCGAAGCACATCTTTTCAACACACAGCTGACCCCTGTGTGAAGGAAGTAACTTCTTGGGTAATAAGATTGAAGTATTCCTAGCAACACTTGCTCTTACAAACATGAGCTCCTCTGTAAGGACCACTCAGCTTCAACGCTCAACTACAACAACATCCAGCTTGGGGGAGAGCATCCCTAGTTATCAGGTAAGTATACCTATGCGATTATCGAGTCTATCTTATAGTCATAAAATACCAAAAATATGTGGGCACATGAAGGTCCACGTCTATAGTCTTTTGTGAGTCCATTAGTCTAAAAAGAAATAAAAAGATGAATAATCATTAAAACTAAATAAATATACTCTAGCTATTTATTAAGGTGTGATCATAAAGTGTGTTTATAATTCTGTTTAGTTTGTTAAGAGTCAAATAAAAACTAAAGAACAATAAACCTTTGTCTTGGAGATGATGAATAGTTGCTCTGTCGTAATAACTTTCAAGTGCCTAGTTTTCAACCTTAAATTCTCCTGAGTTTTGGATATTACTATTTTGATATAAGAATTTACTTTGAACTTAAAACTTGTGGAGGCATATGCTTGAGCTAAGTCAAGGTGATTGAGGGATATGATATGAGAAAGTCCGAAATGTCATTGGCATTTCTAACGTCACTACTAAAAAGCGTAGATAAATCCTACCCCTAGCAACAACGCCGAAATAGTCGGTATATAATTAACTTGTCATTAGCAACTAGCCACCTATTTATCACTATCATTCCTAAGCATGAATTAAGTTGTCATCCTCAATCATATTGCTTAAGAAATAACTATAGAATTACATGTATTCAATATGACTAGGCAGAAATAAAAGATATGAATATAAAGATAAGAATATAAACTAATTAGGTTCTCGCAAGTTTTACGATAATTATACCGTTGTAGCATTTTACCTAGGAAAGTCTACCAGTTATCGATTTATATTTATACCACTGGGAAGGTCTATATGTAGGACTTATAAACTATAACTTATACTATTGATGTAAAAGGCAAACCATAACTAGAATCCTACTCATAACAGGGATAAGTCACGTGCTAAAAGATATATATGATAAATAATAATAATGATCAGTCATCATAAATAGATAAACATCGAGCTCTTCTAGTCATAACAATAGCTAGCCAATGGATAAACTCAGAATAAATACTAAGGTAATTCTATAACTACATCAATGAATAACTCTAATTAGTGCAACTACATCTAGCAATCATTGTTAAGTTAACCCTATATCATTATCACATGTAAAGAGGCATCAACTAATGAGGGTATTAAGACACAAGGGTCACCTCCTTCGCGACCGTGCCCATGCTAGTCCCACGCACGGAGGGTGGACTACAGAGGAACCAACGCAAATTGCCACCCGCGCGGACTACCACACGCCCCGCACGCCGTGGTGCACTCGCAGATAAACAAGATATCTAGACACCACGCCTACATATTGTCTACCATCTACCCAAATGCCGCTTGGGTAAACGCTATACGAGCAATTACATGAATTCAATAAGATCAAACCAACTATCCTAGACATATAATCAAAGTAGACAATGACTATTGCAATTAAGAATATATAAGAGATTAAGAACAATGTTGCCTGAATCATAATAAATACAATAAGAGCAAAGTACTAGAACTATACCGAACTCCGCGCCCGCATGCACGCCAGGGGCTCCTGATCCCGCCGAAGAACTAGAACTCTTCTACTTCTAATCTAACTAGGCTAAAGCTATGAACTAGAGAGGCTCTGATGAACTAGAGAAGGCTCTTGATGGCTGGATCTCCAAATGACTTGATGCCTTTAGGGAGGGGGTCTACCCCTTTATTTATAGCCCTGGGGATCGACGTGCGCCGCAGATCAAACCGACGTAACCAAGGGCCAAGATGACTCCTCGTAGGCGGTGGAGGAAGCTTCCGAAGGGGGGGCCGAAACCCTAGCAGGGGGGCCGGGCGGCCCAAGGTGGGGCCGGCCGCCCCACTTTTCCTCCTTTCGGGGTCCCGTTGCTTCGGTGTCTTCTAGATGGTTCCCGAGCCCAATCGTGATATTTCCGTGGCGGATAAGTTTTTGTGCTTATTTTGCACTAGAATCCCTCTTTTTTCAGCTTTTCTAAAAAATCACCCTAGAAAATACGTAATATGCAAAACTCGTGGAATTTGTCGATAAAAGCCCTAGACTAGTGTGTTTTCTTGTTTTCATTCTCGGTAAAAGCCCTAGTAAAAGTTGACGCTAACGAGTGTCAACAATACCCCCCAAGCTTACCTTTTGCCAGTCCCCTGGCAAACAAACTAAGCCTAGCCGATATTGTCTTTAGATCGAGTTGCTACAATGTTGTTATACTTTCCAAAGACACATGCTTTCAAACGAAAATTTCCTCCGGATCAAACAATGAATGCTCTAACCTTCAAACTTACTCATTTCACCTGTAATATGGGGCTTCACAGCTTTTTGCATAAGTCTTGAGCAATCGAAAGATAGAACAATCAAGCTAAGTACTACGTCTCAAATTCTTTGCAATACCAACATTCCGAGTTTTTCATAAGTTTTTAGAATAAAACTCGAGCTTAATTGTATGACTCCCTCAAGTCTCTCAATGTATGTGGTATTTGTGGTTCTCTCTTGAGACATTAATGATGTTATGCCTCCTATAGCTAAAGGTATATATGGTGGAGCTCATAGGGGTGGCAATAACAAGGATAGACATACTTGCAAAACATATATTGTAAAGTCAACTAATGGATCCACAGAGAATCAAGGCATACAATCAAACCAAGATGTGCATGTGTATGGAATATAATGGATAGGTGCATATGTGTTATTTATGGCTAATTTCTATTTCTACTATTGCTCTTTGGGAATGACTCTCTTTTAAAATTTTTCTCAGGAAAGACATGGGCTATCTTTATTATTTCTTTTTATTTAGGGAGGCGGGCATCTAGTACCCATTGTTTTAATTGCTGGGACACTTGTCCATCTTTTACTCCCCTTTTCTTTCTTTTTTTTTTTTTTTTTCTTTTCTTTCTTTTGCATAGCCACATGCATCCTTTGAACACAATAAATGAATCGAGAGATATAATCAGACTTAGAGCATTAAAAAACAGGGGTTATCCTATAGGGTGAGTGTATATTTTTGTGTCCTCTCCCGGTTGTAGGAGGTGAACATTTTATGATTAACATGTATGAAATATGGTGAATGATTACGATTACTCCTAAAGTAGGAATAATGCATATGTGGATTGGAGTGTGCAAGTGTTTCTTGGTTTTAAAAGTATGACAAGACTCTCATAAGGTATACAACACAAGTTGACTAAACTCAATGCAAAGCAAGCAGCTTTTAAATGTGAAAAGGTTTTCCTATCCTCTAAGATATTAATTTTAGCTTTGGTAGGAATTCACATTTGTCATACAAGAGCTCATCATGTAATTTTTTAGATTTTCAAAATAAACCTCCAGAACTTAGCAATGCTAGGAATAAGATAAATAGCAGCTCAACCTTTATGAATCATATCAATCAACTACTTAGACTTAGCACAAGCTTATGCCTCCACAATTAAGGTTCGAATAAATTCTCCAATTAAAACAACAATGCTTAGAACCAGGAGATTTTAAGTTTGGCAAGTAGGTACTTAGTAAGCATTATAACAAGCAACTATTCATCATTTCCAAGACAAAATTTTAATGTTCATCAATTTTTAATTAACTCTAGCCTAGACTGACTCTAAACACACTCTAATATAATTAATACTAACTAAGACTTCTTTTTATTGGTTTTTAGATTTTATTTAACCAAAGACTCATAAAAGACTCAACAAAGGTGTGGACCTTCATGTGCCCACATATTTTTGGTATTTTATGACTATATAAAAAAGTAGACTTTAAAAATCGCTTAGGTGTAGTCACCGATAACTAGGGGATGCTCCTCCCCCAAGCCGGATGGTTGCAATATTGGTGTAGATGTCCTTTAGAGTGAGCTAACCAAGAGCGGACCCGGTGGGTGCCACCGATAGATTCTCTCCTTGCTATTATGTTATTCCCGCATAAATACTCCCAAAAAGAGAAACCAAAACTCGAGGCTCAAATTTGTTAATGGGTTAGTGGTCACCAAAGAGTAATTGATCACCTTTATGAGCTATCTTTAATGTTGTCTAATTTAAACAAGATTTCACTTTTTCTCATTTTTTGAATTTTCTATTTATGATGCAAGAATTTAAATATGAATGCTATTATTTTTGTTATTTTTATTTTATGCCACCACAAATGGATGTTCCTTCGAAAAATACCATAGGGTATCCATATGGGGCTTTGTGATGCCATGAGTAATGCAAAGAAATATTTTTGTTGTTTTTATATCTTTTAGTGTGTAAACAAAATTATGCTACTAAATAAATTGCAAATGCATTTAATGAGATAACTACCATTCTAACCTTATGGCTAGGGTACGGAATTTAAAGTCTACCGATAGAACTTAGATAGAGGAGAACACTTACTCGGTGGGTTCATCGCCCGAGGTAACCTCGCCAACTCCCCCGCTTTCGTGGTGATGCCGCACGTGCCTCCTTCCATCTCATTTCTGCCTCTTTGCTTCTAACCGTGCCGATAACTAGGGATGCTCTCCCCCAAGCTAGAAGTTTGCTTATGGTTGATCGTTGAAGCCGAGTGGTCCTCACAGAGGAGCTCATGCTTATAAGAGCAAGTGTTGCCAGGAATACTTCAATCTCATCACCCAAGAAGTTACTTCCTTTACACAGGGGTCACCGCATGTCGAAAAGGTGTACTTCAAGTGATGAAGATGAATATTCCTAGGTAAGTCGGCTCTTGGAGTCATCCTGCAGAAAGCTCTCACAAAACACCAAAACTCGTGGAACGGTATTAGGATAAAACATTAATGATTAGCCGTTTTTAGAGGATTGGTTGTTGTGAAGGTTTGAAAGTATTTTTAAGATAGCAGTATTGCAAAGAGGATGCTCAGCTTAATCTTTTTGGATTTTATGGGTTTATATGCATAAAGTGCAAATACATGATATATATTTTTATTCTCAGATGCCACCACAAAGTGAGAACTCCTACAGTTTTTATACTATAAGGGTTTCACATGGGGCTTAATGTTTTTAAGATGCATGAATGTAGCCTAATGCAAGACTATTTATTTTTATTATTTCTATGCATTGCTAATATAGAAAAGTAAATCATGCTAAAGAGAGAATAAATCATACGATGCAAGAAAGTAAATATAGATAACTACCGATGTTACCTCACGGCGAGGGTTCAATGTTTTTAGTCCTTTGAACTAGACTTCTCCTTGCAAAGGGTTCATTGAGTACTTCGAGTTGCTCTTGAGGGTAAGGATTGAGGTGGTGCCTCCACTAGTGGCTCCCAATGGCGGTGCCACCTTCTTTCTTTCTTTTGTAGGCATCTCGAAGTCAATCTTATGTGCATCATTATTATAGTTGAGAACTTTCACTTAGAGAATTTGGGGATTGTCTCCCCACACTTTAATTGAAGTGTGTTCTGCCCATAAAGACAAGGTAGAGATCAAGTGCATGGGCTCTGCTGGTGGAAAAACACCAACAGAACCAGAAATTTATCCATCCTCTTACCTTGGGCACAATAAGATTGATATTATTCATATTGTTTATTCCTATCATGTGTGAGAGGACTAGAAGTATAAATATGACATTTAAACTTGTGAGATAAAGAGTAAAGCTACTTAACCACTAGAAAGACTGTTCATCTTTATAATGTATCAAGAATAATAGATGAAGTATTTATAGATTACTTGGTTAAGACTGAGATTAAGAGAATGGTGCTATGAATAAACTTAGAGAACAAATCATGTTAAGTTTAATTAGGTTGATCAAATTAAGTTGTAACTATAACATGGTTGTATTTTCATTTATTGCATACCAAGACCAAGAGGAAATTAATTGACCACTTATCTTAAGATGTTACCTCCATTATTAGAGCATGATGAAGGGTAAATGAAGTTCAATGGTCTTCTTTTTTTTTTTTTTTTCTTGTATCATGGGTTATTTATTAGCATCTTGTCTTGAATGTTGTACTCCTTTCTCACTCTTCAGACCTCCTCTTCTCTCATTATGTCTTCTCTGCAAGGGGTTAGTGGACAACACATACCCGAAGGAATATACTATTTATCAAAGTACGGATAGTATTTGCCTAAGAGTTAAAGATTAATTTATAGCTCATGTTTTCAATGATTCACCACTATTTCAAAAAATTTTTCCATCAAGGTTAAAGCAAGGATATTATTTTGAAGCATACCCTTAACCTTGAATTGATTCTACGAATAGTCTCCTCATATGATTTAAATATTTTTTTATGTAGGAGGAGTTAGTCTATATGTACAACTAAATTCTTATATAAGCATGCTTGATTTTCATAATGTTTAAGTAATATTCTAAAGCATACTTATAATAGAATAAGGAAGTTTATAGGACTAAAGGTATTTATTCATATAGAACCAAGAATATGTATGGTGAACCATAGGAGCATTTTATTATATATATTATTTAGCAAGTTATGTTTGAGCATGGCATAGGGTAGAAATGACCAAGACAAATTAGCAACATGGTATGAGATGTTAATTGTAGTTACATGTTGCATGAGGCTTGAACAAACGTACCTTATATCTTCATCCTTCTAAGTAAGTGGTGACGAACTTACTTGAAAGAGGAGGGTTCGGGTTCATCTGTTGGTGAGAGCTTATGGTCTTGCCGAGCAAGGCCTTTCTTTTTTATTCTTCGCTTTTCACCATTCAATGAAATTGAAAACTTCTTCTCCAATAGATTAGCATTGTTCTTTCCTGCAAAATGTTAATGGACACATACCCGAGGGAATAGCAAGATTGAAATACGGGTTTTGTTGTCCATACTACTTTTTTTTTTATTGTGATTTTCTTTTATGCTAATCAAGATGATATATGGTTTAAGATTATTTAGCATAAATTGTGTCTATCGTGTTTTATGTTGTTGTTGCAATCTAGCATGGTTCAAGACAAAGATAACTTGTAACAAAAGATAAATAAATATTAATACTCATAAGGAGGACTTCTTGTGTAAAGTTATCATCTACCTTGATTCATCTCATATGTGAATTCTTTTCTTGACTTACCCAGATTGAATTTGAGAATTCTCCTATAGGGGTTAGTCTGACAAAATAACTAGTATCTACTAAAGTGTACTATCGGCTCAAGAATCAACATAGACTCATGTCCAATTTGAATCAGGAAAGGATTTTAACCTAAGCACCTTGCTTAATTCAAAAACCTTTTAGAAGTAAGATCAAATCACCTTATGATTCAAAAAAATTAAACTAGACACCATGTCTATTTTAACTTAGGAAAATAGTCAATGCTCAATTTTAAAGGTGTATGAAGATACTTCTAAACCTAAGCATACTATAGCAAATACAAGTAGCATGAAAGTACTGTAGAAGTTTATTCAAGTAGAGATGAAAAAGCATGATTATGGTGAGTTTTTTTTTTTTTTATTATTTATAAGAATGCAAGTTGGGATGGATATATGAATGGAACTAAACATGTTATGGATGAAAAACTTTAAACTAAATGAGATGGATGTTTGATTGTAAAAAGTAAACATGTAGTGGAATGCAAAAGATAACTACTCATCAAATTTAAAGTCCATGAGCAAGACTTTCTCACCTTTATTTGATCATACTTACCATGACTCACATGATAGAATTTGTGAGTGATGCAACATCTTTGTTCCCCGCCACTTGAGATATGAATTAAAGTCTTGTGACGTCGACCTCTTTCTCCAACATTGGATTTGTTATGTTTATTTTTATTTTGTGGGGGCATGCCGGAAGGTCGTAAACCGGTCGCTTTATTACCCCGCATAAGATATTAAAGTAGACAAACAAGGGTAATCCTCGCTTGAGCAGGGGTTAATGGTTATTTCGATCACATGCTTAATTATAAGTCTATCAATGTTCTTAATTGCCTAGCTACCTTCCCCGGCAACGGCGCCAAAAAATGCTTGTTGGCATTTCTAACGTCACTACTAAAAAGCGAGATAAATCCTACCCCTAGCAACAACGCCGAAATGGTCGGTATATAATTAACTTGTCATTAGCAACTAGCCACCTATTTATCACTATCATTCCTAAGCATGAATTAAGTTGTCATCCTCAATCATATTGCTTAAGAAATAACTATAGATTTACATGTATTCAATATGACTAGGCAGAAATAAAAGATATGAATATAAAGATAAGAATATAAACTAATTGGGTTCTCAAGTTTTTACGTATAATTATACCGTTGTAGCATTTTACCTAGGGAAGTCTACCAAAGTTGTCGATTTATATTTATACCACTGGAAGGTCTATATGTAGGACTTATAAACTATAACTTATACTATTGATGTGAAAGGCAAACCATAACTAGAATCCTACTCATAACAGGGGATAAGTCACGTGATAAAAGATATATATGATAAATAATAATAATGATCAGTCATCATAAATAGATAAACATCGAGCTCTTCTAGTCATAACAATAGCTAGCCAATGGATAAACTCAGAATAAATACTAAGGTAATTCTATAACTACATCAATGAATAACTCTAATTAGTGCAACTACATCTAGCAATCATTGTTAAGTTAACCCTATATCATTATCACATGTAAAGAGGCATCAACTAATGAGGGTATTAAGACACAAGGGTCACCTCCTTCGCGACCGTGCCCATGCTAGTCCTACGCATCGGAGGAGGGTGGACTACGGAGAGAACCAACGCAAATTGCCACCTCGCGCGACTACCACACGCCCCGCACACGCCGTGGTGCACTCGCAGATAAACAAGATATCTAGACACCACGTCTATATATTGTCTACCATCTACCCAGCGGCCGCTTGGGTAAACGCTATACGAGCAATTACATGAATTCAATAAGATCAAACCAACTATCCTAGACATATAATCAAAGTAGACAATGACTATTGCAATTAAGAATATATAAGAGATTAAGAACAATGTTGCCTGAATCATAATGAATACAATAAGAGCAAAGTACTAGAACTATACCGAACTCCGCGCTCCGCATGCACGCCCGGGGCTCCTGATCCCGAAGAACTAGAACTCTTCTACTTCTAATCTAACTAGGCTAAAGCTATGAACTAGAGAGGCTCTGATGAACTAGAGAAGGCTCTTGATGGCTGGATCTCCAAATGACTTGATGCCTTTAGGGAGGGGGTCTACCCCTTTATTTATAGCCCGGTGGGATCGACGTGCGCCGCAGGATCAAACCGACGTAACCAAGGGCCAAGATGACTCCTCGTAGGCGGTGGAGGAAGCTTCCGTAGAAGGGGGGCGAAAACCCTAGCGGGGCGGCGGGCGGCCCAAGGTGGGGGGGGGCCGGCCCCACTTTTCTCCTCTCGGGGTCCCGTTGTTTCTTGGTGTCTTCTAGATGGTTCCCGAGCCCAATCGTGATATTTCCGTGGCGGATAAGTTTTCGTGCTTATTTTGCACTAGAATCCCTCTTTTAGCTTTTCTAAAAATCACCCCAGAAAAATACAGAATATGCAAAACTCGTGGAATTTGTTAGATAAAGCCTTAGACTAGTGTGTTTTCTTATTTTCATTCGGGTAAAAAGCCCTAGTAAAAGTTGACGCTAACGAGTGTCAACAAATGCTATTTATCTTATTCCTAGCAATACTAAGTTACGGAGATTTATCTTTTAAAAACTAAAAATCTTACATGATGAGCACTTGTATGACAAGGTTTGAATTCCTACCAAAGCCATATATGATATACATTTAGAATAGGAAAACCTCTGTTCATTTATCTTTGCTTGCTTTGCATTGAGTTCGATTAACCTTTGCTTATGAGAGTCTTGTCATGCTTTTAAAATCAAGATCACACTCACACACTCCACCAACATATGCATTGCTCCTACCCTGGGAGTAAGCGCCATCATTTTCCACTTTCATCCAGATCCACCTCAAAATTGTTTTCCTACACTGGGAGTAAACACCAAAAATATACTATACCCTATAGGACAACCCCCAAATTTAAATGCTCTAAGTTCTTATCATCTCTCCAAATCATTTATTGTATTCAAAAGAATGCATGTGGCTATGCAAAAGAAAAGGTATTGGAAAAAAAAGAGGGAGTTAAAAAAAATGGACAAGTGTCCAAGTGATTAAAACAATGGGTACTTAGATACTCGCCTCCCTGAAAAAAAAAAAAAAAGAAAAGAAAAAAAGAGAGAAAAAAAAGAGAAGAAGAATAAAGATAGCCCATGTTTTCTACTTGAAAGTTCTAAGTCCAAGAGAGAGAGATTTATTTTCAAAGAGCAAATGTAGAATTAGGGTTAGCCACCATATATTCACCTATCCACCATATTCCATACACATACACATCTTGGTTTGATTGTATGACTTGACTCTCTTTAGATCCATTGTTTGACTTTTACAAGATATGAATTGCAAGTATGCTCATCCTTGTTTAATGCCACTCCTATGAGCTCCACTATAATAATTAGTTGTAGGAGGGCATGACAACATAAATACCTTAGTGAGATCCATAAATATCACATACAATAAGAGACTTGAGGTCACATACGATTAAGCTCTGAGTTTTATTTTGAAAACTTGCAAAAACTCCAGAATATTGGTTGAGTGAAGAATTTGAGACATAGTGCTTGACTTGATTGTTCTATCTTTCAATTACTCAAGACCCACGCAAAAAGTTAAAAAAGCTTCATAGTTAATGGTAAAATGGGTAAGTTTAAAAGTTAGAGCAGTTTTGTCTAATTCAAAGGAGAATTTTAGTTTGAAAGCATGTGTACTTTTGAGGAGAGAAAGCATTGTAGCAACTCCCCGATCCAAGTTTAGTAGTTAGGCTTTGCTAAGGGACAAGCAAAGGGTAAGCTTGGGGGAACTTGTTGACGGTCCTTAATGCCTATTTTATACCATCAACTATTGCTCAATATAACATGATATCAACCATAAAGCATAGTTGTAGGGTTTGATTCTAACGAGTTCCACGAGTTGTGTTGTTCTTGATCGTTTTGCAGGTATATCCAATTTTGCACCAAATAAAAGTATCTCAAATGATAATTTGGAATGCATCATTGTGAAGAGCTCGTCGAGACGATCGAAACGGACATATGCTTTGCCCCTATTTAGAGTCCGGAGTCAAAAAGATATCAATTCCACACCGAAACTAACACTAGAAGACTCTAGACACGAGAAGGCGACCCACCGAAGGCGGGGCCCACCTGCCACAAGGTGGGGCCGCCCGGCCCCACCTTGGGGCCGGCCGGCGCTCTCTGGAGCCTATTTGGGGCCCGCTTCGACGGACGGCCTCCTACCGCCTTAGGGTTTGCATCTCCACCGTTGCCCAAGTCAGTTTGATCCAACGGCGCACGTTCATCCCACCGGGCTATAAATAGAGAGGCAGACCCCCTCCCTTGGGGCACCACATTATTATGGAGATGTAGAGGTGTCCCTCGAATGGATGACCTCTCACCTCTAGAGAATTAGGGCTAGACTTTCCAATGTAGTAGATTAGCTCTAGTTGAGAGTTAGGGAGAGCGGCCTTCGCGCCCGGTTCCTGGAGGAGTCTTCGGAGGAGTCATCGAGTTCTGGTATATCTTTGTATCTATTCTTATAAGACTTATGCTTTAATATATTTCATCTTCTCTATTTCCTTTTATGCATTACATTTGATTGGTTAGTATAGTTGTTATACTTTAGCATAGGATCTCCGCCCGCATCGGGTGCTCTAGTTATTAATTGTGACTAGTGTAGTAATCGGTAGTGTAGACATGGCGTCTAGGCTATAGGTTATCTGAGATTGCACCCAATTCAACATATAGTTGTGGTAGTCCCAAGTGGTGACAGCCCTGACGGCCGACGTATTCCACCATGTTAGGGTTGGTGTTTGTAGGACCGTAGTCGGAGCTTCCTAGTCCTTTCTCACCCATTTCCGTGACTAGTGTTTTGATGTCCTGAAGTGTTATTGTGTGATTGCTATATATATCCATTAATTAGTTATATAGAACCAAAGTAATAGAGAAGTATTTAGGAACCTTGAACTCTCCTGTTGTCCTCTCACTTTAGCTATTTACTCTTTTATTATAGAATTCTCACCGTGTGTGTCATATATGCATAATTTCTATCATCTATCATTTACCCCTACTATAGTCTAGTTGGTGTATTAAGTTAGTAGATACATGATGGTGAACTATCAATGTCTTTATCCATTGTTTCCCAAAGGTAAAATATAAATAACGATACCTGGAATACTCAGGTAAAATGCTACAATGGTTTTAAATGCGCTTGGAATCCTTCATATTTTAATTGTGCATAAGAAATACCAACACCACCATCCTTGGAACGTCGAATCTTGGAAATATTGTCTCATGAAACATCTTCTTGGAGTTCTAGGAATTTGCAGTTTTGCATGGTATGGCTTCTACCCATTTTGAAACGTAGTCAACTGCCACCAAAATATACTTATAATTGCCTGATTTTGAAAATGATCCCATGTAGTCAATTCCCCAGACATCAAAGAGCTCTATCTGGAGATTGTTGGTGAGTGGCATGGCATCTCTGAATTGATATTGCCGTGCCTCGACATGCTCCACATCTTCGGATAAAGTTCACGGTGTCTTCGCACATGGTTGGTCAAAAGAATCCGCTTTGCCAAATCTTTGCATGAGTTTGGAACGCTCCATAATGACCTCCATATGGTGATGAGTGACATCTTTCAATAATCCATAGTCCTTTCTCAGTGGGTACACATCTTCGGAGTAGTCCATCAGAGCACACTCGGAAGAGGTAAGGATCATCCCACATGTGTAGACGGCTTTCATAGACGAGCTTTCTCCTATTTGTCCCTGGTGGTACATATCCTGCAACCATAAAATTGACAATATTCGCGTACCAGGGATCCGATCTGGAGACAACGTAGTGTGTGTCATCTCGAAGGGTCATTGATTGGTAGTTCCTGCATATTCTTAAACTGCATTCTAGACAAGTGATCGGCAACAGGATTTTCTACTCCCCTTTTATCTTTTATTTCTAAGTCAAATTCTTGGAGTAGCAAAATCCATCTTATGAGTCGTGGTTTAGCATCTTTCTTAGTAAGTAGGTATTTAAGTGTAGCATGATCAGTATAAACAATTACCTTTGCTCCTACTAAGTAAGATCTAAATTTGTCTTTTTTTTTAGAGTTCAAGGGCTATCAGCCCCGGCCTTTCAATATATCAAAAGACCAAAGTTCATTACAGCGCAGATAAGCCACGTTTTTCCCAATGCCCTCCTGGGCTTACAAATACATACCACCACCACTTTGGGACTAACATAATCGCAAAACACCGCTGAACCACAGATAAAGAGCACTCGGCCGATACAAAGAAACTACTCCATATCCAGGGGAAACATTAAGCGGCGCTCCACCACGGAATCGACTTTTTGCATTGACATCCAGAGGCGCCATAGGTATCTTGTACTGCAGGTCTTCTCCATCATTTCCTTATGAAACTTCATGTAGTGCCTTGGGTCACATCCGGTAGCCATAGCACTCTTGTCGCCGCAGTCTTGATCTTGGCGGTGTACTCCATCAATCCATCTCTCTTGTCCTCCGGGCACAGAATTTTCCAATTCTGCAACAGCCCAGCGATCCTGAAATAGAGCATTTCCATGCTCTTCCATCCAGAACACTGAAAACAAAGGTCATTTCTAAGTTTCCAAATTGACCATAGAACAGCAGAGGTAATCAAATTCAAAATACAATTCTTATTACTCAACCAAATTTCCCAATGTCTGATATGTCAGACCCAATTTTACATCCTAAAACTTCTGAGATAGTACACCAGCACTGTTTAGCTACTACACACTCAAACAGAACATGGTGCACAGATTCTTTCTCTAGACAGAAAAAGACAACACTCATCTTCTACTTTTCTTCTCTTTGCCAGGTTATCTCTAGTTAGAATTCTGTTATTAATGACTAACCAGAGGAAAAAATGCACTCTAGGTGGAACTTTAATACTCCAAACTGCCGAAACATGGACTGGCTTGATCCCTCGAAAGTTAATGATTTTATACAAGGATTGTGAAGAATAAACCCCTGATGAATTGAACTGCCAGATCATTTCATCATCTTCATTTGTAATCTCAACAGAGGCTATGAGCTCTATAATCTCAAGCCAGGCTTGGTACATTTGAGCAGAAAAGTTCCTCCTAAAAGTACATTTCAAATTAACTCCATCCCAGAGTTCAGCAATGGTTTTCCCTTCTCATGAACAATTCTATAAATGGGCCAGAATTGGATGGCTAAGCTCGATGAGCCCAACCAATTATCTTCCCAGAATCTAATTTTTTTCCCATTCCCAACCTTCCATTTGTACCCCATTCTTGCTGCTTGAGCAGCCCACATGAACCCCTTGAAAAGTTAGAAGCACCAGTAGAACTAGAGTGGAGGATATTTGGTTTGGTAGTATTATATTTAAAATCTAGGAGCTCTTTCCAGAGCTTTTCCCTTATCAGAGTTGTACCTCTTAATCCAAGAGGCCAGCAGACTAATATTCAGCTCTCTCAGGTTTGGCACCCCTAGGCCCCCATGCTCCTTACACATCGTCACTAATTCCCAGTTAGCTAAATGATATTTGTGACTATCTTCGAGTCATTCCACATATAGTTAGCCATGTGAGAGTTAATAAGTCTAATAGCCCATTTAGGGAACTTAATGAAAGATAGTAAGTAGACTGGTATACTTGCTAAACATGACTTGATCAACAGAACTCTAGCAGCTAAGGATAGAAGTTTCCCTCTCCATCCAGCTATACTTTTTAGGATTTTATCTACTAGTGGTTGAATATCTTCTCTGGACAGTTTTTCATAATGAAGGGAATTCCCCAAATATTTCATAGGGAAAAGATCCTAGGGGGCAGGAGAAAGCATGTGCCAACTCATGGGCTACCTCTTGTTCTAGATTCAAAGGAACTAACTCACTCTTAAGAAAATTGATTCTCATACCGTAGATCTGCTCATACCACATCAATACACACTTAAGATTTTTCAGAGCAGAGGCCTGCGTCGTAGAGAACGAATGGTGTCATCGCATCTTTGTAAAGACACCACACCTCCTGGTCTAAAGTCACTCAAGAGGCCCTTAGTCAACCCTTTGTGAGAAGCTTTGGATAACATCCTACATAGACCATCTCCTACTAGGTTAAAGAGAAATGGGGACAGAGGGTCTCCTTGCCTAAGCCCTTTCCCAGGCTTGAAGTAGGAGCTTTCCTCTCCATTTACCAAAATGCCTATAGAGCCTCCTATGACTAATTGTCTGATCCAGTTGATAACTTTTGGATCAAAGCATCTAGATTCCAACATTTCAAAAAGAAAAGACCAGCTTACCCTATCATACGCTTTTTCGTAATCTAGTTTAAGAATCACCCCCTTCTCCTCAGATTTATTAATACTATGCACCAGCTCATGAGCTATGACCACACTTTCCAAAATATATCTGCCTTTAATAAAGGCTGATTGACTAGGAGCAACAATTCTTTGCATAATTGAGGTCAACCTTAGGGTAAGCAATTTGGAAAAGATCTTAAAACTGCAATTCAAAAGACTTATAGGTCTAAACTGTTTCATATTATTAGCCTCTCCTACCTTTGGAATTAGAGTAACTAGAGCACAATTAAGTCTGTACAGATCTAGCTCCCCTTTATGGAAATCCTCAAACATATGGACTAGATCTCCTTTAATAAGGTCCCAGAATTTCTGATAGAACATGAAGGAGAGTCCATCTGGCCCTGGGGCTCCCTCAGCATAGCAACTAAAAACCGCCTCTTTAATTTCCTTCTCGGAGAAAGGAGCTAGTAAGAGGTTATTCTCCTCAGGCGAGACTTTATCTTGTTCCTCCCAAAAATTAGCTCCTAGCTTAACTCCACTATCCTCCTCTTTGGCAAAGAGACTCCTATAAAAGTCTACTGCTACTTTCATCAACCCTTTCTGATCATAGACCATACCCACAGGCCCTTGTAAGGCTTCTATCCTTTTCTTCCTATTCCTTTGATTAGCTATAGCCTGAAAGTATGCAGTATTTCTATCTCCTTCTAGCAGGTTTCTTTCTCTAGCTCTCTGTCTAAATTTGATCTCCTCTAGAGACCAAATGCGTTCTAACTCCCTCTCAACCTCCTTCATCTCTCTGTACTCCTCATCGAGAGGTCATCGATTCACCAAGCTGTCCAACCTGTTGAAACTTTCTAAAAGATCAGCCTTGGATCTGTTCAAATTGGCAATCTCATTAGCTGCCCATCCTCTAATCATTCTTCTAAGGGTTCTAACTTTGAACTGCCACCTATCTATACTCCTAGAAAACTGATTGGTTGTATTCCATGCTTTCTCTACCATGCCCCTAAACGATTCTTTCTCTAGCCACCACTTCTCAAATCTAAAACGTTTTTTGCTCAAAGAAGCATTATCACCAGAATCTATTAATAGTGGGTTATGATCACTTGGTAGTCTATCCAAAGCTTTAACCCTAGCCAAAGGAAAAGCAGCCTCCCAAGAGGTTGAGACAAAAATCCTGTCTATTCTAGCCAAGATGGGGTGTTCTTGGTTATTTGTCCAAGTAAATTTCCTATTAGTAGCACTTAACTCCATGAGAGCCCACTTATCTATCCAACTATTGAAGCTATCAGCCCATCTATGGTTAATGACACCATTGCTTTTATCCTTAGCAAACCCTCGACTAAATTGAAATCACCCCCAACTAAAGTAGGGCCCCCGCCAGGTGCCCATAACCTTATCTAATTCTTCCAAAAACTCCTGTTTAAGGTTGTCATAAGCTGGACCATACACTACTATCAGTTTCCATACAAACCCACTTTTTTTACAGGTAAGCATAACACTAATAGAAAAATTTAAAATTTCCTTTACCATACACTACTATCTAATTCTTCCAAAAACTCCTGTTTAAGATCTAAATTTGTCTATAGCAAAAAACAATAGCCAGAAGCTCTTTTTCAAAGTAGTTGCATAATTAAGTTGAGGTCTGTCAAAGTTTTGCTAGCGTATGCAATTGCGTGATGCTTCTTGTCTTTAGTTTGTCCCAGGCGCCCCCATAGCACAATCACTTGCATCACACATCAATTCAAAAGGCGGCGACCAATCGGGGGTTGAATGATTGGTGCGAGAGATGAGCGCTTTCTTAAGAGTTTCAAAAGCTTCTAAACACGCGTCATCAAATTCAAGGGGAACATCCTTAGCTAGCAGGTTTGTTAGAGGTCTGGCAATGTATGAAAAGTTGTGTATGAACTGTCGATAAAAACCTGCATGACCTAGGAAGCTTTGAATTTCTTTAACATTAATGGGAGGAGGTAGCTGTTCAATCACTTCAATTTTAGCTCTGTCTACCTCTATCCCTCTTTCGGACACTAGATGTCCAAGCACTATTCTTTCTCTAACCATAAAATGACATTTTTCCTAATTAATGACTAAGTGCTTTTCCTCACATCTTTGCAAAACCTTATCTAAGTTTTTAAGGCATTTATCAAAAGTTTTTCCATATACAGAAAAATCATCCATGAAAACTTCCATTATCACTTCAATCATATCAGAAAATATAGACATCATGTATCTTTGAAATGAAGTTGGAGCATTACATAGTCCAAAAGACATTCTACGATAAGCATAAGTTCCGTATGGACATGTAAAGGTGGTTTTGCTCTGGTCATCTGGATGGATCGGTATCTGATGATATCCCGAATACCCATCAAGAAAACAGAAGAAAGAGTGATTTGCCAACCTTTCCAACATCTCATCAATGAAGGGAAGTGGAAAATGATCTTTCTTTGTTACCTTGTTAAACTTTCGGTAATCAATGCACATCCGCCATCCAGTGACGGTTCTTTATAGGATTAATTTATTCTTATCATTTCTAACAATTGTCATGCCTTCTTTCTTAGGCACAACTTGAACAGGGCTTACCCACTCGCTATATGGCATAGGATATATGATCCCAGCGTGCAACAGTTTCAAGACCTCTTTCTTAACGACCTCTCTCATCGCATTATTCAACCTACGTTGTGGTTCTCTAAAAGGTGTTATCTCGGGGGCAGTAGGAATGCGATGAGTGCAAAGAACAAGACTAATTCCTTTAAGATCTTGGAGTGAATAGCCAAAAAGTAGATCTATGCTTTTCTAGGACTGTAATCAATCGAAAAAAGTTTCCTCCTCGAAGAGTTTATCACTTATAATCACAGGAGATTCTTGATCATTGTTTAGAAAAGCATATTTAAGACCATAATGCAAGGGTTTGAGTTCTATGGGCGGCTTAGGTGTTTCCTCAAACTCATCTAGAGGGTCAGGTTCTAGCGTACTATCTCCTTCCTCATCTAGTGGTTTGGAATCATCTTCGAAATCTAGTTCAAGAAGAGATTCAAAGGTTGTCGCTAAGACTTCTTCCATAGGATCGGGCTTAGGAAGTGGCTCCGTCTCATTATTGAGAGCACGAGTTATAGATATAGGCAAATTAAAATTCTTCCCAAGGCTAATATTTAGATTCTCTTTTTTTGTCCTTCTTGCAAAAAGTCTCTCTATAGCTGCTCAATCAATACGTCAAACTCTATGACATCAAAGATATAAAAGCTCAAGTGAACTCTTATCCCTTTGATATGAATAGGTAAGACATAGAGGATTCTCAAACTTGGGAGAATGTGGCCTAGAGGACTTTTCAAAAACTTTATTGTTGGGGTTAAGGGCATGTCCTTTAAAAAGATCTTGAGCGTATGTTGCGATACATGATATTAACTCCCACAACGAGGATTCTATAATGCTTTGAAAGAACCCTTTGTGGATTTAGCAAGGTATGGTTGTTGAAGTGAAATCAACTCGGATGATATCGGAGGAAAGCTCGACTCTTCCAACCAATCATTGCTTATAATCGACACAAGCTCTTTAGCATTTTGCTTTAGAAAAGCCTCATCGGCGGGATCTAAGGCTTCTTCACTATGTGATGATTTCTTAGGCCTCTGTGGTCTCCCAATGGTGTAGTGACTCGAGGTGTTTCTATAATCCGTGAATATATCACCCTCGATCTCGAGCATGAAGTCTAGAAGTGGACTCTCTTCCTCCTCCTATGGTTCAGGCTTGTTGATAGTTGTAGGTTGGGATGTGGTAGGTATGGATTCACGATCAACTATCAAATCTTAGTCCCTCTTGGCTTCTTTAAAGTTATTTCATTTTTCGTGGATCTTTGTAAGGACATTTCTTGCAACATCGGGGAGTGATATGCAAGAATGATTCTCCGAAGCAAGGTTGAGGAATTTAGAGGTTTTTCTATTTAGACCCTTATAGAAATGTTGAAGTAGAATGGGGTCTGGTATAGATAGACTAGGTCCGTAATGTGTAAGATTGTTAAAGCATTTCTAGGCTTCAGTTAGAGTCTCTTTCTTCCCTTGTCTAAAGGATAGAACTTCTAAGCGAAGGTCTATTACCTTAGAGATAGGATAGAATTGAAAGCAGAATTCAGCACATAATGCTCTCCAGTCACCTTTAACACTCTCAACGTGGAGATCATACCAATGTCTAGCTTCTCCAGTCAAAGAGAAAGAAAAAAGCTTCCGTCGGATAGTTGTTGGCATTTCTTAGCGCATCACCAAGTTTAGAGTCCTGGTGACAACGCCAGAAATGCAGTTGACATTCCTTAACATTACTACTGAGAATAGAGGTAAGTCTATCCCCGATAATAAGTAAGAAATGCTTGGGCTGATGTACCTCAGTAACCATATCACTAGATCAGCCATGGTACTAAGATACACCTCACCAGTTATTCCCTTTACCGCTACTAGTGATATACCTCAGATGATAGTTTCAGAATAGCATGGCACGGGCACCGTGGCATACCAAACTATTCCTATCTCTATCAAGAGAGTTACATCCCTAATAACGCTAGGACTATAGCCTTAGCTGCTAGTACCTCGGAGATGCTATACGGCGCTCTTTCAGCATTCCTTGATACTAGGGCTAAAACTATATTCCTAACTACAGTAAAGAGGTAACGATGATCCGGTAAACCTTTGCAGTTTTGGATGTTACTCCGCAAGCGCACGGAATTACCGGAGAATTCCTAGGTGTCGTATTTATATTTTCCCAAAGGAAGGCTAGTGTAGATTTTAGTATGAAACCATAATCAAGAATATTATACGTTGTATGAAAGGTAGACCAATGTTCATAACAGGGGTAAACAATACAGTTTTATGATAGTGGACACACACGTACTAGTAGATGCCTCTCATGTGGGGAAAAGATGAATGCAGCATAAAGAATAAAAAGAATAAAGAATAAAAGAATATCCTACAGGAGCAATGGTCCTAATACACTAATGCCTAGATAGTGGATAGTCATACAAATACATGAATCGAGATAGAGCTGTGTTTGCGATGGATCGAGGAGACCACCGGCCGCCGGTCCGCCAGAGATGGGTGGTTAATTTAGACTCCTACACCATAGCCGAACGTGGGGGGGATTACGAAGGGACGGACAGGCCGCACCACCGCCGCGTACCCCCCTCATCTGTGGACTATGAAGTGCAATCACCGGTTACCCCATATCCGAGCACCACGCTCGCATATAAAATAACTACCCAAGACCCCGGGTCTCTCACCCTATGGATGAACGAGTAAAGAACTTGGATGTTGTGCGATGAACCACCAACCCGCACACAACTCTATTCTTCATCATCTAAATGTATGAACGACTAAGAACGGAGCTCTATATGCTAAGAACATGATATGAACACTATGAACTAGCAAACATATCATGAACAGGGGGCATATGAACTAGAAGTCCTATGTTCTATGATCTAGCTACACAAACTAGTACCTAGTTCATCTAACAAGATCATAGTACTAGAACCATACTCTAATTCTAGAACATAGCTATATTGATACAAAGAGAAGAAGAGCATAATGGAAAGAATAGTATTCATACCAAAAGTAGCCAAGATGTCTCCTCCTCTTACAAATGAGCTTTGCTCCTCTACTACTACTAAGGAATAAGAGAAAAGTGGAGGGATACACTTGAGAGTACAAGTGAGAGGTGTAGTGTGTTGTTCTTTCCAATGGAGAGCTCCACCCCAGCTTTATACTTGATCCAAGTCGGTTTGGAGGAGGGGGGAGTAAATGCCATGTAGAACCGCCTTTGGAACCGCCTTGACAAACCGCCCAGAGAAAGATGGGCTGGGCCGGCCTCCCCTCGGGCGGCCGCACCACCAGGGGTGGGTCCCCTCGAGGCCCAGCCTAGGCCCACTTGCTCTTTGGTGCTCCCCGGGCTCCTCTCCCGTGGGTTGTTGGCCCAGTTGAGCTTCTTGACTTTGGACTTTGCTTATTTTGTTGAAATACGCCTTGCCGGAAGGCGCATTCTTGTGACCTTTTCTCCCTTTTCTTGTATGTTTTCTGTAAATCAATAATTCTTCAATACAAGTGGAAATAGGTCAATAGTAAAGGTATATGTGAATATAACTATGATAATTCTCCCTTTTTGGATAATAGTTGGTGGTTAAAGTATGTCGATAATCGCCGCCAACAATAGTCTCATCGGACATATCCTTAATGCGTAAGCACGCACAGGTCTGCTCGAATTCATTGAGGTGAGAATAAGGGCTAGCATTGTCTTCTCCTGAGAAAGATTGGTTTCTAACCATGTCTATTAAACACGGGCGTAGCTCATAGTCAGAGGCTAAGATAGGCTTTGAGGATGGCTCTGGCTCTAAGCGTAGGCTCGTGAAGTTATATTTATAGATAGGCGTGGAATTAAGTTGATCCATTGAAGGATAGAAAAGGTAAAGAGAAATGGAAAAGGTGAAGAGTGATAGTATACAAATAAAAGATAAGATTATGACACAGGTTAAGATAAGTTCAAAGTGATCTCAGCGATGTCTTCCCCGGCAGCGGCGCCAGAAATGCTTGTTGGTATCTGTTAATGCCTACTGAATAATTCCGCAAGTGCACGGATACGTTGTAGCACTTTACCGGATGAATATACCCAGTTTTAATATCGAACCCAAAGGAATATGTGTGAGGGCCTTCTAAACTATAACTTAACCACCTGAGCAGCAAACAAGGCCGTAGAAGATAGGGATATAGAGAAGACAACTAAGGCTTCTAATTCAGGCTTAAGTAAGATATGATTAGGATGTTTTACTGGGGAATTAGATAGAGGAGCACAGGCAAAACTGTAACCCGACTACCAATTATTCTCCTGCTTGGCCTACCAAGGGGATAGTGGAATATATAAGATTCAATGGAGCTATAGAGTCACCTCCATGAGCTACCACCAAATCCGAATGATAGGATATATCTCACAGTAACGAAGTCTAAGCACCACGCTTACACTACGAATACTACTCTAACCCAAGAGCTACAAGGATTAAAGTACTCAAAAGAGTCGCAAACCAGTAAAACAAGATAAACAATGTTACTTACTTGAACTCAGAAGTCGATTCCGAAGTAATCTCAGATACAAGCCACAGAGGTAGCACCGACAGGCTGATACTCCTCCAAAACTCTCTCTTTAACTCTATCTCTCTATTTCTGATATAGAACTAGCTTCTAGAGGTATAGAACTAGCTCTCTCTTGAAATGCTAACTCGAGAGGTCATCCATTCAAGGGACACCTCCCGGGATCCTAATTAGGGTTTCTCGCTAAAACTCTTCTTCTTCTGAATGGATCCTCCTCCCTAGGAGGGTTGCCTCTCCTTTTATAGCCCTGGTGAATCAACGTGAGCCTTTGGATCAAACCGATATTGGCGGACAGTGGAGATCAATCCTCAAAGGCGATGGAGCAAACCCCGGGAACCCCGGCCCCAGTGGGCCCCCCGGGCGGCCGGCCGGTGCGGGGTGGGACCGACCGGTCCCACCTCGAGCTTTTTCGCTCGGCCCCTCCTTCGGTCTTGAGCCTTCTCGTTCATACGGAATGTTCTTGTGTAGCCGTGGCATTCCATCTTGCATTCTATGTTGGGTTATATCTCAAAATTGCATCATTTCCAGTGTATACACGCAAAACCATTGACTCACAAAAACTCGTGGAATTCGTTAGTCAAAGCCCTACTTCTAGGTAGATGAATTGCTTACTTTGGAAGGTTAGTTGACAGTTGGATTTGAGCGTTAAGGACCGTCCAGCGATTGCTCGGCCGGATGATCCCATGCTCCAACATGGCGGCACATTGCCACTCCAGCTCGTCTTTACGCATGTGGGTACCCGATGCGGGCGCATCGCCATCGGAGTCGTCCCCGGGGAGGAGGACGATGCGGTGGTCGTAGGGGCGGGCTGTGGGCAGCCATTTGGGCGTGTCGAAAACGGCGTCGTCTTTGCGCGGAGGAGGAGGCGGTCCAAACGGCGGGCGCTGCGGTCGTTGGTGGCAACGGCCGGGGCAGCCGGGCGTGCTGGCTGCGAAGGGCGCCGGGCGCCCACACACCGCCAAGTCACGTGGTGGCCACCGCTAGAAGGAGACAGTGAGGCCCCTCAAGGTCCCACAACAAGGGCCCGAGCCCCGAGGAAGTCGACCCCGTGGATGAAGTCAAAAAGCAGCCGAGGGAGACCGATCGTGGACGGGAAGGTCTCGTGCGCCGCGATGACGGGAGGAACATCGTGGACGATCCCTTCACGCCGGAACAGCGTTATTGGTGACCGTGACGACGCGGGAGCCCAGTCCCCCTCCTGTGGCGCCGGCCCCAAGCGGCGCATGGTGGCGCCACGGAGGAACATGTGGATCGAGCCTTTGTGTCGAGGAGGGCGAGGAAGCGTTTGCCCTTGATCGACACCGGGAGGAGCATGGTGTGGTACGTCTGGATCCCCCGCAAGAGCGTGCATGGAAACCACATGCGCTGTCCCAGGCCTTCATCGTGCTCCCGGCATCATCGGGGCGTAGTCGCCCACCTTGAGGTGGAACAACCGGGGCACATGTGGCCCTGCACGTATGGCTGGTCGCAGTTGTAATGCTAGGCCTTGGCAACGTTCAAGCATCTCCGGCGAGAGACTCATGAACGATCGAAGCGGCGCACGGCTGCGCTTGGGGCAGCAAAGTGGCGCCTCGGCCGAGTCGCTCCCCGGCTGCCGCTGGAGGAGCGGGCGACCTGGTGGGTGGCACGCCCGGCCGCCGGTGGCCACGGGGAAGGCCCCACCGGGCGGAGGGCGGGTGATACCGCGGGCGGAGTTGCCACGACCCGGTAGCGTGGCTCTCGGCGGACCGGCGAACACGCCATCCGGAGGTCGGGTGGAGCCACTACAAGAAATGTGTTGATTTGTGTCATTTAGTTATAGTCATAATATGTGCAATTTATATCATAGACTAACATTTATGACACACATGTGATCTAAAAAGCTTACGTCAAAAAACCATGCAGCCTTAAACCTAGTTTATGTTGTTTAGAAGTTTTAGTCATAAATGTATGACATCGGTTTTGACATCACAAAATGTTATGACAATTGATTTTAAGTCACAAAATTAAACTATGGTCCGCTAAAGCCCACATATAGAACAGCCTTCTAGTGGGCTCGGCCATTGTTGTGGCTAAATTTTTAGCTGGCCCATTCTGTTTTTGAAGCCTTTTTGGCCCAACTTCGAGTTCCATTGATCCTGGTCCATTCTCTATTGAGTTCCATTGATCCTGCCCATTCGGCGTCCACGCGAATGTGCTCCGAAAGCGCCCGGCGAAGAGCTACGCTTTTTTGAGGAGATGTCCCGGGTATGCGCCAATAGCGTGGAAGCGGTCCACGAACTCTTGAGCGGTAGAGTGGAAGCGGTCCGCCAATTTGGAGCCATAGATAGTCGAGCCAAAATGGAGGCGGCACGAGGTCCTGGCAGCTCCCAGACGGCATGCCCTGCGTCATGCGGGGAGGGCGTAGTACCATGTTTGCCGCGACACGTAAGGTGGTACGGCGCCATCCATGTCCGCTGCGAGTCAGGTGCGTTGGCCCTAGAAAAACTGCTCACGGTGTGTGAGCGGTTCAGCGGTCGGCGAGCCGTCGTGGGTCGTGGTCGAGCTTACGGGGGCGGGGCTGAACTGAAATCGGCCAAGCGCCCGGTGGCGCCCATGGAATGCGGTTAGGTGGATGTTGGGGGAGGCGCGACCCGGACGCCAGCCACAAGCCGGCGCACCGTGGAACAGAGGCCCATCGACGCCGTAGAGGGACCGCCAGCGCAGTAACACCTCTCCATACGCCTTGCCGGGGGGGCTATGGCCCCGGGACGCGTGCGTCTGGGCGCGCCGTAGAGAGCACGGGCTCGGCGCTCTGGCGCCAGGCCGGGGGCGGCGGAGACAGCCAAAAACGGATCTGTGGTGGATCGGGAACGCCGCTGGGCGGCGGTGGCCGCCACCATGGACGCGGCGTTGTCGTCTCGGGGCATCCCGTAAGGGTACGGGGGAGGCCGAGGAGGGCGTTGGCGGCACCGCAGTGTTGGCCGGGGTGGAGGCGCCGCCGCCGATGGTCGCCCCACCAGATCGCGTGCACGCGGCCATCATCTTGCCGAGGTCGAGCATGGCCGTCGTCGGCTCGGCGTTCGACATGACGCTGGATTCGAGGCGGAAGCCCCGGTGGCCGGGCCAAGGGGGAGGCCCCTGAGGTGAGCGGAAGGGACGGTTACCGGACGGTTTGAGGGCTGAAAAGTGGCGCGAGGCGTTGGCGTCGGCCAACGCCACCGGTGGGAGGTGGGCGGTGGGCGAGACATCGAGGCCCGGACAGCCGATACCGGGAGTTGATAGGCGTCGGGCCTCTGCCCCTTGTTGAACGAGGTTGTAGTTGTGGGAGATTGGAGGCGAGGCTTGAAGGTGGATCGATGGCGAGGCGCTGTCGCTTGGATCGGCAGGCGAAAGCGTGAAGAAGGGGGCGGCTAGGGTTAGACTCTCGGCTCCCTTTGGAAGCCTTTTGAACAAATATTGTTCTGCTTAATCTCCAAAAATCCTGATTACAAAGTATAAATATTGCTAATCCTATACTCCTATAATGCTAAGACCCACTAAGGGGTCCTATCCAATCAAAAAATAGTATTTTTTTAAAAAGTGATGTATGATGATGTCATCAAAGGAGTTACCCCCCCACTTAGTCATATTTATCTCCCCAGTAACTATTTTTTTTTGGAGAAAAAAAGTCATAGCACCTAAATCAAGTATCGTAATTAAAATCCAATTACACCATGGTGTTCCTAAAATAAACTCTTCAAAACAAGACCCCACATAGATATATTTCGATAAACCAAGAAAATCCAATTGCACCATGGTGCCTCGCAATAAACTCTTCAAAACAAGACCTCATATGGATATATTTCGATAACTTTTTGCAAAAATTTAAATCATTTCTAAAGCAAAAACCCGTTTGTAAGCAAAACCTAGCAAAACGCATATCACATGATTACATGTGATCCTCCATAACATGCATAATTTTATGAAGAAAAACTCTTAGAATTTTGGCGGGAGATAACCCTCGGATATAATAGGGATAGGGGGTTCGGGTAGATGAGATTTGTGTGATGCCCAATTCAAAATAATATATACTATGTATGTTAATAGATACAACCTCCACAATTGACCTACTACATCCATATATATGTATCTATTAATTCGTATTTTTTTAACCATTATAAACTCCTTACATTTCTACTCCATACCCGCATGACGTGTGGGGCATCCCATTAGTTCTATTTTGCTAAATAACCCCTTGAGATAAATACTAATAATACCAAATAAAGCCTAAATAGATAGAAAATTGGCTGCTAGCTCTAATTTGGCCTGTTGTGCCTGGAGTATGTCTTGCCGGTCATAACACTCATATTGTACTTGTTTCTTCAGAATGGGCTCACTATGCCTTTTGTCAGGTAGCAGTCTCTTGTGAACTACTACGTTGTCTGCATATGTATGGAGGGCAGCTACTGTTCCTCTTCCTATCAGATGCTTACGACATCGAAATTTACCTCATTCCCGACACTGGCAATCACAACTTTGCTGATGCTTCCCATTTTAGGCAAAGCATTGTTGTAATATGCAAAGAGGTAGCTTCTAGTGAAGAGGACTATTGTTAGTTGCATAATATTTTTTCTGAATTCATATTTATTTTATGGTTAGACTATTTCTATTCCTATGTCAAGCTTTTTTTTCTCTTGCCTCATATCGACATCGGTCTTTTCTACTTATATATCATTGTTTTTTGTTGGAGTTTTTCTATTGATGAACTTAGTGCCTCTACTTTTTTTGGCTTACTATGATAACAACTCGCTTAGCTGAACTTATTTAAGGTTTATAAAATATGACTATTCTAACCATTAAAATATTTTGCAACCTAATCTTTAACTTTGTTACAACATAAAAATCCTTAGAAAGTAAATTATAGAACAAAAAAGAGAGTGCTAGGAAAACTCAACATGAGAAATTGGATTGTCGATACTCTTTATTATAGTTCTTATTAGAGCATGGAAGACAAATTTTTAATGAGTCAATATGTCACAGGTCTAAACTCCTCCGGGATCGGACGATGGAGAAATCAAGATTTGAGAGACAGATTGGAACGGTTCTAGATCGAAACGGTTACAATCTAGATCGCGGTGAGGTCGAGGGCGTTGATCACGGCGACGGCAACGGCGGCGGCGTGGCGGCGGATCGGCGGTGGATCAAGAGAGAAAGAGAGCGAGAGCGAGAGTTTTGGGATTAACTCAACTTTTCTTAACTGTCTCAAATGAATGGTTCACCTTTTTATAGGGCGGCTTACAAAATGCTAACGGGCCTTGGCTCGATAACCATCTCAACTTAACCTAATCTATACTAATTGACGAAGATGCCCCCAATATGCTTGGCGATTGTTACAACTCTTCCCGCCTAAAGACTCAGATCGTCCTAGAACTGAAATGTTGGGTAGAGCTGTTTCAAATAATTTGTTTCATTTCAAAAAGACACCACTGTAGGTTGGACATTCCATGTGACGTATCTCAATTTTATTGTTCATAACCCTGGTTGTAATCATCATCTCCAATTCTAAAATAATTCCCTCATCCGATTGTGTCAATATCCTGAATTTCAGTTGTAATAGACCTTTGTAGAATTTGAACATACAGACATGAATGGTGCCACTGATATAGACATGCTCTGGTAGATGTAACTAACGATTAACTAAATCAATATGCTCATTAATTTGGAAAGGACCGAAGAACCGAGATTCCAATTTGTCGTGGTGCATAACTGAAATTCTAAAGGCAGTTCTAGCCATCAACTTAACAAACTCTATGAATTTGACATGTTCAGCAAGCCAAGCATCAACAACTGTATTTGAGGAGTGATCTGGATTTGTATTTGTCCAAAGGTGAAGGATCCGAATCATAAACCAATTCTAACAGAGTTGTATCAATAGGCTGCTAACATGGTATTATGTAGCAATATTCAGCCTGATGTAACCATTGTAGCCATTCTTTGAAATTATCCCCTGCCAAGCAACATAAGTATATGACAATCATTTTATTAACTATTCCATACTGGTCATTGAACTGAGAGTGATAAGTTGAATTCACATGTAAATCAACTCCAGACAAGCGAAATAATTCTTGGCAAATCTTACTTATAAGATCAACATCTCGATCTCTATTAATAGATTTCAAAAAAGCCCTTGCAGTCGAACTTTATTAGAAAAGAATTATTGTGCCATAGGTGTTGCAGAATATGGATGTTCTAATGGAATGAAGTGAGCATACTTGAAAAGGCTATCTACAACTGTGTCAATATAATAGGGTTACCTTCAATATTTTGCAAGGTCTCAGCGAAGTCAAATGAAATATGCTACATCATACAAGCAATAAGACCACTCTCTTGGTGTAGTACAGGTTCCAAATCCATTGGGGTTGCATCACATGTTACGAAGAAAGGCTCATTAAAATCTCAGAATCTGTAAGACTGGTGTTGTCGATAATACCTGTTCCATTTGTTTGAAGGATATCATCGCCAATCTTGTCCACTCAAAATTATCCATTGAAAAGAGATCTGTCAATAACCTGATAATAGTACCATATCGTCGGATAACTTTGTAGTAATAGTCAGCAAAAAGTCCTTTTGATTGACAAGCTGCCGCTGGTTGTGGCCAATTGATAATAGCTAAATTTTTTTAAGATCAATTTTTCCTCCTTTGTCAGATATCATATGCTCCAAGTAATAAATAACTGATTTGCTAAATGAGCATTTAAAGTTTGTGGGAAATACCAAGTTTGACTGTAGTAGTGTAAAAACCTACTTGGTATGCTGTAAGTGATCCTTCAAAGTTTGTTGTATATTAATATATCACTAAAAGAAAACCAAAGCAAAATTATGCAGATGATTCCCAACAATCTCATTCACGAGGGCTTGAAAAGTGGATGGGGGATTGCATAAACCAAACGGCATAACCAAGAATGTAAGGTGACCACGGTGATCCTCCCAAATTGTGCCATATATTGATATATCATCAAATAAAACTAGAACAAATTTATTCAAATAATTTCTAAAGATCTTGTGCCCGAGGGTTTGAGAAAAAGATAGGACATTGCATAAACCAAATGGCATAATCGATCCCTCAATATTATCTAGATGCATGCATACCTGGTGATAGCCCGACTGAAAATCCAGGTTGGTCAAGTATTTAGCCCTCTTCAGCTTATTTAATAATTCTTCAAGCACCGGAGTTGGAAATTCATCTTTGAGTGTGTTATCGTTGAGAGGACAGTAATCAACATAAAAACACCAAAATCCATTTTGGTTTTTAACAAAGAGCATTGGTGATGAACATGGAGGTGTGATGTACCTTACAATTCCCTATGTGAGCATGTTCTGCCATTGTTTTTTGAAGCTCACGTTTTTAAATCCGAAGAAGGTAGTATAGCAAGACTATTGTTGGTGTCAATGGGCCCTTAAGATATATCCTATGATCATATTTTATTTTTGGTGATAATTGCTAAGGTTTTTGAAAAAACGGTGAAAATTTCTGCAAAACATCATCCCAAGAGTCTCCTATTGCCAATGTATGGAGACGTTGGTTATCTCAAGGCCTGCTCACAGTGATCCATATAATTTGCTTATGGTTGCACCAAAATTTCTTTGTTAGGCTATTGAAATCCCAAATTATTGGATTGAAAGAGTTTAGCCAGGTTATTCTAATATAAAATCATAGTCATCAGATTGAATATCGTAGCGATCGATAATAAACTATTCTGTTTCAATCTGTACTGATATGTCATTGTATATGGCTACCTTTAAAATTGGATCTCCCTTAGCAATGGCGACCTTTTACTTTTTGGAACAAGAGCCAATTGCAATTTCAAATCAATAATAGTTGCTGAATCTATAAAATTATATGTTGAACCAGAATCCAGCAAGGCTAAAAATTTACTCCCATTAATTGATAGTTGAAGTTGTCTTGTTTCACTAGTTACAATTCCAGTCATATCTCGTGCAAGGATATCTAAATTTTGTAATCATTTAAATCTAGAAATTGATTGTCACATGGCGTTAAAAATAATACTTAAAATTTTTGTGCAGGAGCTATTACTGATTCCAAAGTATGAAGCCGATATCGCTGAATGTCACTTTGTAATACTGGGTGAAGTCCTGCTTTGTCCAATATCACCAGCTGAGCATTGGAAAGAGTTGGTATTTTATTTACCATCAAATTAAACCGATTGGTGTATGCCTTTAGATCTCTCGATTGTACAGTGTTGCTGAGGTCATCCAAATAATTATGATATAGGCTTGGGCTGAATTGTCCAATGATCAAGCTCGAGAACTGCGAGGCCAAGATAGTTGCTCATTTTTCTTTTTTTCCGGTGATAAACTAGGTTAGCGCATCTCCTCGAAGATGGAATGCAACCAGCTTTATCTGCTTATCTCTTTATCTGCTGATAGGCAAAAAATACATTGCATCTATAAAGCCATGGGAAGGTACATTCATCCATACCGTTGGCATTTCTAACGTCACCGCAATAAATCCCAAATCTCTATCCCGCAGATGCCGCTAAAAATATTGGTATTAATTAACTTGCCTTTACCAACTAGCCACTAGTCTTCTTACCCTTACTCCCAACTATGAAACTAGGTTGTCATCCCCAATTGTAAAGCTAGAAATAACCATTGGTACTAAATCTTATCATTTTATGTGACTAGGCAGAAATAAATAAAGATGAATATAAACTAAGAATGATTCTATAAAAAGCGGACAGATAATTATACCATTGTAGCATTTTATCTAGAGTATTACCAGGTTGTCATTTATATTCTACCACTTGGGAAGGCATTGCTAAGAAGCTACTTCAAGATTGATAACATGTATATGTATATGGATTAAATAGACGATGTAACCAATGTCATACACTCTACTCACAATAGGGGTAAGTCACAAGATAATATAGACATAATAATAAAGATAATGAGCCATTAATCAGTCATCTCCTAATAATACTAATCCATCATAGCGCTCTAATCATGTCGGCGTTGTCTAATCAAGTAATAGAGAAATAACTCCTAAGTATTTGACTACATGTCAAAGCTCGTCAACTAGTGCAAGTACATCTAGTAATCATTGTCAAAGTAATACTACCATAATTCCCAAAGACATCGAGCAATGTACAGGAAAAGATGAGTACATGAACCTCATGTGTATAAATACACTCTTAACGACAATCCCACTCTACCAATCCACAAATGCGGGGGAAGGCCTACAAAGGACTCAATGGGTTTGTCACACCCACGATCTACCTCACTACCCAGCACAACTGGGGATATCCGCAGATAAGCAACGCATCTAGACACCATGTCTACATATTGCCTACCACTCACCATATGATTAATTAGATGAGCGCTATACGAACCATTGCATAAATATAATAGCAAACCAACTAAACTAGATGTATTGAAGTAGACAATGAACATAATAATTAAACTAAGATGAAGAACATTGTTGCTAGTAAATATTATACAAAACGCCTTGAGATAATACAATAAGAAAGAAAAGTTTAAGAATAGTACCGAGACTCTTCTCTTCTTGACAACTTCCGAATCCAAAACTGATTAACATGCCTTGACTTCCTCTAATCTAGATCTAACTAGGCTAAACTATGAACTAGAAGGCTATGAGAAACTAGAACTTGAAGCTCTAGATGACTTGATCTTCAACTAGCTCTACCTTGAATGACTTGAATGAGGTATTGAATGAATTAGGGTTTTCTGGAGGGTCGGCTCGCTTATATAGCCGGTGGGATACACGACGGCCGTTTGATCAAACCGACTTGACATAGGGCTGAGATTGATCCTCAAAGGCGGTGAAAGAAGACTCGAGGAAGATGACAGGTGGGTCCCATAGGGGAGGCCGCCCGGCCTGGGTGGGTGGGGCCTTGCCGCCCCCATTCGGAGGTGTCTCCTCCTCTCCTTCGCTCAGTGTCTTCTGAATCTTTCTAGAGTAGTTTGACATATTCCCCGAGTTATGGATAATTCCGTGGTGTAGATTTGTAGTTATGTCCCTTTTTCGGTGTTTTAGGATTAGTCCACGAAAAATTGATAAATCACCAAAACTCGTAGAAATTGTTAGATAAAACTCTAGCATTCTAGATATTGATGTATTTTGCATGCCTTTTTTTTATATAAAAAAGTTGACGCTATCCACCGTCAACACATACCATCATATTCGGTAACTACAGCTTGTATTGACTGGGTGAACGTTTTTTACTGTAATTGATCGACGATTGTTTCCTCCATAATTGAGCGATGTTCATCAAAATACCGCTGTCTCTAATTTTTTTAATAATGCTATAGGATCTGCTAGTGATTTTGGAGGTGTAAGGAGCAATGATTGTCCTAGCCGAGGAACGTACCTTTGATCAAGGCTAGCTGCTTTGCTCTAAAAAAATCGATGAACTTTTCTCCGAACTCGATTAGGCTGTCTGTTGCTCTAGAAAAAATTGATGAATTTTTTCTCCGATCGAACAACAAGCGCCAATCCTCGATTGCTGCATCTTTTTTGTTTTCAATGGCGCTAAGAAATTTTTTACGTGATTTTAAGGGCGTGGCGGTGGTTGCTCGGGCTGCGGAACATACCTCGATCCGATTTGTTCAAAAATTAATGAATTTCTTCTCTCATTCTTTGAGCAGAGTCGCAGCGATTCCTCCTTAGATTGATCTCGGCGTGACTCTGCATACCCAATTTGTCATAGGTCTAAACTCCTCCGGGATCGGACGATGGAGAAATCAAGATCCGAGAGATAGATTGGAATGGTTCTAGATCGGACGGTTATAATCTGCGGAATTATCGGTGAAGATCGCGGTGAGGTCAAGGCGTTGATCATCACGGCGGCGACGGGCGGCGGCGTGATGGCGGCGCTTACGGCGATGGATGTGGGCGGCGAGGCGCGCGTGGGGCGGGCGCGGCCGGGCGGTGGCGCTAATGGCCCGGCCCTTGCGGCGGGCACGGCGGCGATCACGGCTAGAGGCGGCGGTGGTGGTGGCGGCGGCGCGATCACGGCTAGGGCGGTGGCGATGGTGGGCGGCGGCGGATCGAGATCGAGAAAGAGGCTCAGAGTTTCGCGATTAACCCCTAACTTTTCTTAATCATCTCAAACGAACGGTTCACCCTTTTATAGGGCGACTTTACAAAATGCTAATGGGCCTTTTTGATAACCATCTCAACTTAACCTAATCTATGCTAATTGATGAAGATACCCCGATATGCTTGGCAATTGTTACACAATACCAATCTTTTTTATTGTGGTTAGCAATGTTTTTAGTTCATGGAAGTTATTGTTCTATGTTTAGCACAAAAATATTTAATATTCACTTAGGAAATTATCACAAAGAGATAATTGTTTATTTTAGAAAAATATTGTTATATGTTACTGGTTTATGAAATTGGTATATGTTCTTGAGAAAGTGGCTTCTAGCTTCAATAATAAATATTCAATCAACGAAAAATAAAAAAGTTTCATTTACTCATTGTCATAGTGCGGATAGCGACTCAGGTGTCCCCGTTGCCGAACAGCACCATCACGATAGCCCGCGACAATGGATTCAATCGCCACCGAAGTGCGCGGCGTTGGCTTTGATTGCAAGTCGGCCGGCAATGCGTGCTTTATTAATCCTTTGCTCTACATCGCCGATGACGTGACGAGAATGCGTTTGGCACTTTTTCACGATATAGCTTGTGGCGTAATCGTCTAAATTAATATCGCTCTCAAGAGTACTCGTCTTCCATTAGACACTAAGTACTCGGGGAGCGCGCAATTTGCTTGATTACATCGAGCACACCCAACGGAGAACTTCGATAAACCACAATTTTAACCAGGATACAATTGAGTCCGGAACTTACATCACTTAGTCCATTTCATACAGCAAGAGTTCACAAAATTTATTCATTACAATACCGTTCGAGTGCGCGGAAATAGAAACAATGAACTGAAATAAACATCTAATGGAAAGCGATACAAGGATTCCGTCTCGTGCTCACCGTGATGAATCCTCCACAAAGTGCTACTCCTCAAGCTGAACCTGCAAACGTGGAAATAAACCCCGAGTACACAATGTACGCAAGACTTACCTGAATGGGAAGTATATATCCCGACTCTCAAGGATATGCATAAGCTATATGGTTTGTCGGGTTTAGTTGATTTCTTGAAAAAAGCATTACTAAGCATGAGTCCTTATTTCCATATTATTAGTCAGATTTTAGTAGATTAGCTATCCATGCTATGTAAGCACCCAATACTACTTTCAAGCAAGTGGTAAGCAATCGGGATCCCTTTTTATCCATCTTTCATCTTCCATTTCTTACTACGCTGCGTATCAAGGCTCCAGCGTTACTGCTTCAAGAACGGCGATTCAAGAATCAATGCGCCCACCGGTAATTTAAACACGCACCCCCCCTCCGATCCTAAAACACGACGAAAATAGCTTTGCTATCTTTTGATTGGGGGTCCCTCCCCGGCCCTAACTTGACCTTAAGCCCCCAAAGACTTTTTACGACCCAAATTGCAGAAGTGGTGGTGCAAGGACCCTCCACCATCCCCGCCCATACATACCGGTCCGATGAAGCCGGAACCCAAGACAAGAGAGAGCAAGCCTTTCCAAGTGCCCATACCCAAGTATGTGTTCGGGATAAGGAGATCCGTGACTTAACCTTCAACCCTTAGCAACGATCGGCCCTTAACCGACACAGCAGGGAAACCGTGGTAACCAAATTAAGCCCCGCATGGCCGAGGACATAACTTGTTACACACCACCAATAACCATACCATATCCCTACCCGTCAACATGTTCCTTTTCCACCGGGTTTATCATGTGGGTAAAGTATCCTCCCTACTTGTGAGAGTAACGGGCAGTTACTCACGCTACCGACAACCTAAGCATAGCAAACTACTCGACCCTATCATACTAGTAAGACTCATAGGGTAGATAAATATACGCATGTGGGTTTCATAATAATTCCCGTAACATAAATGCATAACATATAGATATTCATAATTTCATAAAATATAGGCTATGCAATCGGGCTTGCATTAGGCGGCCGCCACCGAGTCAGGCCACCCACAGCTCCCGGAACTCCCCGAGACTCCGAGGACGCCTCGTCCAGGGAAACTCCTCCACGTACTCCTCGATCACCTCCTGCGTACTCGGCCGCCGCCGGGAGGTACAACATCGACTCGTTCTCTACATGCATGCGATAATGATGCAATGAATCAAACGGCAACAACAACTCTTAAAAAGGAAACACAACAAGCCAATCTAATAGCTAACTCTAATGGCTAACATGATGACGATGGGGGCGCGGTGTCAGCGCTTGGGGCGGTGGGAGGGGTCCGAGGCCGAGCGTCGTGCGATGCGATGGGAGTCTGGAATTCGGATGAATGAAGAGGATAAGGTTGAAGACAAGGGTTTTTTTTCTTTTTTGAGAATAGGTTGAAGATAAGGTTTAGAGCCGGTCTTTGGCTTTGTATGCGTCCCATGGGTTGAGATCGTTGGGTGAAGAACTAGAGAGAGAGAACGGAAGGAAAATAAAATAAGTGAAAAAATAATAAGAAAATAAAAATAAAAATAGAATGGTATTCTAGGCGACTAAAATTGTTATGTGTATTCTTATTAATTAGAAACATCATATAAATTGATAGTTTTTAAATTTTGTGGTAACCATCTAAACACTAGCAACATAACTTTGTCACGGTTTAGTAACGAATCAAGCAGTTTCATTTTGTCACGGTGTGTGCAAATTGTTAAGTTTTAGGCGTAGCAAAGTGTGGCCGGCAACCAAATAAACCCGTAATAGTATTCTATCTAGAGGTCATATATAGCATCAGTGCTCCTTTTCTCGCCAAAGAAGAAAGTGGCGCGGAGCTCCAGCAAAAGCAATATAGCAAGACCGGACGTGGCGGAGAAGAAGAGCCGACTTCAACACACCGAGCTAGCCCTTGTGCGGCGTTCTTCTCCCAAAGGGAGGCTAAAAAAGGAGAAAGAAAAAATTTTGGGAATCACTCCACACACACCGAAAGATGAAAAGTCCAGAGGAAGGAAGCTTCTGACACCGAAACACGGCAATGATGGGGTGAGGCGAGGTGGACGTGGCGCTGAGGGCACCAGTCCGTTTGAAGCGCCAGACGCCTTAGCGGGGCGTGGAAGAGAACCGGGAACTACCAGCACCGGGCGCACGGCTATCGGGCCGCCGAGGCTCGGGTCGCAAGCTCCAGCCGCGTTGCCGAGAGCCGCCGGACGCCAACGGGGCCGCCAGATTGCGAAGCGCCGGGCGACAAGGCTGGGCCAGCTACCAGCGCGGGACGCCATGTGTCGCCGCTTGGGGCGGGGGCTGGAGGCCGCTAGGTACAGTGCGATGGAGTCCAAATTCGGATGAATGAAGAGGATAAGGTTGAAGACAAGGGATTTTTTCTTGAGAATGTGTTGAAGATAAGGTTGCGTTTGGGTGCTGGCTTTGTTGTAAAATTCCGTAGGTGAGATCGTTGGGGTGAAGAACTAGAGAGAGAACGGAAGGAAAATAAAATAAGTGAAAAAATAAATAAGAAAATAAAAAAATAAAAATAGAATGGTATTCTAGACGATTAAAATTGTTATGTGTATTCTTATTAATTAGAAACATCATATAAATTGATAGGTTTTTTTTAAAAATTTTGTGGTAACCATCTAAACACTAGCCACATAACTTTGTCACAGCTTAGTAAATCTAACAAAATGTTTCATTTTGTCACAAAGGGGCAAATTGTTAAGTTTAGACGTAGCAAAGTGTGGCCGGCAACCAAATAAGCCCGTAATAGTATTCTATCTAGAGGTCATATATAGCA
>JADLZL010004957.1:0-63503 GCA_015844335.1 Chrysopogon serrulatus | reverse complement strand
ATTGACCCTTGTCACTCTGAAATACTATATTCATTCATTGTTTTCTTTTTCTTGTATCATAACTTTGCTGAGGTTCTGTTTAGAAACGTTTCTTTGATCATCACAAATATTGGTTGTTCAATGAGTATGAGTAGGACATGCCTGAGGGCCTTCATCTCATGTTCTTTCTGTCTTGTTAGAGCATCTCTAGGAGCTTTTGAAACACTCTTTATCTTGATTTCTTTGTTATAAGATATGACAAAAAAAAAAAACTCGTCGACAACTCACTGTCTTTCTGCACCTTGAAAATAATGGTTCCAATTGCGTGGGAATATACGCGTGCCTATATGTGGGGAAGAGCAAGAGTAATGGTAGGTTCCCAGTTCAAATATATAAGAGTGTGAGAGAAAAGTACAAATGTGTTTAGGATAATTTATAACTTCCGAGGTTCTTAATGCAGAATTATCTTCCATTTTAAAGCTTTTTTTAGAAGCGGTTGCACGACCCAACAAGCCACCAAAGAACACAAATGTGATATCCATGGTTCGTGTTGTCAGGAGTCGTTATACTCCACCTAGGTACTGGATAACGAAACAACAATATGCCTTCCACGTGTGGAAAGTCTTTTAGTTGAGTAAAATTGTAATGATCAATTTAAAAAATATATTCTAGTAGCACAAAAGGCTTTTCTTTTTCCTTTTGGTACAAAACAGAAAAACAATGTCAAAAACAAAAATTTTACTTGTGTGACATTGTTTTAGCGCTCCAATTTAAGGAAAAGTTTGGGTATATCTCCATTCTCGCTCCCTCTCTTCTATTTGTCAAAAAATAGAGAGTAAGGGGCTTGTAGTGGGTAGGAGGGCCTTGGGCCTACCATACCCCCATCAATGAATTTTCCCCTACCCACATGCTAATTTTATCCCATATGGAGCGTGGGTGGATAAAGGTTAAATTCCACACATATGCAAGAGAAGATTCTCTGGTGTTGTCAATCGACTTACCTCTAGAAATAGATGAGGTCAAGGGGATGATGGATTAGGACCTTCTTTCAATTCTTTCTTTTTTCATGTTTTCTCTTCCTTTTAGGGGTCATGTGATTGTTTGGCATAGTTTGGTTAGTTGGTTACTGGTCGAGTTGACATCAGACTCCAAGTCATCAGTTCGAACCATCATATGGCTTGTTGGCTGAGTTCATGCTCCGTAGCGATAGACATGACCTATAAGGCATGTTATTGTCAAGTTGTTAGGTAACTCACCTACACAATGGAGTTGACTACTAGTATTGTTCGGAAGATTGCAAATTGGGCTATATAGCTTATATGTTTAGTTGGGGTGTAATAGGCACGCGTGGGTGAATCTAAAACCCAACCTTGCCCATCCCTCCCAAATCTAAAATCCACTAGACAAGTGGGTGAAAATTTATGCTTGAGCCTGCCTCTATTGACTAACCACGGATACACACACCTTACTATGATTGTATTCCTTAATATTTAGCTTCAAAGGGTTTGATCTCTCATAGAAAAAACATTTGGCTTCCACAATCCTAGTTAGGCATACGAATTACTTTGTCTAATGGGCTAAGGTTAAAACTATTGGCCCAACTTTGATGATTATTGATACATTTCAAAAGTGCATGGACTCTGATTATATGGGTTTGTTTGCTTCATGGGCTAGAGAATGTGCGCGGCCTAGGTAGTGTTTCAAGGCGTTGGGCTGGATCGAGCTGCCTACTAGCATTGCCCACGTCAAGGTCCAAAGCAAATATGCCTTATGTGCAAACATTGGGCTTTCCATAGACTTTTATGGGTCTTTAATTAGCACACCCCCACAGGCTAAGGAAGTAAGGATAGTCACTGGACCCACTTAGCTGACTATATGGTGTACTCTTTTAGCGATTCTTATACAATCACCAAATATGGCCTCTTTCAATTGTCGGAGGCCCATACTCAAGAATGTTATCAAGTCATGCTAAAAAAAAAGAATGTTATCAAGTCCAGCTCAATACATCGACCACGTCATATGTATCTTAGGTCTCATAAAACTCCAATATAAAATAATAATTCCACTATCAACTTCAAAATATACACACATTACTTATATATGCACTCATAAATAAAAAATAATGTTAATAAATATATATTTGTAAAACATTATAATAAATAAAAATATTTGATACTTATATTTATTTACACATAAAAAAGATATAAAAAGTTTGACAAAAGATAATTATTCAAAATTATTTACAGAAAACCAAAGGGGCCTGGACGCAAAAAGAGTCCTTGGGGAATCGTGTGCCGTGTGGTCTGCGCCTGGTTTTTTTCCTAGCGGAAGGAACAGCCCCACTCCCCGGTCGCTTCCGCTCCTCCGCTCCCAAACCTCCCCAAACCAGCAGCTCTAGGGTTTTCGCCGCCGCCGCCCATGGCCGCCACTCCGGACCGCGCCAATGCCGACCTCCGCCGCCGCCTCGCCGTCGATACCCCTCCGCCGCCCCAGATCGCCAGAGGTAACCGCCCCGCCCCCTTCTCTATCCGCGCGAAACCCTAGCTCAGGCCCGCCTCTCGGGTTGATCTCGATTCGGTTCTCGTTCAGCCCTTCGATCCCCGCCGTAGGTTCAGGGTTTGCGGGGGTTTTGGCGGGCGTTTGATGGCGCCGCCCCCGTGGGGTTTCGTGCTGCTGTCGCCGGTGCTGGGTTCGTGGCTGGGGGAGCATTGATGCTTGGTGGCGCCAGGTGTTTAGATGCGTCATGGGGGTGGTGCTTGGTTAGTTAAGCGACTTCACTTCGATTTCGGTGGACTGGATGCAATGGTCAGGTTGCCTTCTGAATCGATTTTGGGGGCGCTGATTTGCCTGATTGGATTTGTTTCAGTCAGTTATAGTTCTGATTTTTGTTGTTGACACTGGCAGAGATCCCTCCTATTATGTTGGATATCCATGTTTTGTGTAGATTAGTTGTTGTGGGTGTATGGTTAACTACATGCAGATCAGTGTGGTGATTTTGACACACCTGTTAATATTCTTATGTTGCATAATGTAGCTGAAAACCAATGCCTCAGCCCTGTTTCTTAAAACATGCTGTGTTCTCTGTAGCTTTATGTTGTGGTACTACATCCATGGCAGACTTAGTTAATGTTTATTCATTTGATATGTGTACAGAAGGTACCAGACCATTCTCGGATTCTTTAACTACTTTTACAATCTATGGCATTCTCATAATAAAAGAAGAATCTGCTTGAACTATAGAACACACTGCAAATCTCCTCTGTCCAAATATACACAGATTCGCTACATCTTTCTCTTGTTTGATGAATCAATAAAGTACTGGTTATCAGCTTAGAATAGATGAAGGTTGCATCAGCAATAATAATAAGTTGTTTATAGCGTAATCTTCCTCATTGTTAATGTTGTTTTGAACTTTTGATACTATGGCACTTCTCTCCTGTCATATTGAAGTAGCTTCTGGTTGGTGCAGAGAAGCAAGGCCTTGATACTGAAATACCCCTTTCTCCTCAGTGGCTTATGAAGTTGGGAGAAAACAAGGTTAGTCCTCGAGGAGAAAATCATGCTATTGATTAATATCATGCATGGCAATTGTAGTGATAGGGTACTTGTTAGGTGTATATCAATATCATACAGTGATTTATATGATTGCTTGTTTGTTGCAGGATCCTGTTTCACAGGGTATCCGCTCAGATGTTTCAAAGACATCAGGGACTGGTGAAGACCCAGGCTACAATACGAAGAAAAAGGATGTTTTCAGGTCTTCTGTGCTTGATGGTGAAACTGGGCGCCGTGACCGCTGGCGTGATGATGAAAGGGAACCAAATTCGACCCACCGGTGGAGTCGCTGGAGGGAGACAGATAAGGAACATGGTGATGCACGCAAAGTGGAAAGATGGTCAGATGACACCTCCAAGCATTCTGTGGATGGTCGTCGTGTTCCGCAGGAGCGCTGGGGTGATTCCAATATTAAGGAAGGCAGTTATGACCAACGGCGTGAGAATAAATGGACTGCACGTTGGGGTTCCAATGATAAGGAGTCTGAAAATTGGCGTGATAGGTGGGGGGATTCAGGTAAAGAGGGTGATGCTTCCCGTGAAAAAGGTTTCTCTCACTATGGAAAGGATGCCAGCAGTTATGAAAAGGATACTGAAAAGGATGACAATATTTCTCGTTCATGGAAATCTAGTTATTCTGCCGGCCGTGGTCGTGGAGATATGCCTCACTATCCTTCTCAGACCACGCAGAAATCATCTGCTACTTATGGATATGGTAGGGGGAAGCCAGACAATGATTTTGCAAATTTTCCAAACAATCGTGGAAAGTTCACATCTGGTACAAGTGCAATCAGTAGTGGATCTTCACGACCATTCCATCTTGGTCTGCTTTCTGACAGACCTGGTGGTGTATCAGATCGTTCAGCATTCAGATATAGTAGGATGAAATTGCTTGACATTTACAGGAGTTGTGATGTCACTGATTTTAAGTTATCTGTTGATTGTTTGGAGGAAATCTCTGTTCTCATGGAAGACGATGCTTTGGAACCTTTAGCATTATCTGCACCTGTTGCTGAAGAAGCGGTAATTATGCTAATATTTCCTCTCTAGAGTCTTATTTTTGTGGTATCTGAACATTCTTATCTCACTGTTGAATTAAATTTGTAGGCCATTCTAAAAGCAATTGACAAAGGGGATATTGTAAACAGTGGTGTCCATCAGGCTTCTAAAGATGGTTCTGTTGGAAAAGGTAATCCTGATGTGGTGCCATCAAAGCAGCCAAAGTTTACTGAGAAATGGTTTATCTATTTATCTTTGATACACTGGCATGTATATACTATGTGTTGTATAGTTTCTCACTGAATGCTGTTTTTAACTTTCTCCAGCCGGTAGAGAAGACCAGCCAGGAGGCATGGAAGTCTCAGGTGCCTTGACTGGTTCTGTTTACACAATGCTGTTGTTTACGTCATCGCACATGGCTGAACAAGCTTAAGAGATCATGTAGAGTGGGCATGCATATTTGAGAACCATTCATGTTTTGAGCATTTGTGTTTTGAATATTACTAATCTCATAATTGGCTCCATGCCCTTAGTTCGCACAGGGGCCCTTGGCCTTCTTTCCTGTAGCATAGTTTTGATGAGTTTTGATGTAGTTTGAAGCTTGCAAATTGTTCGATACCCCTTGACAGCTGTTTATATGTTTAACAGGTATTGCTGGCAATACTGATTTGCCAGCAAGAGGGGAGTCAATGCGTCCTGTGTCATGTACTTATGTTGTTCCACAAAGGTCTCAGTTCATTGGAGAACATAAACATGGACCATCTGAATTTGGGCATCAAATACCTAATTTCTTAAATCAAGAAACTAAAACTGTTGGCATGATGGGCTTTGATAACTTTGCCAGTCCATTGCAGCCTCATCCTAATCCAGAAAGCCTCTCTCTATACTACAAAGATCCACAAGGTCAAATTCAAGGCCCTTTTTCTGGTGCTGACATTATTGGCTGGTTTGAGGCTGGTTATTTTGGCATTGATTTGCTGGTTCGTCCAGTGAATGCACCCCCTGATATTCCTTTCTTAATGCTTGGGGATGTTATGCCTCACCTGCGAGCAAAGGCTAGGCCCCCACCAGGATTTGCCACTTCAAAGCCAAGTGATATGCTAGCTCCAGAGACCCAACCTACAGGGAAATTTGTCAGCTCTAGCATGCAAGCAGGATCAGCTGGAATTGGAATATTTGACAGTGGGCCTAGCAGGAAAGACAATGCTGTTGAGGCTCAAAATCGTTTCCTGGAGTCACTTATGTCCAATAGTGTGCGGAATCCTTCAGCAGACACTATCTCTATAACTGGAGGTTCGTTACTGTCATCAAGAGTTCTATTTGTTCTTATTTCATTTCATATTAGTTTCCTAAACTTCTTTGATACCTGTCATTTCCTTGTCTGACATTATTTTCTTGTGAACTAGGTATGAATGAACTTGGCAGTAGTAGCTTTGGCAACATTTCTGTACGTGGAGGTGAGAGTGCGGTGAATATGAACTATCTTTTGGCACAGAAAGGATTGCTGGAGAGACAAAGTTCTTTGCAAAACCCTGTTCCATATTGGACAGGAGATGCTGCTCCAGCATCACAAGCACATCCCATGGCTGATACACCTCGCCAATCTTTGCAATCTCAGAATGTTGATTTACTAGCCATGCTGCAACCAAAGGAGAAGCCTCAAGTTCCTACTGGTAATTCTGGGCTGCCACTATGGCCCAGTTACCCTGAAGCAAGAAATGTTAATCCAAGCATGCATGGTGGAGATCTTGCTCAAGGGGCTCTTAATATGCGTCAAGATCTGCAGAACTCCCAGAACATTGGTATTGGTGTTCACAACACAACTTAATGCCACAAAACCGACCAGTTTTGGCTCATTTGCCACCTGAGAAGCTTGCTGAGATATCTCAAGATCCACAGCTGTTAAATATGCTTCAACAGCAATATCTTTTGTCACAACTACAGTTACAGACACAGGCACCTTTGACACCTCAGCCTCCACTCTCTATGTTGGACAAGATGTTATTGCTCAAGCAGCAGCAGCAGCAACTTCAGCAGCAGCAGCAGCAACAACAACTGCAACAGCAGCTGCAGCTGGAGCAGCAACAAAAGCTATTGTTGCAGCAGCAACTACTTTCTCAGATGGTACCTCACATGCATCCCAATCAGCACACTGATGATTCTCATGCATTGAAGCATACTTCTGTGCCATCTGATGATCTTAGAAGAGTGCAAGAGGCTATAGAAGTTGATCGGAAGTTGCCTGTCCATGGGATGCAGGTGGGGCAACAACCTGGTCAGTCAATTATGAATTTTAGAAATATGGATGGTGTAGCTTTATCCCAAAGCTCTGTAACTACACTGCCGGTACCCCATGAAACTGCTGTGGGTGCACTTCCAAAAGAGCACTACTCTCGTCCTGGTATGCTGGAAGATTTTGCAAATGCCGACTTACAATTAAAATCAACTGTGGTAAACTCAACGCTGGTGGATGTTGCAGACAGGAATGAGGGGCTTAAATCTCACGGAGTGGAAACTGTAGCAGAAAAAATTGAAATGCCTGGAAAGGATTTGGATTCTGGGTCAACTAGGATCATGGGGGGTGCTTCATATGAAGCAAAGGATTTACATGAACCACCACTAGATCCAAAGTCAGAAAATGTATTGTCTGATATTTCTGGTCAGGTTCAAGAATTGAAACTTTCTGCAGAAAATACCTCTTCTGATATTGCGACAGCTGTGGCAACCGAAGTAAAAGTTACTGATACACAGGAGACCAAGAAGGCAGAAAAGAAAAAGAAGCAAAAGAAAAAACAGGCTGCTGCAGATGCTGGGAAAGGAGCGTCAAAGGCGGTTTCAACCCAGCAGCCAAGGCAGGAAACTGGGGTTGACAGTTCTGATCTTGGTGGCAATAAGCATGATTTACCAGATGATACAGAGGAACTATTTTGGGGTTCACCTATCAGAGGCCAAAATGAGAGTTTAGCTGCCAAAAGTCTTCCAGAGGAATGTGATGCTGACAAAGCTGAATCACAGTTTAGTTCTCTATCATCTGATCCTCATAGTGTGGCAAGCCAGCGTGCATGGAAACAACCTACTCAGGGACTCAGGCCTAAGTCACTGCTGGAAATCCAAGCTGAGGAACAACTGCGTGCACAGAAAGGATTAGCTACTGAAACTGCTAAGCCAGCAGCTTCAGTACCTTCAGTTCCTTGGAATGGCATGGCAATATCTTCCGAGCAACATTATGGGGGTTCAAGTAAATCATCGGGAATCATGGAAAGTGCTGGTGAAAGAAATAAACGAAGCCAGTTGCATGATTTGCTGGCAGAAGAAGTTTTGGCGAGGTCAAGTATTGCAGATAATGAGAACATTGGTAGTGCCAATGATGCATTTTATCCCCTCTGTCTCCTGCTGTTCAGCCTGATACTCCTGCTCTTGATAATGACTTCATAGAGGCCAAAGGACAAAAAGAACAAAAAGAAGGCAGCAAAAACAAAAGCTTTTACTGTGAAAGCTCCATCACCTGTTGGTTCCTTTGATCCATCAGCTATTTCCATTCCTTCTGAAAAGGGAAAGTCTGCCAAGCAAGCTCAACAGGAGTTAGAAATATTGCCAGCTCCACCTAGTGGTCCATCCTTTGGCGATTTTGTTCTTTGGAAGAGTGATCAGGCTAGCTCTGTGCCTGCTCCAGCATGGTCTAATGACTCAGCAAAGGTGCAGAGACCTTTGTCTTTGAGAGATATTCAGAGAGAACAAGAAAGGAGGTCCGCTTCTGTCCAGCAACAAGTGCCCTCACCAACTCCTGCAAAGGTGGCCCCGAACCAAAAAAATCATGGGAACACTTCTTCCTGGCAAGCTTCTGGGTCATCTCCATCACAGGCAGTTGCCCCTGTCCAAATGAGTTCCAATGTTCCCAGTCGTACCAAGTCAAGTGCTGAAGATGATTTGTTTTGGGGCCCTTCTGAGCACTCCAAACAGGATAAGAAACAGTATGTATTGCAGCAGCTCTTACAATTGAATTAATTTATTTGTGTTTCTTTCAAGATGTTATTACCTTACCCCCCTGGATTCTATGCTTACAAAAGATTAGTGAATTTATTAATAAACTAAAATTGCAAAGTATGATTAAACTTCAGACTAAATAGTTGCTTTTGAAATTAAATTTAAAGTTTTGTTCCCTTGTCTTGTTTGTTTGAGAACTTAAGATCCTTTTTATAGCTGTTCCCATTGGTGTTTTTGGATCTTAAAAGATGGATGTATGGATCTGCGTAATTTCTGAGAATTTTTATGTTTTTATTATTTTATCATAACCAGGTCTGAGTTTCCAACTCTGTCAAGTCAGAGCAGAAGTTCAATGAAGGATCAATCTCCCCTGAATCGTCAAAAGTCTCAGGCAGGCAGATTGCCAGTTTCTTCTGCTACTGCTAACCAATCTGGCAAAGGGAAAGGCAGAGGCTACAAACAAGCAGACTGGTAGAGCTATTTTTTTTTTTTTTTTTTTTTGACTTGCATTATTTAAAGACTATCATCATGGTCAAAGTTCTAACAACTGTCATTTATGCAGAGGCAATGGACTTCAGAGATTGGTGTGAGAGTGAATGGGCCAGGCTCACTGGAACAAATGGTATTGAACTGTGCCTTTAGCTCTACTTCATTCAAGTTAGAATCCTTCAATCTTTTGTTTTACTTTTGCTAATTGTTCTATACTTCCCCTTCCAGATATAAGCTTCCTTGAGTTCTGCATAAAGCAATCGACCACTGAAGCGGAAATGCTCCTTCATGAGAACATTGGCTCTCTTGACAGCAACCACCAGTTCATCGACAAGTTCCTCAACTACAAGGCCTTCCTGTCAGCAGATGTGATCGACATGGCCTTCCAAGCTCCCAGCACGTGTGGTACCCGCGGTGACGGTGCAGGGCGGGCAAACACTGCCTCTGCAGCCAGAGGAGGCATGAGTGCGGACTCGGAGCTGGATGGCGGCAGCAAGAAGAAAGGCAAGAAGGGGAAGAAGGTGAGCGCGGCGGTGTTGGGGTTCAATGTGGTGAGCAACCGTATAATGATGGGCGAGATCCAGAATGTGGATTAGGAGGATGGCACACCACCGATGTACATAGTCCTTTTGTTTTTTCCGTCCAGGACATCCATCACCGCATGACCCATTTAGTACATACATAGTTTGACCTCTGGTTACATGCCTAAGTTTCAGGCTGAAGGGAAACTGGGGTGTCCCGGCCAGTCGGTGCTCGGAATGGAGCAGCCTAGTCTAGTCTTTTGATAGACCCTGTTTTTTTGCTGAGGGTGGGAAACTGAGCTTAGATGCAGGGTCATGTGGCTGGTGATTTTGGGTTCCTGTAACATTTGGTTAGGATCCTGTAACAGACAGAAAATATTTTCTTCTCAATAGAAACTCACCAGAGAACATAGATGGATTCAGTTCAGTGCTTAAGTCTGCTCCTGTTGTGATGTGGTTCACTACTGCACTTTATCTTTTTTTATTTTTATCTTTTGGCACGGGGTCGGCAATGGCAGTGGCTCCAGCGCTGCCATGGTCGTTGTAGGCAGGCTCTCAAGGAAGGATCTGCTCACTCGTTGGGTCGAGACAGGAACTATCTTGAAATTAGAGCTTTATTAATTTAGGTAATAACTCCAGTGATCTGTATGAATTTGCTTGTAGTTGAATATGTTATCTGCCGAAAGGAGTTGAAATGTCATCCAGAAAATTCAGGCCTGCTCAGAAGTTCCCAGGATTTTTTAATTACTTATATCTTGCGTGCATTGTTTTGTTTATGTGAAGTTCAAACCTGTCGAATTCCTATTGCCCTGAAGTAGCTTCTCAAATGTCGCATATAAAGTTCTAGAAGGGGACTATTTTATAAAACAATGGATGACTACTTCCACGTATTCGAGAAAAAATACGATGGCCTAATAGGATGGCCATAGTTTCACATCCTTGATGTGGTCATGTGGAGTAGAACACATGGTTATCGTGTAAATTTAGACTAAACTGCAGCTTGCATTGCACACAAAACAATGACACTTTACCCACGAAAATTCGACAAATCCGCTCCTAGCAAAGTAGCAAGTCATGGATACAGCAAAACCATAATCTTGTGTTGTATACAAATCTAAAAAAATCGAATCTTGTGTTGTACTACTCTAAAAGGAAAAAAAGTTTAAATTTAAATGACTACTAAATGGCGAGAGCTGGGCTCCGGCGGCTGCGTCGTGGGAGCCACGGCGGGCCGGTACGACGCCGACGGCTCGTCGGCAGGCGCAGAGTAGCGACGGAGGGGTCGGGGCGGATCGACACGGGCGCGGGCGCGGGTGCCGGGTAGAAGTGCAACGGCCTTTGCGGCATCGCGTAGTAGAGGCTGGCGTCGACGGAGAGTGGCGGCGGCGGCGCCTGGTATCCCGCCGGCGCGTATGCGTACGCGTTGTACGGCTCGTATCCGTAGCCGCCGTATCCGTAGCCGTTGCCGTATCCGTTGCCGTATCCGTATCCGGGTCCTGCCGCAGCAGCGCCGCCGCTACGCGCCGGGAAAGCCGAAGCCGTACTGGTCGTCGTAGTACCTGTAGTCGAAGCCGCCGGAGCCGCCGAAACCCTGACCGCCCGGCTGGCCGCCGTACGACCCGCTGTAGTTGTACAAGTACGGGTTCGGCTCGGCGGCGTACGTATCGTCGTCGTCGTCGTTGCTGCTGTCGCGGCCGTTGTAGTAGTACTCGGGGCTGTCCATGTTACGGCCGCCGCCGCCGCCTGTATCACTATCACTATCGGCGTCGGCGTCGGCTTCGAGCTTCTTGAGTTCGCGCTCGAAATCGAAGGGCTCTGATGATCGCGCGAGCGAGGCCTCGTAGCTTGCCATATTATCGGCGAAGGCCTTCTCGTATTCTTCGTCGAATTTGCGGCGCTCCTCGAACTTGTCGTCGGCGCGGTGGAGAGCGTCTAGGTAGTCGATGGCGGCCCAAATCACACGCTTGGCGTGCTCCGGATCCTTCTCGTCCGACGACTGCGGCGCGCCGCCGCCGACACCGTCTTTGGACGACGACGGCTGCGCTGCTTTCTTGTCCGACTCCGACGGCTGCGCGCTGGCCTCCTCCTCGGCGGCGTTGGCGGTTTCGCCGTCGTCGTCCGGGTTCTTGGATGGCTTATTGTTCTCCTCTCCTGCAGCGGTGACGACGACGGTGGCGGCGTCGGCGGCAACGGCCTGCTCCGCCTCCGCCTCCGCCTCCTGCTGTGAGAGCACGTAAACCCACTCCTCGCCGCCGGCCATGATCGATCGACACAATTCGCTGTTACTGCAGATTGGATGCAATGTACGATGGATCTCGATGGATCTGGTTAGTTATTATCACGGCGTCCCTGAGAGATTGCCCCGGCTATATATAGTTATTTATTTATTGGTTGATCGATCTTTTGGAGACGGAAGGCGGCGGCTGGACTCCAACTTGTGTCCAACTCCAACGCGATGCGATCATCCATATCCAATATCTGAATATCTGATGACGACGACGTGCCCGTTCCCGATCCGCCTCGTATCGGAGGAAGAATACGTCAGGAAGAGACGAAAACGCAATCTACAGAATACGTTAATGTAACCGGAACACGTATAGACTTCAGTCCCCTTCTCGTAATCCGCCTTCCTTCATTTTTTTTTTTCCAGTCAGACGCACGGAACGAGCTGTTGCTGTCGGTCGGTCTTTTCGGTTTGGTTCCTCTTCCTGTTCTTTCTCTTGTCCGGCCGGCACCGGCAGCGTGCGGCGGTAGCCATGGCGGCCTCCTCGAACGGGAGCAGCAGCAGCAGCAGCACGGTGAGTCCGGCGTCTCCCCTCTCCTCCTCCCCGGATCGAGCACGCTGGCGAGTTCCTTTGCGTTTTCCGTATCGTTTGAGCTGGGGATCGATCTCACCGGGAGCTGGGAATGAATTCCTCTTGCTCCGGCCTCGCTCTTGCAGGTGGTGGGCGAGATGCAGAGCAGCTTGGACCGGGTGCGGCGCCAGCTCTCCTCCACCTCCACGCGCCACCTCCTCCAGGGCCCTCTCTTGAAGCGATCCGACACGGTAAATAAATCCACTTCCTTTTCCTTCATTTCTTCCCCCTTCTTTCTCGATTCCATCCAGTTTGGTTCAGGCTCCCTGTCCCTTGAGTACTATGATAAGATATATCTGCTGCAGGGCGTCAAGTAAAAATTACTGCAGGAAACAAACAGCTAGAAAGCCAAACATGCTGTTGTTATTGCTCACCCTTTTGGACCATTGCGGGCCTCTAGTTAGTTAAACATTTGTTCACTGTTTATTGCCTGTCAACTGCCATTTCCTCGTATTTGCAAATTCAGTTCCTTGCTAGTGTAGTAGTGTACAAAACAATATATAGTCTATGTGCTAGTTCTGCAGGCGTTCTCCATCCTCATAGCATTGCTGTTTTTGTTTGGGTTCCACTTTGTCGCTTCCACTTATGACATTTCTTCTTTTTACTCATATATACCAGCTACGGAAGTGGAATGAGCGCTGGGTCATACTTGATCCTACGACCGGAAAGATAGAGTACAAGTATGGTAACTGCAGAGTTGTTTTCCTTTTCGCCAAAGAGGCGCTACCTGAAACGCCAAATGTATGACACCAGATTTTTTGGATTATGTAGGGTCCGTCGGAGTGACAAGGATGTTAGGGGAGTAATCGTGTTCGATTCGACGAGCACGGTGACGTTGTCGCCTATGAACTTTCAGTATGGACCTACTTCTATTCTAGTTCGTCATGACTTTCAGGTGTATGCTGTGGGGAACATTGTAATGACCTGTGCAAACTCTTGGTGCAGTGGACTGGCAAAATACGATGGATGCTGTTTCTGTATCCTTATGGGTTATCTTTGCATTATCATCTTTACTCCTTTTGTCTAGATTTGATTCGTTGTGTTCTTTGACTAGTGTTCTAGATATTGGGACTCCACAGAAAAAGGAATACTTCCTTTGTGCAGAAACTCCCAGCGCTGCAAGAGCATGGGTATCCACTTTACAGTAAGCTTTGATAATCTATGGGTCTTGCTTACATTTATATTTTTAATTTTTTACCCCCTGAAATCGGTTTTATTCTGAACCACGAGTTTTGCATTACTGTTGGACTATCTCTTCCCTGCCACTGAACTGATTAAAAGTTTTTTTAGAAACCACTGAACTGATTAAGATTAAATAACATTAATTGAATGTGTGTTGAAACTGCTATTTGCACTTTTGCAACTGGATCTATAGTGGGTTGCTGTTTGATTTGTTCCTGTAAGTGTCAGTATTGGCAGAACTCTGATATTAGTGGACTACTCCCTACGTCCTGAGATCCTGATATTTAAGACAGATTAAGAGAAATTACAAAGGACCCATGTACCCTTGACTTAAACTCTGATGTATTTAGTTGATGCATATATGGTGGCTGTGGTTGATGGATCTAGAGAAGGCCTTGCTCAGTTACTGCACACATAATGGCAAATCATGAAATTTTTTAGGAGTAGGTTTGGCTGTGGTTGGTGGATTTGGAGAAGGCCTTGCTCAGTTACTGCACACATAATGACAAATCATGCAATTTTTTAGGAGTAGGATTGGTTGTGGTTGGTGGATTAGAAGAGGGGAGAGGGCCTTGCTCAGTTACCGCACACATAAAGGAAAATCATGCAATTTTTTAGGAGTAGGTTTGGCTGTGGTTGGTGGATTTGGAGAAGGCCTTGCTCAGTTACCGCACACATAATGGCAAATCATGCAATTTTTTACGAGTAGGTTTATTTAAATGGAAATTCACGCATTTTACTCATTAATGAAAAAAATTGAATGCTTTCCAAGGTATTCCAGGATGGAGGGAGTAGACTTTTCATGTGTAAACATTTCCCAGCTTTTGGGGTTAGAGAATTAGCAGATGTGAAATACCTTGTTATTTTGTTGTGTGACATTTCTAAATCCAGAACCAGAAACTTGAAAATTTTGCCCTATTTGGTCCTACTATGGTATTCTTATTAGCTGACCTGGATCACTGCTCACCACTTTCCCAATGATTAAGAAAGCTTCCTGTAAATAGTTAGTGCTACTGGTGCTCTTGTTCCAAAATGAAACAAAGAAACAGTTGCTTGTGGCATCATGCAAAGCAAAGGGTTTCATTTGCTTCTCATTGACAATGTTACTTTGTTGCCCATTTATCAGAAAAAGAACATGATGAAATATGCCATGCATAATATGTTATTAAATTAATGCAGTATAGCATATAACTAGGTTATGGCTTTACAATAGCCTCAGTATATATATAATATTCCTTCCCTTTGGTTGATGTATGATATGTTCCATGTGCACAGATCTATCATTTCCCATTTTGTGTACTGCTGTTATATCTGCAGACTTTGAAGCCTAGTAATATTTTCTTGCTTCATATGCAGTGCGACTCACTTGGTACTACAGGCTCACAAGGAGGCAGTGAATTCATTGGGTGAGAATGGTCCTGCAAAATTGGGAACAGTTGCAACTGTTGTGGCTGTAGCCAATGCCACTGCAATTGAAGCAACAAAGGAGGTAGAAGCTGCAATGAAGATTTCCCTACGGGCAGCTTTGGGCTCAAATACAAATAAACTTACCAAAGGTCAATTAGATGATCTCACAATAATGATGGTATGCTCTTCCATATACTACCTATACATAAAGTACCTGAATTGATCTTCAGTAACTGAGCAGTGAATGCTAGAATTGCCGATGTTCATAAGACTGCTCCAAAAACCAGCAAATGGCTTGTCCTTTAGTTTCTGAAACCATTTATGCACTGTGAGAAGCTATACTAACTTATATAGATGATAACCTTTTTTTTGCCAAAATAGTATAAATATTGCTAATTTGCAGGAATTCTGTCAAGCCAATTTCCTGGCATACTGAATTTTCTGCAGCCAACAGGAGATATATATTCCCTTTCGGCACCCTGTTTCTATAGCTGGATTATATGACAAAAATACTTAATAAAAGTTCACTGACTGGCTAAAAACTTATTTGTAATCCTGTAATGCAAAAGTTGATTATGAACTTATCATCTGTAACAGAACATTTAAAGTTCATGTGATGGATAACTTTGTGGTCTATCTCTCAATATGCTATAGTTTGATGATTGGATACTGAAATTGTTTTCTTGATTGTATTTTTCTGGCAATGGCAATGCATCTGTGACCAACAGGAGACCCTTCGAGTTAAAGACGACGAACTCCACCAATTATTGCAGGATATTCGTGCGCGTGATTCTACCATCCATGAGATTGCAGATAAATTACAGGAGACTGCAGAAGCAGCTGAAACTGCTGCTTCTGCAGCACGTTCAATTGATGAAGAGAGAAGATTTTTTACGTCAGAACTTGAACGTCTGAAACAAGACCATGAGAAACAAGTTGAAGCATCTTTGCTTAGGGTAACCATCGCAATACACATATATCTAACGCTTATTAGTTATTACAGAATTATAGATTAGATACAGACCACCATGAACATGCTTCATGTCAAATAAAAATATTTGAAGTTGTCTGTATTTTTGTTTCAGTTAAGGGAATCGGAGGAGAAAGCAAAGCTGCTTGTTGAAGAGAGGGATCGTTTGCTTACAGAGAGAGATTCTGCTCTTCAAGAAGCTCAGATGTGGCGCTCAGAGCTAGGAAAAGCTAGAGGAAATGCTGTAATTCTAGAAGCAGCTGTTGTCAGAGCTGAAGAGAAAGCTAGGGTCTCAGCAGTAGATGCTGACATCCGCATAAAAGAAGCCATGAGCCGTCTTGAGTCTGCCATCAAAGAAAAGGAGGATCTCCTAGCCCTTGTGGATGCTCTACAATCTCAACTACAAAGGTTTGGCGTCCATAATTCTATTTGATTTCCTTTGTTGTCATCCAGTGGGAAGTTTCTGAAAACTAGGTTCTTTTAGAGCCAGCATAATTGGGGATTATATGTTTTTTTTAGCAGGCAAGAGACAAGCACAATACAGGTTTGTGAAGAGAGCTCAGAGCTCTGCTCTACTGCTTCGAAGCACCTGGAAGATGATAATGTTGATAAAGCTTGCGTAAGTGATACAGATCCAATACCGGTTACAGAGAACATTGTTGAGTTGGATGACGAGGGAGTCGATATCCCTACAGTCGGGGACACTGAGTGGGATAATAATCCCCATTCTTCTGAAGTGTCTGATGTAAGGGAAGTAACCACAGAACCCGAAGAAAACAGTTTGGATATCCCTGTTGATACTTGATGTCCAACCTTTTTGTGAGAATTGCTTAGAAGGCTTAGCTGGACTCTGGCCACTGGCCATTCTTGTTCACCATGATGAGTTGTATTAGTAGATTCTCATTTTAGTTCATTATTACATTCTTGTTCAAAGTTTCAGCACGAGTTCCTGAACTTGAATCCCTTTAAATGTGTGCTTTGTCTCCTGAAATAAAATAGCATAACTGTGTTGAGCGTATGTACACCTGAACTTTCATGTTTAGAAGTTCATCGTTGGCAATTTTTTTTTTTTTTCATTCAGGAATTCTGTTGTATCCTGCAAACTGAGCGTCTGAGCCTGTAAATTTGCACTAATTCTTTCTATTATGAACAATATAAAGAAGTGAATTTGGTATTTCTTTCTATTATATATAGCTGCTGGAAAGATAAAGCAACGCTGCCCGCAATAATGCGGCACCAAGAAATGGTATCTGCTCCATTGTAGGGATGGAGAAGAAAAGTTCAATAGCACGCCGGCAGTTCGAATCTCCATCGAAAGAACAGGTCTTACCAACTTGTTGCTGACTGTTGAATTGATCTCATTCCAGAAGAGGCATGCTGAAAGTCCCAGTCTTCCAGATTGTGTTTTTGAGTGTCAAAACTGAAAGCACCTTATACAATCTGAGACATTAGAAACTACATCTCAAGACAACACAGCAGTCATGCACGCACGCATGTATCGTTTGTGTTTATTGGGATCTATAACTTCTAGTTTTAAGATTTCTTTATTTGAGATGGTTAAGATGTTAAAAAAGATAATATTAAGTTTCAGCAAAGTGCTAGATAAGTTTACATTTCTTATTTGAGCATCTCAACAATCTCAATGAAAAACCTCAAATATAGAAAATTGTAGATCTCACTGATTTAGAGAGGGTAATGGGTCATTTGGGCGGCCATTGAACACCATTAGGGAAGAAAATGGATGGTAGTGCCATTTAATTAAGAAAGGAAATTTCAACTCGGTGTTACATAAAAAAAACTTGAATTTTTTGAGTGTCTTAGAAGAAAGACCAACTTATTTTAGTGCCAAATAGATAATTTTATCTTTTTATACACACAGACGATATATACTTTGTATCCAGACGCTATTTGGTTATGCTGGTTCCCATGATCCCATGACAACGCATGCATGACAATAAGCATGGATACATAAAATAAAGCATACGCGAGACTTAGAATTAGACGCATGGATTAGGCATGGCCATATGTGATTAGCCATGTTGACCATACTCTTAATCAACCTTGAAGGTGTAGGTACGTGTAGGACTGGAATAACACGCTGACGTGGACAACCGAGAAGAGCATCAGATCTAGCCAGCCAAACGTGCGAGGGCGACAGCGACACAGCGAGCGTCCAGCAGAGACTATGTGCAGTCACCGCGTCACACGCATATTTTGCTTTCAAACCGAGAAAAAATCAGGAGAGACATATGTTCCGTTGACTGAAATACGTGGAAACCCGGATTTCTACAGAAATTTCAATCGGGTTGTTGATGATTTGTCGTATAGCATCTCGCGAACTGAACCTCGTTTTTTCATATGGTCGGCAGATTATTTTAGACCGTGGCAACGACTTTGAAGGACACTACAAGCATAAGCTGCAAACACCATGGGTTCTCATATGCAGTTACTATCTCTGTCGATGAATTACTCCCTCCGTTCTAAATTATAAGTTATTTTAATTTTTTTGTTTATCTATTTTACTATATATCTAGACACATTATTATATCTAGATACATAGCAAAATGAATGAAAATCAAAGTGACTTATAATTTAAAACAGAGGGAGTATATGTAAATATTTTGATCGAAAAAAATTTCAACAGAACAAATTTTGGCCATTAATCACTACTACAAGGAGAAAGCGCGGCGGCCAAGTCAACTCTAAGCTTACATTCTAGAAATAATCCAAAAATCATAAACCAGAAAAAGAATAGCTTTTTTAATACACGCCATGTAGATTCAAACATGAGACCTATGGCTTCATGTGCAGCTCCTCAAAGCACTCCACCCCAAAGTAACTTGTGTATTTGGGACCCTAAATGAATTTAAATGAAAAAATTTAACTACAAAGTTGTAGATATAGTCGAGTGCTACAATTTTGGATTCAGTCATTTCTCCATCCAAACGTTTAAAACTTTTGAATCTCCAATGTAAGAAATTCAAACACAACTTTTCTTACATAAACAATTTCAAAAGAAAAGGTTGTCAACTATGAAGTCTTATAACTCTTCAAAATCTACAACTTTAGTTTTTTTAATTTCTCCATCTGAAGTTGTTTGAAAAATTCAAATTTCAACTGCAACATTTTATGTCTTTCTTTTCGATCATTTCTCCATCAATCTAAGATTGTTTGGAAAAATAAAAAAATAAATTTCAAAATATGAGAACTTCGAACGCAGTTTTCTGGTTCCAAATGAATTTCAAATGAAATGTCAACTAATGTTTGTCTTCATCCAACTTTATTTGGAAAAAAGATAATGAATTTTACTGTATTACCTCTATCTAGAGACGTCTCTAGATTCATCCACCTCTACAAATCAATCTTTAGATGTGGCTTTAGATTTGGCTACCTCTCGATATCCATTTATAGGAGTGAGAGGTGATTGCATCTAGAGCTGCTTATAAAGACAGGGGCATTTGGAGAGGTGGTTGAAAATGGTGGTCGTGGATTGACCGCCTCTATTAAAGAAGGGAGGCGCCTCTACAAATGTTTTTTCTAGTTGTGAAATTCTCTTACTATATATTGTCATTTGCTAAAAATTCAATATAATCTTAGAGACACTTTTGAATACTGCTGATACAAGTTCTATGTTCTAAACTTTTATATATTTTTAATAGTTGTTGGTCAAAATTTGTATAAGTATGACGTTTTCTTTATAGGATGGAAACAGTACTATTGTTACTAGTCATGCATGGAAATTGTACAGAATAATCAATTGCCTGCCGTGCTAATTCTTGTTGGTTTGGAAGTATTATGTATCGCGACTCCACGTCTCCACGTGGGAAACTGGATGCAGGAGAATATTGTTTTTCTACCTACTAAACTATATATAGTCTTAAACCTTTCAAGTCCAATGGGTAGACTGCAAGTTACACTTTCTGTGCCTCCTTTTGCATCTACGTAAAGAGTCCACCCACAAATATTTTTTCATGTTTATATATACTGCTTAATTGTTTGCACGGCCAACCATGACCCTCCTTAATAGTGTTGGGAACTAGTATAGGAATATCCTTGCAGTTTAGTTTAGTCTAAGGAATGGAATGGGCCGGGTCGTCACGAGAATACCACAGTAAAAACAATATTGAAGTCCCTGAGCATTTCCTTGTAGTAAAAAGGAACAAGTATTTTTTTTTAGTGGACGCAGATCTAGTACTTATGTCCAAATAAATCAACTTCTCGAGTTGCCTAAAGTTAAATTATCATAAACCGGAGTTATAGAAAAAGGGCACCAATATTTATGCCACCAATATAATATCAATAGATATATTCAGAAATATATATTTATAGTGTACTTATTTGGTGTAATAGCTGTTGGTACTCCTCTATATAAAGTTGATTAAAATTAAAATAATTTGACTTCAAATATTTGTAGGAGTTGATTTATTTTGGAACAAAAGAGTACATTTGCGAGCCTGTGAGCCACGGCCTGTTTGGAACAAAGGAATTCAAAATAGAGGAATGAGAAAAAACGCAGGAATCAGATATGAAGAAAATAGGAAACCAAAGGAATGGAAACTATAGGAAAAATATAGCCTTGAGTGTTTGGAACACAGGAAAGTAAGCATAGGAAACAAGATCCAGGCCCTATGCTTCGGTTTATAAAAAAACATAAACAAGCACACAGCTTCACAAATTGTTTACTTTAGGCAATTGTTATGTTGTCCCTATGCTTGGGTCCCATCTTCAGTGTGATGGCAACAAGCGATCTGTCATGTCGTCTCTCTCTTCTTCACATGCGCTGCCTCGGGCATACACGAAGGAAGCAAAAACCCAGAGCTTTGAGTGGATGTTCTCCTTCCTACAAAATCACAGCTGAGCTACAGTATTCCAATGGAAAGGAAACTTCCCATTCCTCCATTCCAAATGCTCACACAGACTTCCTTTCCTCCGTTTCCAATTCCTGCAATTTTCCTTTGGAATTCCTGTGATCCAAACGGGGCCTATAGTGTTGAAGACATGAGTGTACCACTTCGGCTCCTAGTAGTAGTCCTAGTGTCCGCGGATTACATATAGCAATTACTGAATGGTGTATTTGTAAATTGGGAGAAGTGTCTAATTTGGTCATCTAACTATTGTCTGAGTTTATTTTTTTATCATACAAATCTAAAAAACAATTCTTTGATCACCATATTTGAACGATGCTTTTTACATTTTCTAAAAAAATAATTAACATGGTTTATTTTCTAAAAATCAAAACTAATTTATTTTAAATCATAAAAATTATGAAATTAATACAAATTGTTTTTCTAAAAACATAGCCCAACTATTGATGCCCTACTTGGAGTTATTGACTAATAGAATCCATTGTAGACTACAAGCAAGCAGAGGATCTAGAAGATGAACTCAAAGCACGTAGGTTCTTGCTCCATCACACACATCATATTTAGCTATTGCAACTACTAGGCATCGCTAGCCTTCCAAAAATAATCTGGTCAATTATTTAACTGCAACATATTGGTACTCTATGTTGAGTTTAGGTTCTCTTGGTTGATCTCTATGTTTAATATATATAGCTCAGAACGGTGATTGAAATATAAACAACATGGCTAAGAGCAATAAAACACTATGAACAACCATATTTAAGATCCAAATGACCCCAAATCTAGCACCAACAAACATTTTTCATATTTTTATAAAATACAAAACTAATTTCATATATTTCTGATTAATTAATGATTTATGAATTTCTAGAAAATATTTTTCTATTTTCAGAAATACAAAACTAAAAAAACTAGTTTGACCAATTTGTCTAAAAAAAAATAGTTTGGTCAAAAGATTTCTTGTTTTAGAGTTGCATGATAAAAAAAATAGTTTGTATAAAAAACACTAAGTAGGTAAATTGAAGAGCGCAACGGCCAAATCTTTGTATATATATCATGGAAAATAACAATAATTTAATTGTACTTGTGAAGATAAAAAAAAATTGTTACTTGTGAAGATAAAAAAAAAATGAATCTCGATCCAGTTGAAGAAGAGGTTTTACCAACTTCGTAATGACTTGTTCAACCGATTGTTATTCCAGAAGTGGCGTACATGTATATGACACGTGTCTGCATGGAAGATATAGTTGGAGTGCCAAAACTGCAACATATATATCCTACCATTAACACATCATAGGGACCAGATGCATGCACGTGTTCTTTCTTTATAATAAGAAGCTGACATGACCAGAAGGTCAATGTTAATAATTCAAGTCATACTGCTTGGCTAGATAATACTCTCTCTATTCTTTTTAAGTGTCACTATCATGTTTGTGCTGGTCAAACTTTCATAAGTTTAACTAGATCTGTAGAAAATATTAATAATATTTATATCTCCAAATAAGTTTATTATGAATATAGATTGAAATATATCTAATCATACTAATTATATACCATAAATAATTATATTTTCTTGTATATATTTTATCAAAGTTAGTATGTTTGATTTTTTTGGAAAATGGGAATGACAGTTAAAAAGAGCTAGATGAAGGGAATACTTCGTTAGGGACGAAGGCAGATTGGATGCATGAAAGAAATTGCCCGTGGGGTGCTGATTGCAAAGATCAAAGAGGAGCATATGGCTTAGTCCATTGCGGGGGTGAAATGTTTAGTGCAAATTGCTATGGGAGAGTAATTCTTTGTATTTTCGTTTTTAATGAGCTTTGGATCCTGTTTCTTAGCCTATCTGGCTGGGCTCCTCTTTTTAATGCATGTACGATTTGACAATGCTTGTTTTTGTTGATACAGATAAGAAAATTAAGCAGATAGCTGTGAGAAGCTATCTAACAACAACAACAACAATGAGGACAGGTGGACAACTTAACAAACTCTTCTCTAGAGGATAAAACCTAGCACGCACCATACAACTATCACAAACTCCACAAATCTGTACTATGCCTCTACCGAACATGGTTGTAGAAAGGTCAACTTCCACCACTATGCAAGGAAGGTCGACGGGATTACTGAAACCTCATCCGATCCACCTGATCTAGTACAACACTCACATGACACTAACAAGGAAGGTCGATGGGATTACTGAAACCTCATCACATGACACTCAGCGTGTGCCAACTGAATTATATTGCAGGGCCCCCCTCCCCTTGCAGCTTTGCAACGCCAAGCTCCCCACCATCTCCGACGAAATTGATCAAGGCATTTGTTTATTCTCTCGATGGTTTCATCCAGGTTGAAGAGGGTTGTGAGAGATACAATCACTACTGCAGCTGGGCTCTTTAAATAGCGGTGGCCCTCTCTCCTATTCCGTCCAATTTTGTAGAGGCGGTTCTCCAGCCATCTCAAAAAATTAGATTTCTAGAGGTGGCTGAAAATGAGAGCTACCTCTAGAAATCAATTTGTAGAGGCGACTGTATTTTAAACCGTCTCTATGAATCGTTGTCAAAAAATTATGAATTTGGACAAAAATATAAGAAAAAAACCAAAATAGCATTTTTCTAATCCCAGGAGATCCCACTAGCCAACCACATTGGTGCGCCTCCGCAATGCAAATGGCAATTATTTGCACTCAAGCTTATGACTTGTGGCTTCGCGCGTTCATCCACTAATCACTTCACCCATCTAACACCTATGTCTAGATGAGATGTTTGTTCTCCGCATTTTACCTTCATCTAGTTTTCAATGAGTATTTGGGACCCTACACGAATTTAAATAAAAAAATTACCAACTACAAAATTACATAACTTTTTGAGATCTACAACTTTTATTTTAGTCGTTTCTCCATCTGAGGTCGTTTGAAAAATTCAAATTTCATATTGAGAAGTTCAAGCGTTAATTTTCCATGCATAATAAAAAAAAGTTATCAACTACAAAATTGCATAACTTTTTTTGAGATTTACAACATTCATTTTGGTTGTTTCTCTATCGTAATTTTTCATGCATAAAAATTTCAAATTATCTAAAGCCTTTTCTTTTGGTCGTTTCTCCATTTAAGGTCATTTAAATTCAAATTTCAAATATGAGAAATGTAAACGTAATTTTTTATGCACAAATAATTTTAAATAAAAAAGTTGTTAACTACGAAGTTGCGTAACTCTTTGAAATCTACAACTTTTTTTTTGGTTATTTCTCTAGCAAGATTATTTGAAACAAAGTCAAATTTATTATGCAGCTCTTATTTTTAAAGACGGCTGGAAATCAATTTTTAGAGACTACTGGAAAGAAAGTCATCTCTAGAAATCAATTTCTAGAAGTGGCTGAAATAGAGACGCCTTTTAAAATAGAGCTATTTTAAGAGGCAGCTCGATTATTAGAGGTCCACCATGGAGACGATAGCTCAATTTCTAGCCGTCTCTGTGGTAAAACACAAATCCAATTTGTAGTAATGAATCAATTCCGCAGGCAGCGGGTCATTATATTAAACATGGCCTTCCTTCAAAAAAAAAATATTAAACATGGCCATCAACTCTTGAAAAATGTAGCGTCGATTAGTTTAGATTATGCCACATCGTCGTTGACAACTAGATCAGTGATATTCAGCACAGACGCTGCATAAGCTGCGATGGCGTCCGCTACACCAGTGGCCGCCACATCGAGTGATACTGCAAGATGCAGTGTGTTATTGTTTGCTAGCCGCGCAAGCGTTGTCCTACGCACTGCATGCAGTTCCATGTCGATAGTGAGTGTGACGACGTGCGTTGCGACCGCATCTCGGACCTGGTACATTACACGTACTAGTATTGATTTGGTAATTAATATCTAAATAAACAGATAAAATCTTGACCGCTGGACCAACACTTTAAGATCCCTTGACGTGGTTTTTCTTGAGGATAAGACCGCAATCTTGGACCATTGCACTACCAATTATGAACATCCTTTTCATCTTTTCACCGTTTCGAATCTCGTTGTCGATCGAAGTAAAAATAAACTAGTAAGGTGAAAACACATTCAATTCAACCACCTGACGTCAAGCATGGTTGAACTGATAAACTCACTTCATCCAGCCTTAGATTGAGAAAAGATTGGCCTAGGTCAAAAACTGCACGCTTAATTAGACCTAATAAGTTAATTAATAATGAAATATGCAAGCATCTGTTTACTTCTTCTCACTGTAGTAGTTCAATGCATGATATCATGATAATAAGAAGGGATAGACATAAGATCCTTTATTGGCGGTCAAGATGATGCGTCCCAAATATATAAGCATATATGTGCAGCTCCAGACGATCCAACTGATAAAGCAGACGACAGTTGAGAATTACATGCATGCATGGTTTGGACCTGGTGATGCGTTGTAGCTGTATTGACCATTCACTTAATTAGTTGATCAATCGGACCTCTCAGAGGTCAGAAGTAGAGTGGAGTAGATCCTTCGATGATGAAATAGCGTGCACAGCATTCTGCTCTACAGAAGAAATAAAGCGCCGAACTTGCTGACATGCATGGACGGTTATTGAAACAGTAGATCTCTCGATCCCTGTGTGTGTACTCTTGTATTCAAGTACAATTATTAACAATGGCGTGAATCGTTCATGAATAAGGACATTTTATATCTTCATGACTAAGGAGTAAGGACACAGAAACCATATATTATTATTATTCAGTGCCCGTGATTACAGGCAGCACCTAAAATTACAACAGGAAATTTTCAAATGGTATCAACGGTTGATTGCATGTTTACACGTTGCATGTTTACACGGACTTGTGCATTCATATTACTGTGCCCCATACGAAAACCGCTGAATAGCGAGGGAGCATATTTGATACCAGTTAGGGTCACACACCAGCAGTAATGGCTACACCTGAGGCTGCACATGACCTGGCTAGCAGGACGGCCATGCGGTGTAGACGCCCATTCTTTGTCCGAAAAGCTCACTAACATCTCCAGGGAAAACTTGTCAGGGAGGGGTATATATACGGGATTGTTCTAGGATCATCAACACCACCCAAAATACCAATGAATCTTGTTGAGATAGGTGCTAGATAGTAGAGGTTGCAAAGTTCAAAGAGAAAACAGGTAGTAGATTGGTTTTTTGATTGTTGTGTGTTGTGCACCTCAATTGACCATAATTCACTGATATATATAATATAATGGGAGGTGGTCTTATCCTAGTAGAAACCTTCCTAAAACAAAATTTGTAAGGAGTTCAAATTCATGATGAATTTCTAAATACTGCTTTGATCACTTTACATTGGAGACCATTTGTCAAACTGATTATTTTCATCCCAAGCTATACAAATAGTTTTCCATGCCAACTCCCTAGCCTGGAAAGATTTTTTTACTTTCTTGTTATAAGCCCGAGCAACACAAGCCTTGTGTCTCTCAATATCCTTCAGAGCCTTTATTTTTTTTTTGTTGATCACCTCGTTGATATCGTCCTTCATTAACTCAAAATATATAATACCACATATATCATTTTGTTTAGCCAGTCTATATGCATCTAGATTCACTTCAATGGGCAACACCCTTCTTGCCCATATACCAGCTCAAAAAGAATAACTTTAGTAGCATCATATCTAGATATGCGATGAACCCATAGAGCTTCGAACAAGACTTCATGTCGTCTCCTACGATTGTCCATGATTTTCCTTTTGGGAAGTTTGATCAAAGTCTTGTTACTTGACTCAGCTTACCCCTTTTTATAAGCTTAATCAAAATCTTGTTATTTGACTCAACTTAGCCCTTTTTTATAAGCTTCATCAAAGTCTTGTTAGTTGACTCAGCTTAGCCATTAGCTTGAGTATAATATAGAGATGAATTGAGTAATTTTGATTTTATGTTTGAAAGACCACATAGCTAATAGGTCAATCTAATATGTTTGTCAAGAATATGCCTTAATAGGTTCTAGTGATGCAATACAAGAAAAACCACCAAAGTTAGGATAAAGATAGAAGCAAATAGATGAGTCAAACTGAAGATGAGAATACTAGATTTTCTGGCCTCAAAAAATTAGGCTAAAGCAGCATGTAAGGCATTTAAACACCTAATACTAAATGGTGAGGAAAAATGTGAATATAGGAAAATTCATCAAAGAACCGTGAGATGGTAAAATGTGGAGGCCCTAATGTTTACACACACTGATAATCTAACATAGAAAAGAAAAGTCACTAGACATTGAAATAATATCTTCTAAATCAACTTCTAGTTTGAACTGGTGGCATTCAAACAAGAGCACAAGACAATGAGATAATGGAAGTAAGGTAATTTGGATTATGATGTGGAAATAGAGAAATTAAGATCGACTGTAAACAAATATTTTTAGTGCTTGAGGCCTAGTTCACCTGAGCATTTGACATTGCTAGAGTCTAGAGGAAATATATTGCACATGATAAGGCACTTGAGCCATGAAAGTGCTAAAAGGTGATCATCTAATGCATTTGGTACAAGATTAGCGAGTGTTCAACGAGAGATTAGGTTTAGAGAGTGTGCACATGATATGGCATCCGAGCCAAGAATGTGCTAAAAAGTGACCATCTAAGGCATTTGGTACAAGATTAGTGAGTGTTCAACGAGAGATTAGGTTTATAGAGTGTGTGCAAGGTTATGTTACCTTGTTGCTACTTTACGAATGAACGATTCTTGTACTCATGGTATACCCGTGCCTTGGAGCATTGGGGTATCATTGTTGGCAAGCTTCTTGACCCACCCTTCAACTTGTTGTGGAGCAACAACAAGGAGTTATCATGGGACATAGCTAGAGATCCCCTTCCTTGGTGGAGCAAGTTCAAAAGTGAAAACAATGTCAAAGGACTTGAAAATAGGTTCATAGTGAGGTATGCCTTTGGTAAGTGGTTTACTATCCGGCTTGGTACCCACATTGCTGATGGTGATCCAAGGCATTGTATGGACACAAACATTATGGATATATATGGACACTAGGTATCCTCAACTGAATGCTAACTTCCACTTAAGTACGGAGTAGAAAAGACGTATTAACCCCTAATGCCTCTAGATTAATTAAGGGTTATCTCATTTGCTAAAAACCTATATCGACAGGCATGGCTAGGAGCTGAAGGGGCTCCCATCTAGGGAACCCAGTCTGATTCTTCATACCCTCAACAAGCATGGCGTTGGATGTTAAAATAAAAGATTGGCACTAATTACTAAGCTGACAAAGTATCACCCCATGCCTCAATAGGAACCATGTTTGGACAGTTATGAGCAACATGGATTGTGCAACACACCTACCAGTATGCTAACACAATCTCATGTAACTCATGTGGGGGCACTATCCCACCTACCTGCCATGATGGGGGACATCATGGCCGTTCACTCAGATCAAACCAGGCAGCCAAAGTCAAAATAAGTACATATTAACACCATGGAATCAACTCTACAATGCACTAGTAGTCAGGCATGAGATCATATGGTCAATCTAAAATGACTCCAAAGTGACACTACCACTACCTACAACCTTACTCTTGTAAACCCTTCCCCTTAGGTATATAAGGGGGGGTGGGGATCCCCGAGAAGATTAACGAGAAGACCTATCGTTAGATTTAGATGCACTACTCTCGCAACACTGAATCCCCCATCCCAAACTACTGAGGGCTTGGGGCATGATACTAAATACCCCCATTGACCACTGAACATAGTGCATTTAGCCTAAACCATTATAAACATTTGTGTCTTCACTTCAAGACTTTGTTTTGGGAGCTGGGATCTCATTACCGACTAGCTAGCTTGGCAGAATCTAAAGCTTGGTGATTGTAGACTAACATGTGTTTTTGTAATATACTATCACATTGCTTAGTCACAAGAGTGGCTACAGTATATTCTCCCAAATATCAGTGAAGACGTATGGCATAAGAATATTTTTAAACACTACAAAGGACTCTTTAGGGAAAGTTATTTAAGTTTGTTTCTCAGAATCATTCACTGTAGAGCATATTAGAACATTGTTTTTTTTTCATTTAGTCATACTGCTAGGCGAACATGCATCTTAAAGGGGGTTCGAGTATCTACAACTTTACAGTTAACAAGTTTTTCATTTGAGATTGTTTTGAGTGTCAAAAATATAGTACAAGATTAAAATATGCAGTTAAAAGAATAGCGTTAGCTGTATAGTCAGCTGTATAGTCACGTGTCACGTAGCTCAGCTGTTATGTGCACTTGAGGGAATGTGAATGTTGAGGTCTTATTGGATAGTTGAGAACGCACTTAGAATAGGCTTAGAAAACACTCCAGAATGTGTATTAGATGAGAGGGGTGAAAGAATGTGTATTAGATGATAGGGGTGAACCTATGGGATTGTAGTGGTACTATACCTAAGGCAGTAATGATTTATTCCTAGTGGTCTTCGTATGAACTGGTGAGCCTTTATAGCACCTAGCAACTCATCCCGTGAAAATTTCTTTACTTTTGTGGGAGTGGTAGTTGATAAATATTTAGCTCTAGGTTGAAAATTTCTTGTCAAATGGTTAAGCACATTAGTTAAGCCATATAACACATCAAGATAGACCTAAACAGATTTATTTAAAGCAAAGTTTGTTTTAATACTAGCGAAGGGTTTCAACCTCGCTCAGATACGCTCCCTTCACTAAATGTGGGGCCCATCAAGTTGCTATCCTTTTTTTTTTTTTGCGACGAAAGTTGCTATCCTTTCAGGAAAAGATAAATGCTACAAAAGATTAGCTCACTTGAACGGATAGCATTGCAAGCTGATTTTTAGAAGAAAAAATGATTGCAGGATACTCAATAGTCCTATTAGTGTTGTAATTTCAATTTCTCGATCGATGCAAATTTTGCTCATAATGAAAAAACTTGAAAATAGTCTACATACTCAGATCGGAAGAATATTATCCTTTTTTCCAAGAAAGGAAAATATAGCAAATTAAAACATACTACTCCGTTCCAAATTATAGTTCGTTTGACTTTTTTGACCTTAAGTTTGATCACTCGTCTTATTCAAAAAATTATGTCAAATATCACATATTTTGTTGTAGCTTACTTTACTAATGAAAGATCTTTAAGAATGGCTTAAATTTTATTATGTTTGCATAAATTTTTTGAATAAGACGAGCGGTCAAACTTTGGGTCAAAAAAGTTAAACGAACTATAATTTAGAACAAAGGAAGTACTATATTTCATTCAGCCCTACGTGCAAGCTTATATTAAGTGGCTAACAATGTGCGGGTAGTTGAAAAGGCAAACGGGGCCAGTTGGTCATATTACATTCCAAAACCTCATCGGATCTTCTGTTTTTTTATTAAACCGTAACAGAAGACGTATATGAACTAGCTAAGCTGCCTTCCGTACGCATCTCTCTACTAAACCGGTGTGCCTAATCCGACTAGGCTACAGAGATTGAAGGGGATTTTGAAAAGATCTTCAGATTAAGGTATTATTTATTAATCAATCAAACACAAACAAATATACTATTGTTACATTTTCCAAACCATACTTTTTCCAACCTACATAAAAAGTACTGTTCTATAGACATCTTTATAATGTTTATGGCTTGCCGATTCTAGAACAACATTAGGTATGTCTCCCAACGACAAACTCCTTATCAGACATTCTTAGATTTTCACGAGCACTTTTACGAAAACCATCTAAGCCGTCCTCTAAAACCATCTAGGCCGCATTCTCTTGAGTTCGCCCGGGTGAACTTCATGTCATCCGAGCGTTCTGACTCTGCGTCCTACCATTGAGAGAATAATTACTCACAAAGACGAGCAACAATTTAGTCACACAGACCTGTCCAACGGATGGTTTTCACCATAATGCAAGGGCAGATCTAACCAAGTTACGGTGCTTAGCTCGCCTCTACATGTCTACATGGACCATAACAATCTGGCCATTTGCATTTCAGCTATAAAATAAGATCAATCAGATTATTAATGAATTCCAAATTAAAATGTGCTGAGTTCGCCTGTGCTGTGAATGTATTTTTTTTGGCTATTTTATTTTCATTAGAACTGAGATCATAAAAGCGATGAATTCAGATGTTCATTCCTTTCTTTTACTCAATTACTTTGCTTTATTTAAAATAGGCGTTAAATGGAGAGAATTTTTTTTCTTTGACAGATGCAGCTAGAAACAAAACAAAGATACACTTGTCGTCCGAGCTGTACAAGCCTTTTTACCTATGAATTCAGATGTTCATTCCTTTCTTTTACTCATTTACTTTGCTTTATTTAAAATAGGCGTTAAATGGAGAGGAAATTTTTTTTTCTTTGACAGATGCAGCTAGAAACAAAATAAAGATACACTTGTCGTCCGAGCTGTACAAGCCTTTTTACCTACGAAGTTGACAGCCGCTTCTCGAGATTTAGCCGCCTTTATCAAAATTTTATATTTACCATGCCCATTTGTACTTTGACAGTCGTGTTTGTTGCTAGTGAAGAAGGATAAAGCTAAAATTCTGACGGCTTGGTAGTTGGTGTTGGTGGTGCGAATATTGTCATGGCACGGCTCTTCACACAATGAACCGGCTCGGTAGCTGGATGACAAATTCACTTCCTACTTCTTTTTGCAAAGAGAACAAAAAATGCCCCTTTGTACTTTTCTATAGAAAAAAGTGATAGTCCAGTGGTTTACTTATTAGCAGCATATACTCCAACTGGGGAAAAAACCCCTATAGAGTAGTACTAATTAAGTAAAGAACTCGAGAAAATCTGTTTGAATGGGATAATGATGATGACATGCATGCTGATCGATTGCTACACAGTTTTTTTTTCCACAGATAACTGGCAAGTATATATAGTGAGATATAGGATTATATACGATTGATCACAATAGAAATTAATTACTGTGTAGTTAAATATATCCAATGGCAAGGATATTGATACTACTGAGTAGTGACTATCTAAAAACTTTGTTAAAGTTCTAGTGTACTACTACATCTGTGTATTAATGTTTCAGCTGACTTTACTTCAGTGATAAATAAAGGATACTAGCTAGATAGCAGATTCTTTTTCCTCTGATAATATTGAGGTGAAAAAAAGAACGAGATCAATATATATCTACGAGGAGGCTTAACTTGTCTCACTTGTTGTTGACGTTCTTCGATCTACCATGCATGAATAGTTAATCGCTAGCTTGTAGTACGGCAAAGGATAAACAAGGTCAATAAGCAGTTAATAACCATTCAAAAGGCACGAGCTTACCACTTTCTGATCGAGAAAAACTTAAAGGTAAAATGTGGCGGCGTGCTTTTGGACGTGGCGGCACAACCGTGTTTGTTTACGCTAAGAGGCCTAGGGATAGAAACGTAGTCAAGCAGGAACAAGTCACCGTGCATGCTGCACAGTGCATGGTGATTCATGCAAGAACAGTCAAGGAGACACATATACGAGCAAAGATCAAGAAAAAGACAGTATGGTTGGTAGCCTGGCTAATCCAGAAATCAAGTCAAACTACATAGCTTTGACCAGGCATAAGCCATGCATGAATGAACCTTCCGGCCACCGTACCCTTGTTCACTAGCTAGCTAGCAGCCACGTTCTGGGACAAGTTCAGTACACAAGATCTAGCATCCGCATCACAAAGTGTATATATATAGAGCCCCAGCTACTTTCATGTTGCAAAAACATAAAGGCAGTAGCTAGCATCAATAGACTAGCTAGCACAGCCGCAAGAGACGTCGGCTGCTGTGCTACTCTAGCTTTTTTTGATCAAAGAGTAACAAGAACCAGCAGATTAGCTATATATACCAGCTCATCTGCAAAGGATCTAAACTGAACCAAGCACTACGGATTGTTGCATACCGATTAGCTCTACATCGTCTTTGGTTGTGCAAGAACATTATATTCCATGGCAAAAGAGATGATGGTCGGCGACCATGCCGAAGAGGAAGTGGTGCTTGTAGGAGACGAGGAGGAGGAGGAAGACATGCTTCCTGGATTCCGGTTCCACCCCACCGACGAGGAGCTGGTCACCTTCTACCTCCGAAGGAAGGTGGCCGGGAAGCGCCTTAGCATCGAGATCATCAAGGACTTCGACATCTACAAGTACGATCCATGGGACCTCCCAAGTAAGTAGCTAGATATCTAACTTAATTATTATGCGATTAATATACACTTTCATGTTAACTACTTCATCATGCTTTGTGATCATTACTCCTACTCCTACTCCTACAATTTCATGATCAAACTTCATTTTACATGCGTGCAACAACAATTAGAAGTTCATGCATGCATATATAATCTGCCAATTGCCATGCATGAACCGAAAGAAACTATACAAATTGCTACTTGGAGATAAGGATTACTCCATCCATTCCAAATTATAAGACATTTAGCTTTTCAAGGTTCATAACTTTTGTTACACATCTAATATATATGGTATATCTAGATATATAGTATTAAAAGTTATGAATTTAGAAATACAAAGTGTCTTATAATCTAGGACGGAGGAAGTAGTAATTTTGGAGTTTTGGAGCAATATAGTGATGGATAACTGATGCACATGCAAATATGCAGAGTCGAGCTCGATCTCGGGAGAGAAGGAGTGGTACTTCTTCTGCCTGCGTGGGAGGAAGTACAGGAACAGCATCCGGCCCAACAGGGTCACCGGCTCCGGCTTCTGGAAGGCCACCGGCATCGATCGCCCCATCCACTCTGCCGCCTCCGGCCGTGCCGGCGACCCCATCGGCCTCAAGAAGTCGCTCGTCTTCTACCGCGGCAGCGCCGGCAAAGGCACCAAGACGGAGTGGATGATGCACGAGTTCCGCCTCCCGCCGCGCGCCGAGAGCGCCCACACCTCGCCCTGCGAGCAAGAGGCCGAGGTGTGGACGATCTGCCGGATCTTCAGGAGGAACTTCACCTACAAGAAGCACCCGCAGCAGCAGCAGCAGCAGGTCGCCGGCAGCAGCAATGTGTCCGCTTCCGCGGCCGTAGTCGCGCAGGCGCAGCCCGGCGAGTCGAGCTCCGTCACCGGCAGCCTCGAGTCCGACACCGGGGACGAGTACACGAACGGCCTGCCACAGCCGGCGCAAGCTACGGCGATCGACGGCTACGGCTACGGCGGCTACGACCAGCAGCAGCTGCAGCAGGGTCAGTGGAACAGCCACGCGCTGCACGCGGCGGCCACGGCCCCGCTGCAGTCGCCGACGATGGCCTCGTTCCACCACGGCGTGCTCGGTAGCCCTGCTGCCGGCGGGCTAGACGACATGTACTACAAAGATGGGTCCAGCTGGGACGACATTGGCAGGATGGTGATGGAGCTGACGGACCCTAACCCCGGTGTGTTCTCCTTCTATGACACTAGATCATATGCTTAGGAGTTAGGAGATCGAATTACAGCAGGCTGTATTGTTCGTCGTTCTTCGAAACAAGAAACCTGTGCAGCAGGCCTTCTTTTTTTTTTTTTTTTTTTTTTTGGATTGGGACAGCAGCAGCTCCACATCATGCAGCACCACAGCAGAGAACACAACCAGCCGACAAAACACACAACTGACATTTGGGACCTGCATGGTAGGTGCCAGGTTCTTACAAGAGAATACATACATATACACATATATGATAGATCTACAATTATTAATTAGTTAGAGAGTTTCTCAGATATATTATATTGTCAAAAACAACTGTATCGATTTCGATGTATATGCTGTACATCGTATTGGATATATCTTGTTATTTGTTTGTTCTTCCCAAAGTACTATATAGAGAGACGATATTTACTCGTGTAATCTCATCTGTCATTACCTAGCTACTAATGATATAATAAGCAACCACGTCAAATATGGTCCTAGCTAGTCTAATGGCAGCTATATTTTCTCCTCTGAAAAAAAGGATATTTGATCCATGATTATTTCATTATGAGGTTTCACCACATAACCTCTGGTCTAAAGTTAAAACATATATTTTGACTTCCCTGGTCCAAGTGTGAGGTGAAAAGCACATGTCCCGATGAAACATGGCATTTCTTATATCTGGTGCAAAGGAATAATTCTAACATCCATATGTGCTAGTATAGTACTCCCTCCATTCTAAAACGGTAGGTACTTTAGCTTTTATCCCATGTATAAAAATTATCTATACTAAATGTCTATAAAATATATATTAACATCTATATCATTAAATTAATACACTATTAAGATATGTTTATGATGAATTAATGAAGTTGGTTAAAGTAGAATTTTGACAAGGAAAAATGAAATCAACATTTCGAAATGGATAGTGTATGTCAATGGTGATAGTGTCACAATTATGATTACTACAAGATGAGCAGAATGGGATTAAGAAGATAATGAATAGCCTCCGTCCGCCAAAGATTGTAATTGTATAACAGTGTCATGTGCAATTTTAACCTGGCTATGGGCTAGTAGTCTGATGTCAGGTGGTAGGCCATGTATGCACTTTAGAGAAACAGGCTTTACCCATTTGCCAGATTACAAGAGACAATAAATGAATTGCTTGTATAGCGATGACCTGTACCGCAGATTTAAAATATGTTGATTTAGAATTCTAGCTTTTGACATCCTCTAACAAAGATCCATCATACCACACTTAGGAGTATTACAGAAATGTGTCGATGTCATTGCTAGCCACGTTGTAGCCTCCAAGATCAAGAGCATGTCAATACTTGTCTCGTTGTCATTGTCATCCATGCCGTGGCACCATTATTTCATAACAGACGAAACTATACCTAAACCAGAGGAATGTTGGAAGTTAAGGGATCCAGATCAGGGATAGGAAGAAATAATGAAGGTAGAATGGTGATGTGTGAAGAGGGAGGAGTGAAGAGGATATGTGCCACCATTTTCTGGCATGTTTTTCATGGCTGATGGCACCAAAGTGGTAGGGCATGTGGCTTTAGAGAAACAGGCTTTACATTTGCCACATTACAATAGACAATAAATGAATCAATATAGCGATGACATGTACTTAGCATAATATGTTGATTTGATTCACTTGCCAAGCATACTAGCATGATAAAAATTCAAGAATGCAAATCTTTTGCATTTCGTTGAATTGACTTTTGGTAGCTCTTTGCTAAGTGAAGAATTAGTAGAAGGAAGCATGCCACAATGGATGCTGATAATTAATCTTTATTTGCTGATTGCAGATATGTGTTTCGCATGATTAAGTTCTTTGGAATGTATGAAGATGTTGAATTTGGGTTGGATCTATAACTAACGAAGCCAGTGTGGCTTCATTTGGCTAGACACGATAATATATATATCATTTTACTTTTTGAATAAAAAAAATGACACAAAGAACACATCATGTTGAAATAAATCTTAGACTTACAAGATCCTAGACATAGGCTAAACATGATCACTAACTTAATCTTATACCAAGTTGATCTTAGTGACTAGCTAAAGTTTGTAGATGCCATCTGAGTACCTTTTTAGATGTAGTGAGTGCCTCTATAGATGTAGTGGGGTTGATGAAGATGAATTAGCTGATGTACTCATCTTCACCAATTGAGAGCTAGGGCTCTCTCTTGATGAAGAACTTGGCATAGATCTCAACTATACTCTCCTAGACTCCTGGAACAGGGAGTCATGCTGTCTTGATCGATCGGTTAGATGGGATTAGGTTTCAAGAATTAGCCTTAATCCTGAAACCATCTTTTGGCTACTTGTTTGTAGAGGCTCCCTAGGCCCCCGATTTAGCAATCAAACTAGGTCCCACTATTTACGGAGCCTGTCATGTACTATAAGCAAGTTGGCCCATCAGGGAGGTGCACAAGCTCCACCTTTGGCCACTGCATCGTGGGCTATGCGAGCTCCGGTGGCTGCCAATGTCAATAGAGGGAGTGGGGTATGGCATCAGCATCCAGTGTATCGGTTGGGAGGGAGAGAGTATTGGAGGCGGGAGGTTGGTAGAGGCATAGAGAAGTGAGACGAGAAACCCTAAAGTTTGTCTTATATATGTGACTATAGTAATAGGCCGTTCTCGACTCAAACATCGGCGTCTCTGAAAATAGACTCTATTTCACATCTGCAAAATGATTTTAAGGGATGAGTAATTCTGTGATGTCTCTGTAAATAAAAAAGACGCCTAAAAATCACTCGATGTTTTTGGGGCATGAACATTTTATTCAAGTTTTGACCCGTCAAATTAAATGAACTTCGCTTTCACTGCAACTTTTGTAGCCCTATAGCAGCTCCAGCAGGCCTATGCATACGCGACACGTACGTAACGTTCAGCTAGCAAGACAGCTAGCTAGCCATAGCAAATCAGACTAGCGTGCTTTCTGATTCTCGCCAGGGGCTAAGAAGATGAGCTGCACAAGGTTAACTTTCTGTCTAGTATGGTTAATTAGTTGGAGGACGACTTTGTGACGAATAGAACGTCTCTATATATGTCACCATCCGATCCATCAGAGATAGCATGCCGGCCGATTCAGCAGCACTTGCGTACGGTTTCAACGAATTGAAGGAAAACCTCAGCATACACGGATGTTTCGGGCTCCAGACTCCTCGTCCCGTTATCGCTTTCAGCCGCCGGCAGATGGGTCCGTCCTGCCCGTGCTTGCCCTGCTGTCGGTGTCGTCAGCTAGTCCGAGGATATTTCCCGTCTCTTTATTTCTACAACTAGTCATGGCTTCTTGTGTCCAAAGTCCAAACCGGGGCCCCGGCGGCCCGATCCTGCAGTGCGTGGAACTGAATATCGCGTTTGCAAAATTTGTATTTTGTACAGCGCGAACGAGATGCAATGCAAGTACTACACTACATACTACTACGACTAGGCAAGGACTGAAGGACGTCGGCATCGTCGTCGACAGTGGCATCGCCGTCGCCGTCGAAGAATCGTCTCCGGCCGGCCGCCCTGTGCTGTATGGACAAGAGTCAAGTAGTGTTTCGATCGATCATAGTTGGACCAGGGTTGGAGCTTGCTGCGTTTGATTGTGCATGCGATATCTTACTATTACTAATTGAGGCCCCAACGGAAAACTCTCACCAGATGCGTTAAGAAAAAAGATAAATGCTAGAAATTCTCACGTTAATTAGAAACATCTAACCATCAAATCAAAAGTCTATAGACGTCCATAACCATTGGATCTTTTGTTATTATAAGAATTTTCCACCTCTACCGTTATATTGTAAATATAGATTAAAAAATAAATATCTCCTCTTTTCAGGATTAAAAAAACAGAAAATCCGGCCAACGAGTAGTCGAGTACCGAGAACTATACCAAAGGGCTAACATCAGATATCATATAATAAAATATATACGGTGGTTTTACCTCAATTCCATGGTTAATATTAACGTATTATATTATAACAAAAATTCTCTTCTCCATAAATCCGAGGCAATCTAATCAATCTACACCAACAATTTATCCTTCATGCCCTGCGACGTCGCCGTCGAGGACAGCATCGCTGTAGCCGTGGACGCTGCTGCCGTGGCGTAGCACGGCCGGCTAGACGTCATGCTCTCAATAGCGCCGGCGTCATGGGCCCACTGTCCCTCGGCTCATCTCAGATCTCCAGACCGACTTCATGCAGTTCGAGGCCATCATGTCCGTGAACATGCGTGAGACGTTGGCGTGGATATGCTGGCGCCGCCGCCGCTGGTGTAGGTTTCATTCTCTGCCGGGCGGGCATCAGCGGCATCGTCGGCGGGCTATTGACGTACCCGTGCTCGGTGTCCAAGTTTTCCATCTCCGAGATTGTCAATGCCGCCGCCGCCGAGCTCTCGCCCCACTGCGTCACGCCGTACGCGGTACCCACACCGATGATCGATGGAGGTCCGGTGGACCAATTCTCGGTGATGTGTTGGGCGAAGCAGCCTGAGGCGCAGGTGGCGGCCATCATCATACTCGGGGAGCACAAGGGCACCACCTGTGAGGCCCTGGACATTGCTAGGGCCGTCGTGATACCTGGCCTCCAGCGACGCCATGTATGTGTCTGGTACTGTGGGCATGAACATGTGACTTTCCCTACCAAGCCACAGGAGTGACTTGGCACAGGTTGTGATTGAGGTGTTGCGTGATTTCATTCCGCTCCGTTGCTTTGTACTGCAGAAATTTAGATGCTTGATCAGTTTCCATCACTATGCATCACATTGATCTGATATCAACCTCCAAGAGGGGCAAGATGCATCATGCAACAATGGGCAATCATGCAAATTGCAAGGTTGGTTTGACTAGAAAAAAAAAAACATTCAGACCATGCTGGCAATCATAATATTTATTTTTTTATAAATAATAAGTTCTGTTACTATCTTATGCTTATTTTTAGATTTTTTTCATTACAGGCAACATTCGGTGCAAACCTGATGTAAGTAGAAAGATCAGAGCTTGATGGTTGATCTGCAAAGCGTACGAGGTCTGGGTCATCAAGGTAATGCATCCATGTATCTTCACATAAAGAATGCAAAAAATATCCACTTTGAAGTAAAAAAACAAGCTTGAAAGCAAGCGCTTCACTAATCTATTGCCTAAAAATAGTCCTATACAATCCTAGAACAAAGAATGCAAGCAGAACATCTCAAATAATAGTTTCTTTATACAACCTCATAATGCCTTAACGTGTACGTCCACCGTCGCAAAAAAAAGATGTGTGCAGCTCAACTTTCTCAACTTTAACTAGGTTTATAGTAAATACGCACAATATTTATATCCATCTTTAAATAAGATTGTTACAAAAGTATATTCAATGATCTATCTAATGACTCTTAAGTATGTATTATAAATGTTAATTTTTTTATATATTATTGGTCAAAGTTAAAAAAACAACTTCTCGGGAACGATTTTGTTTTTTTTGGGACAGAGGGAGTTGCAATAAAAATTACCATCCAATAGATCTTCCTTTATGTCCATTCAATTTGGGGTGATAGACAATGACATATTGTCCATCCTATATGTTACTATTTGAGATTGGGGAATCTTGGAGAAGGGAAATATTTAGTGGAGATTTTTTGTTAAGATGCACCCTATGGGATGAAGTTTAAATTAGAAGGGCGCTTGGATGTGATGTGAGGAGATCTAATCATCCTATTTTATTTGTGTCTTAAAATTAGAACATGAATTAATTATTTCACTTTATGAAATTTCATAAAGCATATGATCATATTGTGTTGTTATCTCTATGAGATTGTGAAATTATCTCTATGAGATTGTGAAAAGATATGTTTTGACATGGTACAACAGATAACCTTTTTAATAAAAAAATATGATTTTTTTTTTGCAAAGTTACCATTTAATAAGGAAAAAATGTCAAAACAAGTCAATTACTACTTCGCATGTCCAATCCAAGTATTTTGTCTTAGAGCAACTCGGAGGCACTTTATAGTTTTCCTAATTTATATATATATAGAAATAGAGATTTTGGTGACAAAATTTGCCTCCAACTGCCTCTTTAATTGGATCTTTAAATATAAACATTCTCTCTGCTAGAGTTCTTGCTACCAAAGATGGAGAAAGAGGATGACTCTCTAGAGTACACACAAGTTTTGCACAAGATGTATGAACCCTATTGTAGGGTACAAGACAATTTTTGTACATATCCCAAAATAATGATTAAAAAGAGTAAATTTTTGAAAGATTATGATACTCTTATATGGTAGCCCAAGTTACGAAAATTTGGATGCTCGCTTTCTTGGGTGTTTAAAGTGTGGGCATGCTTCTACTACTGCAACAAAAAATTGGTCAGCTCAAGCATGGTTAATGATGTTTATACTGCTTTTAGACATCATACATGAGCCAAATCATCAATATGTGAGTCAGCAATTTAGATTTCCATTTAGATCTATATATGTCTTGATTTGTATTGTTTGTAGAATGCTAATAATTTGCATGTATTTCTTATGATTATGATACATTTTTCATTATTCAAAAGATGTAATAAACCTAATCACATAGTTAGTGGGCACTCTCTGAGAACAAATGTACATGTGTGTACATCTCTTTTCCTAATTAAAAAATGTACTTACCTCTGTTCTTTAGCTAGAGAGAGAATAATAAGGTGGTTTTACTAATTGAGGGGCTATTTTATATAGTTTTCATATGTTGCCAAAACATTCTAAATAGTCTATACCCAAATTTTAGTGGAAACTTTATTTGTTTGTGACCTATTATGTAAGAACTCTATTGTCTTTGTAGAAAAAAAATTTAGATTTATATATTATTATCCGGTGCAAGTGCATGGATTTGTGTTACTAAATAAACAGAGTTAAAAGGTATAATTTAATATTAGTTAAATGTATTAAGCAGAGTAACTAATGCTTACATCTTTTTAAAATCCGTCGATTGACCAACGATTGACCATTATTAATTCTTCAGTTTGGAAGTAGCTTAGTAGGTAGATGCGATTCAGACAATTTCAGAGTTCTGAGTTCAGACAGAGATCGGACGAGAGGGACAGCTTCGTCGCATGCATTTTTTTTTTCGCGACCGTGTTTAGGCAAGTTTTTTGTTTTCATTAAGAAGAAGAAGAAGAGTTTTTTTTTTTACAACCTACGCTTCGTGGCATGCATGACTGCCGGCCTGATATGGAAAAAACAGATTTGCTTGGGGTCTCAGTCTCAGAATGAGTGGATGAAGAAGAGGGCTTAACACTTAGAAACAGTGTTGAACAGTGTACACCATGCATACGCATGCGTCCACGAATGAAGGCGACACCCAGTTGTTTCTTTCGTTCCTGTACGGAAATCGTGCACGATAGGTTTCGCCGTGATCAGAAATTTCCGGCAGGCCGGTAACAAGTGGTGTGCTTTTTCCCCTCATATCTCAGCGATTATTACAGCGCACCTTTTTTGTTTATTTATTTTTATTTTGCTTCCGATCCACGCTTGATCGATCGACTTGCTCTTGAAAGCGAAGTTCTTCTTTGTACTTGAAAGCGAAGTTCTTCTTTGTACATAACGTCGGTGGTTCGCAAGTGCGCATCAAAATTGGGCCCCACCAAAGATGTGAAAGCTAGCTGCGCTATATCAGATACTCCCTCCGTCCCAAAATAACTGTCGCTTTCGTTTCCCGAGAAATAAATGCCGGCAATTTTTATAAATAATAAATATTATCGATTAGTATTATAATTAGTATCATCGGAAAGATCTTTGAATCTAGTTTTTTAACAAAATTATTCGGAGATATAAATATTGCACGTATTTTCTATAAATCGAGTCAAACTTGCGGCATGAAAATCGAAAACGACAATTATTCCGGGACGGAGTAGTACTAGCAGGTCCCCCCGTGCTTCGCACGGGGCACCAAACCTGAAATGTAGCACACATCATATGATTATATATGGAACCAAAATATGAGAAAAATTAGTTACACATGTATCTTTGATTGGTCCCAGAGAGGGAAAATAAGTTTAGCATATTTATAGGAATATTCCAGTTGGATATGGAGCACTGAAGGCAAAATGTGTGCAAACAGCTTCCATTGTTGAACTGCAAATAAATTAGCAAACATAGCCATGTTAGTGTTTCATTTGGTAAGGAAACTATTGCTGGACAGTTATCAGCACAGACGTTAAATAAGTAGGGAATCCAAATTCCCATTAACTATATTAGCCTAGTGGTTCTCATACCATATATGTTTGCAATATATACTATCAGAAGAAAGCAGGCAATACGACAATTACCAGGAAGCATGTGTACTTGATGTACATGCTCTTGAAATTGTCCAGATGAATGCCCCCTGCCAATTCAAGGAAATTGTATGGAAATTTCAGAACAATGGAAAGCAGGCTTATATCATTATTTCTTCGGCATGTGAATTTGTGTGTTTAACAGGGAATCAGCAGCTCACCATGTTGGTACTTTCTCGATGATGTAAGCTCATTGTTGGGATTCTTCTTCATTGAGTCAGACAGCACTATAGTGCTACTTTTCTTGGTTGCCGTCAGATATGGGCCTTGACTGTAGCACGCATGAAATACAGTGAAATAAAAATCTGCATAAATAAGCAGTAAGGCCTAAGTGAATGTAGAAATGTATGGCTAATTTTAGGCAACTCTAAATAGTAGATCGTTGTCGCAAGTATGTGTAGTGTCCACAGCAAAATTTGGACCGCGAAGAACTCATCAGTAAATCTATGGCAATTGATGGAACTGGAAGTAATTACCTATGCTTTTTACTTGCAACATGAATCTGCACCTCCTGTTCCAAAAACTACAGCTGACGTTGGTACCTGCTGTTCCCAAACCTACAGTTGCCGTTGGGTTCTTGGCACCAGCAGTTCCTGTTGGGTACCTAATTGTTGCATGGAAAGGCAATAATTCACATGTTGGAAAGAACATTTGAATCACCAAAAAATATGGACTGCACACACCATCGAAAGCTATAGGAAATCACTGTAATCGCAAAATGTGGCAAAGTAATCAAAGTGGACCTCAGAATTGAAACATCAATCAGAATATACGCAGCCACATCCGTGCACATTCCCCTGGCCGAACTGGTTGTCAATTCCCGCTGTAGATCAGGTAGGTGCATAGATCATCAATCGTTTAGATGGATAGGCAAGTAAACTAAAAAAGTTATAGAAGTTCATATAAGAATAGTTGACTGACTGATACGTAACAAATTCTATATTGATTGAAACACTTCATGAGTCTTTACCTGGATGGGCAGCAAAAGAGAGAAAAAAAAATAGAGGATGTCATAACCCATAAGCCAAGCTTTTGTCTTCGAACTCATGGAGATCATTGCAGCAGTCATCTTCCTGTTGACCTCTGTCCCCGTGATCTTCAGGCAGTCAGCAAAGGCATTAAGCTTGGCCGTCGGGTTGTGACTCATTTTGTCTGCAAAAATCCCGAATTAGTCGAGAGAATTGGCATGCCATAGTTAGATAACACAATGCCGTGACGGTTAGGCTAAATCTGGTGGCAATCTTGCCGTGGGCGTTAGAAACCCAGAGTTCTGGATAGACTGATGTTGCGTGCCAAGGATGAAAAAACTAAGTAGACCATGTATACGATTTGGATTAGCACTTGAGCAAAGCAGAACGAACTCGTAGAAGATCCCATCCGAGCAGGCGAGGGTTTTCTGACCACCAAAAACGAAATTAGTCAATCTCCACCCCAGAGCCGTGCAGCACCAGCACCAGCACCAGTAGAGGGCGACAGCAAGGGAAACGCCGCGGCCGCAGGCCGCAGGCAAGCAGTCATGGACGGGGCCCGTCGGGGGGCTGCGCTGCAAGCGGCGCGCAGCTCGCGGGAGGCGGCCGCATCCGCTGCGGCGCCACATCGGGAGAGAGAGGAGAGAGGGAAGGGGATGTGGATGCAGGGGCGCAGGCGGCGCGAGGCAACAGCAGCGGCCGGCGACGATGGGAGCGGTGGAGGCGGCTAGGGGAACACCATGCGACACGGATTTGGGGAGGGGAGGCTCGGGGGTTGCAGCACGCCGGGCGTGGCCGCGCCGCTGCTCCACGGCGGAGGCCGGCCGCGGTGGTGTGCGGCGGCGCTACGACGGGCATTGCGGGAGGCGGCGCGAGAAGCACGGGCGGGGGGGGGGCGTTAGTAGGGGCGGAGAGAGGGAGCGAGGGAAGGGAGGTCGCCGAGGACGGTGTGGAGAGGGAGGGCGAGCGGTGCGGCGGGTGGGGAGGTTGGAGGAGGGGGCGTCCGTCCGCGAGAAGCTTTGCAAGGGTGAGCGAAGGGCGCGACGTGGACGGATAGGATTCCGAGGGGGGCGGGTCGGACGGCTGTCGCGCGGTACTGTGCCCGGAACAGTGATCTGAGTCTTTTTTTTGCGACGAAAGAAGAATTATATTAGATAATAGCTGGGTACATCACCACATTACAGTTCCTCTGGATTACACAAATATCCAGAAATTCATCTAAATTATACCCACGCTGTGAATAGCTCCATATCTCAAAACCAAACCTATTTGACGCTTTGTATGGATGACTGCACAGGCAAATACTCGGCAACAATTGTTTTCGGCCAGACAGTAGATGCCCAACGGACGGCCAACATTCCTGCAGACGGAGTTGAGAAACTTCTTTTTCTTCCTTGTGTCTTCCTTTTTCTTCTTTCTGCCACCGAAGAACAAATAAGGCTGATCTGAAAATTATTTTTCTAGTCCTTCATCGTGGCCAGATCCAACCACAACAAAACGAAGAAGGGACCGGAGAAAATTATTCCATGGCGGCGGCATTATCTCCGCCTCGATGCCGCCGTTTGGAAACACAAGTCTCCATGTCGTCATGTCGATGAAGATGCTGATGCCGTAGATGCCGTCTTCATCTTCAACATGTCCGTTATAGAGAAAACGATTCCACCCCACACCCTCGCCGTTGCCGGAGAAGATCAGGAGGAAGAGATAAATCTCCACTACCAAGAAACTTGGCATGGAGAAACCCTAAACCTAAAGACTCAATTTAATAGAAAAAACTTACTAGAAGACAATGGATCCCCACTCCCTCCGACCTCCGGCGATATGCCGGAGGAGGAGGGAGGGGGACCAGCGGTGGAGACACCGAACGGCGACGGCGGTGGCGGAAGACACAGGCCGCGAACCTAAGCGGCGGCGGCGGCGGCTGCTAGGCAAGAAAGTTTAACAGTGACCTGAGTCTGGTGACGGAGAAGCGGAAGGTATGTATAGATAAGAGGTATGTATAGATTCTTCTAATAATGCCAATTTTCATTTATATATATGAAACCTTCGTTCGTATTTGTATGTGCCATGATAGAGCGCTCTTTAACACTGATCTGCATGTTTTGAAGGCGGCTTCATTTATAGATATCAATACGAAAATTTGAAGTTCGTGTACATATAGGAGTAGTACATTAAAATGGTTCAAGTGTCTATGTCTATCCAAATTAGGGTAGAACTACAAGATGCTCACCACAAAAGAAGGTTTCACACTCAGGCACTTTTTGGTTTCTAGAGACGTGCGACGCGCAATACGCAACGCGCAACGCTAATGGTAATAATCTTTTTATCTCGCTTGTGATAATAATTAGTTTTTCAGCGTTGATCAAATGCCCGCTTAAAAAATGAAAAAAGGGCACAAGTCCACTGCTAGGTCCACCCCAGCCCCCTGGTGAGCCCGCTTCTATGAAGGTGGTACGTTCACAAAGCTACCTATAGGATTCAGGCTCTTTGCCAAGTGTCTGGGGCACTCGACAAAGACCTTTTTCCACTCGGTAAACACTTTGCCGAGTGTCACACTCGGCAAAAAAAATCATCGGTAAAGGGTTCTTTGCCGAGTGTCATTTATTGGGCACTCGACAAAGTGCTGACGGTGCTAATGGAGGACAGTTTGCCGAGTGTCATGTTTGGACACTCCGTAAACGTACATCGTTGCCGAGGGTTCAGCACTCGGCAAAGAGTTCTATACCGAGTGTCTTGTTTTGGCCATGTGTTACACTCGGCAAAATACCTCTTTGCCGAGTGCCCGATATATTATACTTGGTAAATTATCTAACACTCACAAAGAGAACGATTCCGGTAGTGTGCCATTGTCAGCTAGTAGCATAGTATTTTCGGTCTCTTGGCTCCTGTCTAATGCAAATCCCCCGATGGATACTCGATTATCGTGCATGGAATTGAACTGAACCGTATTATTATTAAGATGTACTCCCTCTGTCCCATAGAGTTTGTCACTCGAAAACCGTGATTGTGAGGAGGACACGGTTCTCCAACGACAAACTCAATGGGACGGAGGGGAGTAACAAGCACACGTACGCCGCTGTCGACAGTGGCATCATCACCATCAAAGAATCGTTCCACCAATGTGGACAGTAAGTCAAAGTGATTCCATCATCTCCAGACTTAGCTAGAGTGATTCGATCATCTCCAGACTTGCTAGAGTTACTACACTACAGCCTTGTTGTGTGTACTCCTCCGTCCTATAAAAATAGTCGATGTAGGACTTGTGCGGTTAATTTTTTTTATATTTAATTGAATTTATAAAAAATATTAGTAACATTTGTATCCTAAATAAATTTATTATAAAAATATATTTAATGATTTATCTATGAAACCAATTATATATATCATAAATCATAAATGTTAATATTTTTATATATATATTGGTCAAAGTTAAAAATACTTGATTTTTCAAGAAGTGAAAACAACTCTTGTTTAAATTAGGTCACTACACGGTAAACCTGGCCTGGGCTATAGTTTACATAGGGCCACTCATATAGTCAAAACTGGCCTACGCAGGTTTTCCCAAGATATCATTGATCAAATTGCTCCAAATTTGATCCAATTTTACTTCTTTTACTATTTGCAAGTGCTTTTCGATCTATCATCAACTCTTCAATCACATTTTGGTCTTGTATGGTTGCCTTCCTGCAAGCCTCTCTAGCTAGGGAGACAAGGACTAGGAGCTCGCTGTAATGACGAAGCAAGGTAATTAAAGGGCACATGCAATATCCTGACGAACCATGGCATGCATTGATTCTTCATCAGCTTGGTTCAGATCAGTTTTGTTGGCATGGATTCAGTAAAAGACATGCACACATTTGCACGTACGGAAACAAAAGGTTCGGGGTCCCAAAATTGAGTAGACGACGAGTGTTAATACCAACAATGCTGAACTGTCATCATATAAAACCATTTGCGTCCACGAAGGAGACACTTGCTTCTTCCGCGTTGTTCCTTTTGAGACGAAATCGTGCGCAATTATTCACCGTGACGAGAAATTTCCAGGTGTGCTTTCCCATTTGGGCGATGCATTGAGTGTACCTGCATGTGCTCGTTTTGCAGAAATATGCGCGAATATGCGCGTGCTTTCCCATTTTAGCAGTTTTACTGGACTTGTTGCTCTTGAAAGTTGAAAGCGGGGTTCGCAAGTGCACACATCAAAATTGGACGTGGTCCACCAAAGATGTGAAAGCAACTATACTCTAATGATGCTAATGCCAATTTTATTTTTATGAAACCTTATTTCTTCGTGTTTTTATGTACCATGATGGACAGCAGGTTTTTACCATTATTGATCTGCATGTTTGAAGGCTTGTTTTGTAGAAATCAACACGAAAATTTCAAGTTTGTATATATAGTGTAGATTAAAGTGGTTCAATAGCGTCTATAGTTGATTTAAAGTGGAGAATAATGCTATAATTTCAATATGTGGTTTGAAAGTTTTTGAACTCACTGTCAAAAAAATTTTTTTTGACAGGGTAAACCTACCTTTTATAGAAAGCTAAGAATGACAACTTCAGGAACAAACTGCTGGGGGGGTGCCCTAGCTTGTCGCACCTCGGGTTTAGACCAGCAAGCGTAAACATGAACCTTACAGCGAAAGACTAACTGATGCTACAGCCAAAGAACAACTATTCAACAAAGTAATATAAAGGACACCCTCTACGTCAAAATTTTTGGTCGTTAATTTTTCCAAAAATCCTTCAATGCTTTTCAATCTTTCAATTTTGTCATTCAAATATGAAAGACTTTATAAGAATTTCTTGGAGAGTTCTTTTCAGTCCCCATCTTATTTTGCACATTCCACATTATTATTCACCCAAATTAACATCTTCTAGAAGTTACATTCCAGCCATCTCCTTCCCAGCAGCACTATAACTAAACAGTCTCTATCCTCGCACATATTTTTTTGAGGGAACTATCCTCACAGATATTGTAAAGGGAATCTTGTATACTGACCATTCTTGATGTTCAACTTGCTCATTGTTTGTGCTCGAAATCCAAAACAAAACAACATGCTCATTCTATTGTTTGGGTCCACTATCTTATTAGACACAAACGCGTAACATTTTTTTTGTGTTAAGTTGCATAGGAAATAACAACATGACAACGTTATCCAAATGATACACTGCATTGGGATTGGCCTAAGGTGACTCAAATTCCCACTTACACAGTTACACTTGGATCATTAGAGAACAATAGTTAAGTTTGTGCATAAGTTACTGATATATACCAATGGATCCTGTGTAATTAAATTGAGGACAAACTTTACTACGAGGTTCTTTGTGGTCAGAAATTCAATACCCAAATCGGCCCAATATAAGATTGGCAGATGCTAGCCTGGCTAGGAAGGCAAGGCCGCCAGCCTTGGATTATTCCAGATGTGCTGTCCAGGAACAGTTTATTTGGGCCAAGTGAAATGAAGACCCGAGTACCGGACTTGGACTCAGCTCTTAAACCCGAGTTGTGGAAAAAATTATATATTTTTCTGGAAATATTCCTATTTACCATCCTTAGAGATTACTCAATATATCTTTTTCTGACAAAACTTACTCAATGTATAATATTAATTTATGTTTTGTATGGATTGCTTAAACATGCAAATATATAGCTTTAGCTTGAATTTTCAAACATGTAATTTGCGTAGTGCTGCTAGCCTACTACTACTACTACTACTACTACTACTATTATTATTATTATTAATATGATGGATGTTATATAACCGGATTTTCATTGGACCTTGGAACTAATAACCGAAGGAATTGTTTGTCTGAATTTTTTCATAGATACCATTGATTCTGTTTTTCTTTCTTGATTGTTATTATCTTCGTATGAATTGTATGTTACCTTCACTAATTTCTGCTACCCACAAGATACTTATTATTTCAATTAATTTGTACTTTTCCAACAGTTGCTCTGTTTCGAGCGGGACCTTGGTAAGAAGCCATATTTAAAACAGGAAAATAATACAGATTAATAATAATAATTCATGTGTAAGATAGCATGTGTAGAGGTCTGTATATATGTATGACTACAGGAAGCTTGCCGAATAGTTTCTGTTGGCCACTTAACGTACCACTGATAATATTTAACATGGTCGATTACACTCAAATTATTTAGTGTATTATTTGGAACCATTTCAACATAAGATGAAAGTCATCCAGGTCCTAAATTACCATTTTTTTAATTTTTGAGTCCCGAAACTTGTCCCGGGCTTTAACCCAGCAGTAAAACTCAAGATATCAGTTGTACTTGGTGATTTTTCTTTAACTTCCCAAAATATAATTACTTTTGAGTTTATTCTAAGTCAAACTATTTTAAATTTAACTTGACTTATAGAAAATAAAATTAATTAACCTCTACAACAATAAATAAGTAAAATATGAGAATTCATTTCATAATTAGTGAAATGATACAAATTGGTGTCCTAAGTATTGATATTTTTCCTAGATTGTGAAGTTTGTTTGACCCCTGAATTATTAGTTTTGAAGGGATCGATCGATAGCGTTGTTTTCGGTAAGCCTTTGTCACAACTCTTGTTTTCTCTTCCTGAAAAACGTGCTTATTATGGACACGGTCATGAAAATAAACAATAATTTATAAAGGATATGACTTTTTCATTCCTTTATTCGTTTTCAGTTAATTTGTACTTCTCCCACTATTGTTCTGTTTCAAACAGGACCTTGGTAACCAACCATATGAAAATAACAATTCGTGTAAGTACTTAGTGATGTCACTGAACAAGCTTGAAGGTCTTTCACTTAATAAAAATGAAATACACAAGCTATCATACAAATTCCTTCAGGATTTGGGTGGAGGATTTCGGTATTTCCTACTGCGATTCCTCGCCTATAAATAAGCGTCGCTGCTCTCGCTGCTCAGTTCCTACTTCTTCCGACTCTGCCGCCGCGGCCGCCGCTGATTCCGTCACCTGCGCGGCTGCGCCCCACCCACCGTTAAACCCCCACAAAGCCAAAACCCCTCACGCCATGGTCGACGACGGCTTCTCGGCGGCGCGGCTCTTCTCGCAGGGCGTCTCCTACACGTACGACGACGTGATCCTCCTCCCAGGCTACATCGACTTCCCCGCCGACGCCGTCAACCTCTCCACCCGCCTCTCCCGCCGCGTGCCGCTGGGCATTCCCTGCGTCGCCTCCCCGATGGACACCGTCTCCGAGGCTGCCATGGCCGCCACCATGGCCTCCCTCGGCGCCGCCGCCGTCGTCCACAGCAACGCCGACGCCGAGACCCAGGCCTCCATCCTCCGCGCCGCCAAGTCACGCCGCGTCCCCATCGTCTCCTCCACCCAGTTCTTCGGCCCCGTCCTCCACCCCCTCCGCCGCCGACTTCGCCAGCTGCGCGTACGCCATCGTCACCGAGGGCGGGGACGCGCTCTCCAGGCTCGTCGGCGTTGCCGCCGCCGCCGACCACAGGCCCGGCGTCCCCGTGTCGGAGTACATGACCCCGGCCCCCCGCACGGCGTCTGCCGCCTTCGACTTCGATCAAGCCGCCGCCTTTCTCGCCGACGAGGGCCTGGACTTCGCGCCCCTCGTCTCCGAGTCCGACGAGGCCGTCGTCGTCGACCTCATCACCGCCCAGGACGTCGAGCGCATCCGTGGCTACCCGAAGCTCGGCAAGCCGTCGCTGGGGGCTGACGGGAGGTTCGTCGTCGCGGCGGCAATCGGGACGAGGGAGGAGGACAAGCGCAGGCTCGAGATGCTGGTGGAGGAAGGCGCGAACGCCATTGTGATCGACAGCTCCCAGGGGAACTCCGTTTACCAGCTCGACATGATCAAGTACGCCAAGAAGATGTACCCTGAGGTGGATCTGATCGGTGGAAACGTGGTCACCGTTGCGCAGGCGCAGAATTTGTTCGCCGCCGGGGTGGATGGGTTGAGAGTTGGGATGGGCTCTGGATCGATTTGCACCACGCAGGAGGTTTGTGCTGTCGGCAGAGGGCAGGTATATATGCATGCTGATTTCTCTTTCGCTGTATGATATTTATTTATTTATTACTGTGATTGATTATGTTGATTGTTTTCTGTTTAGTTGGGTTGATCGAGCACAGCAAAGCCTTTGAGTAATGTAATTCATTTGGACTGAAATTAGGAAGGTATTGAGTAATTCATTTTAGTTGAACAATTAGGAGAGGGTTTCCTTCAAAAAGGTTAAACAATAACTGAAATTTGGTGCTGCATTCGTGATTGGTATGATAAAGTGTTGTGGTTGATGTTTGGTAGCTGCATTTTACAAAATGAGATGTATTCCCAAATAGTCATGGACTCATGGTGTTGGTAGATTACAAAATGAGATGTATGCACAAGTAGTAGTCATGGTGCTCTAATAAATGGTGCCCAAAGCCATGATAAAGTTGTGATTGGCATGATAAAGTTGTCATGGAATGGAGGAAGAGTAACTTCTTGGAAACCCCACCTTGCTATATAATTGCATAACATATTATATATGTTCTAGTATTAACAAAAGCTAAATTCAGGATTGGTTACAATAATGCTTTGTGATATGCTTTCTCAGCTTTTCTGAAAAGGCACAACATGCATGCTTCAGCATCAATCGCACACCCTTAACAATAATATCATAACACAAGTGCTTTCTGCAAAGTATCATAGTGCTCTAATAATGGATACACCTCTAACCTACTACAGGGTTCCTTGAATATTTGGTGTATTTCAAAATTTTTACAAACCTATAGTGATGGGATCACCTTCTAACCTTCTATTATTTATCCTCATATATATACTTTTCTGCCTTTACTTCCATGAGTTGGAGCTTTGAGTCCCACTATGCTAATGGCGTTTCCTTTTCTCTATTCTTTGTTATAAGGCTACTGCAGTTTACAAGGTCGCTCTATATGCCAAGGATCATGATGTGCCTGTTATTGCTGATGGTGGGATTTCAAACTCTGGGCATATTGTGAAGGCTTTGACTCTGGGAGCATCTACTGTTATGATGGGTAGTTTCCTGGCTGGCAATCTTGAAGCTCCCGGTGTTTATGAGTACAAGGTGTGGGATTATGACCTTTTTCTATTATTTCTTTTATATTTATTTCCTGAAATTCACTAAGCACACATTATTTAACTTGGACAATATAAGATGATGATGCATGTCATGTATATACAAATTTAAACACAACTGTTATCACTTTATTTTTAGGACAATTTGCCATTGCTCATCCCATCCCGCTCATGGATAGTGCGTTAAAAGAGATCCTCTCGATCGGTACAATATTGGTAACTGGAAAAGCCTTCTAAAACCCCATTGAAAATATAAATGTAAAACACTTGCATCTTTCTGTCTACTTTGTATATGTTAACTTTAGCAATTATATAAAGATCATAGTGCAACGTATTTTGTGGAACTGCAGTAGATAAGATACTGAAAAATGCTGTGGTGATTGGTGAGACAATAGCCAATAACTAATCTAGGTTTGGGACTTCTTTTACTCAAGGGGGCAAGCTGTCTATTTTTGTTTTAAGGAGGAGAACTGAGTCTGCTTATATCACAATACACATGCACGAACTTGGACATACTTGTAGCTGCAGCCACAACCGACAAACAAGTACAGCGTTATCTTACATATCAATGCAAACAACTTGACACCTGGAATGAGCTAGTCTACTACTCACTTAGGCGACAACCTAATTTAGCCTTTCCTGCTGTGATCCATAGCTTGGTTTCTACTTTGGTTTGCTGCACGAACGCGCTTGGCTCTGGTTTTGCTCCCGGAGAGACGTGGGTGTTCCTCTCCTTCTGGATTTGCCAGGTCGTACGCATGATCAGTGTACCAACGCCCTTGCGCTGACTAGCCGGGAACACATGTTTGATAGAGGGAGGATCTCGGTGCCTATTTGGTAGAATTCCACTTCGTAGTCCTTAACTAGCTCCAGCTCCTTGATTCTTTGATGGAGTGATTCTTGCTGATTTTAGTGAGTGAGTGGAGTGGGGGTGCACGTAAGAACTGATTGTAAAGTGATTCTTGTGGAGCATTGAATATGGAGTAGTGAGCAGTAGTTTTTTTTTAGCTCTCAACTTCGAGTATAAACGTATAAGCTTGTCTTGGATTAATTCTCAAGGAAAAGCTGTACCAAGGAGCGCCGCCAAATGGCCCTTTGGCCTTCACCCAACTGAGAAACTCCCTGACCAGTGTAAACCCAATTTTTGGGTTGGGTTGCTAGCGAAGGGGATTTTTAAAATTTTCCCTGAAATTCATGCCCACTGTACGGTACAAACTGAGCCTGCTAGGTGGTACCGAGAAGCACCAAGTCGCCAACCACCATTTGCATGTGTCGTCCCTGTTATTTTTAGGTTTGGCACGCGAAAGCCTCCCATGTTTGTTGGACAGGCTCCCATGTTTGTTGGACAGGTAACAGTAGGCCAAGCCGCTGCACACACTGCTTGCCCGTAATCAACATATCCTTTCCCACCTAAGGCTTTGTTTGGCTGCACCTAAATACACTCCAATCTCTATAGTTTTGAGGGCATTGAGGTGTATTTTGAACTAAAATACTCTTCAATCCCCTCAAAATCGTAGGGATTAAAGTGTATTTAGGTGCAGCCAAACAAGGTCCAAAGTAATTTTTTCAACATAAAGCATCAATCTCCTTCGCCAACCTGGGTTTGGGAGCTAGTCATGTTTTCTGCAGACTAAAATGAATAAGTGCAAAAATGGTTTTCTTAGTACCATGTTTGATTGTATATTGGGTTAGGTGTATATATATATATGTTTGTGTTGCAATTGCAAGAATTTATTATCAGTTGTCACTTAATAATACTCACAAACCTCTATTTCTCCTCTTGGAATTGTGTTAGGTATCTTAGCACTTCAAAAGTTAAGTGTCTAGTGAATGCAATTGCTGTATATGTCTGTATCCTTCAATTTGCTGTCATATATTTAACTCTCTACGCACTCATTTTGCTTCTAACTATATTTCTTTGATCCTAGGATGGCCATCGTGTCAAAAAATATAGAGGCATGGGTTCTCTTGAAGCCATGACAAAGGGAAGTGATGCGAGATACCTTGGAGACACGCTTAAGCTTAAGGTTGCTCAAGGAGTTGTTGGAGCAGTTGCTGACAAAGGCTCTGTATTGAGATTCATTCCTTACACGATGCAAGCTGTCAAGCAAGGATTCCAGGACCTGGGTGCATCCTCCTTGCAGTCAGCCCATGACCTTTTACGATCAGAATCTCTTCGACTAGAGGTATGTATATCAGTCGTCAGAAGCAACTGCAAGTGAAAAAAATAATATTTCATTTATCATGCATTCAAAGTTTGCTCTTAAAGGTTAAGGATTTTTATTGTGAATTTGTGAACTGATTGTATAATAAGAAGGTCAAAGTCTTTCGTTGATACAACTAACATTAGTAGGCAAAAGAATACACCTTGTCATCATTGAAATAAAAAAAGCATACACCAACCACATTTTGTGTATGTGAATAGAACTTGGTCTTTGGTTCACCTTTACCGGCATTATTTAGTAACACTGCACTTCTTCTTCTGTATGCCAATCAAGTACACAAATTCTGTGGAACCATTTAAGGTATTTTTATGCATGTTATAGTGTAGAACTTCATAGTGGTTCATGCACTAGTACAAAAATGATTTTGCGAGACGGTATCCAAACATTAACCGTGACGTTACAAAATCCAACCGCCACGGTTAATCGCGATGACTTACGGTGGCGGTCAGTTTTATTTACCGTGGCGGTTAAAAATAACCGCCACCTAAAATAAATTAACGGAGGCGGGGCACCTAAAATCACCGCCACTGTAAATCGCTGAGCCCATGTGGCCCATCTTGGCCCGCTAAGGACTTCGTAGTATATAAGGCGAAGAAATTAAACCCTAGCTCATTCTCTCAGCCGCACGCACTCTGCGCCCTCTCTCCCTCTCTCTCTCCGCACCTTCTCCCTCTCTCCACCGGCACACCTCCACCCCACGGTCTCCCTCTCTGCCCTCTCTTCCACCACCAGCGGGAGGATGCTTCTGGCGGTGACGGGCCATGCGTCCTTTGTCGGCGGCGGCGCATGCTGCGGTGAGTCAGGAGGTGGAGCGGCGGACTTCGTGACGGCGATGGCGTGCCACTCCCTCAACCAAGCGGTGGGATCTACCGAGCAGTGGATCCGGCCTCGTCCTCCTCTTCACAGGCGGATCCGGTCCCCTCCTCGTCCCCGGCGGCGGCAGATCCGGCCCCCTCCTCTTCATCGGCCTCCTCACCATATCCGGCCCCCTCCTCTTCACCAGCGCTGGATCCGGCCCCTTCCTCCTCACCGGCGGCGGATCCGGCCCCCTCCTCACCGGCGGTGCTCTCAAAGCCCGGATTGTTCAATGGATGGGCTCGGTGGGCTTGTGGATGGATTTTTCATTTTTTTGTTTTTTAGATGGATTAACCGTGGCGGGTGAAACAACCGCCACGATGAACATGCATTAACGGTGACCCTTGCTCCGTGGCGGTTGCTAAAACCGCCACGGTTAATTGGTTTCCACCGCCACTGTTAAATTTTCTGTACTAGTGATGGACATCTGTTAAGTTTCAAAATAGATCCTACCAGTTTAACTATGGTTTACTTAGAGCGTTGCACTATCCTCTCAGCCTAGATAGCTCTAAAAGTTGAAAACAAAAGAATGCTAACTCTGTGAACATGCATGTCTCCCTCAATTGAAATATATATGTTGTTCCAAGCACATTGTTCAATGCTGGCCGTTTTTACCGAGTGATCTTGCCAAGTGTAGCACTCGGCAAAGCCTTTTGTCGAGTGCAATATGGGCTTTGCCAAGTGCCCCAGGCACTCGGCAAAGAAGCCGAATCCGGTAGTGATTTCATCTCTGATCTCTTCTTACTTATCGACAAACTGCCATGAATTCAGGTAAGGACTGGTGCTGCCCAAGTTGAGGGAGGGATCCATGGTCTTGTTTCATATGAGAAGAAGGCATTCTGAGGCACATCGTTTGAGGCCACATTGACCATGCATTCCAGTTCTAGTATGGTCTTCTCTGAAGCCGATTACCTCGTTTGAACCACTGTATGCACAATTTATGGGGATTCTGCTTTGCCTGCAAGCAGGGCGCCAAGCAAGCCACCGTTGTAACTCGTATTTTGTTGTGGTTTCATTTGGCAAACTAAGTTTAGCATTCCAAAATAATTAGCAATGGATGTGTCGGCGTGTAAAATAAATTGAAATGAATCTATATATTGATGCATTGTCTGCCTCTCGTGGCCTTTGTAGCTGTGAATTGAGTTCGGTGGTGTCAAAGCGAATGGCCACAAACCCACAAAACATGGGCGGCTCACTTAACACTTGTGCTGGTGTAAATTGATTGTATATATTGACTATACATTGTCTTGAGATACCGCCAGTGCAAATTAAGTATTTATGGTGGTGGTTTTGTTAAATATATTGCCAGTATGAATTAATTTACACGAACAATAAAGTTATTGCCGACAACCAGTGTAAATGTATTTATTATTGCACTGGCCGACTGAATGGGGAATGTCACATTTCCATTATTAACCTTTAACGCATGCATGCATACTTAAACGATCGAGTTGATCCGTCTAGTCCGTTGGCACGACGAAGGCTAGGTTGACTGAATGGGGAATGTCACATTTCCATTATTAACCTTTAACGCATGCATGCATACTTAAACGATCGAGTTGATCCGTCTAGTCCGTTGGCACGACGAAGGCTAGGTTGAAAACGACAACGAGTAGGGCTAGCTAGAAGAAGACAAAGCCAGTAGGTAGGCAACGTGTCGGGCGCAGGGTGGGAGAGGGAGCTACGCCACAGACGGGCCGGGCTGCCATCGACTCGATCCACCCAACAGTACTAGTGGCTGCATGCACGCAAATCGCAGGCGCAGCAGCTCGCGCGACAGGTCACACTCATCAGTGTGCAGTGCATACGAGAGGGGTACGGTGTACGTATAGTACTATTTTTTTAAAGAAAAGGGTACGTATAGTACTTTAATAAAGTATAAACAGTAGTATCATGCTGCCAATTGCCATGCATGCATGCATGCAGTACAGTGCCATACCAGTATATATATGTACGAGCTGCGGCATGCATCGATCATTCAAAGGTAATTACACCCTTGCAGAATATTTGTCGTTTTGATTTTTTATATACCAAAAATTTAATTTGATTTGTTGAAAATGTATATAATATTTATACATTTAAATAGTTTATTAAAAACTAGATTTAAAGATCTTTTTAACGATAATAATTATGTATCATGAACTTTTTTAATATATATTTAATTAAAATTGTTTCTCAGCAAGCAAAAGCAACAAATACTTTGCGACCAAGCCAGTACATAGGAATGTAAAAAGGTAGCGACGACGGATCGATGGATCATCAGAGAGCCAGCTAGGGCAGCAGATGGAAAGTGCAGAGGGCCGGCGAGGGCAATCTCGATAGGGCGTGCAGGAGCAGGTCTGAGCGTGCAGGGACATACGGGAAGCAATACGACGACGATGCCTGCATGCGGTCCCAGCCTAGCTCCCAGCCTGCGGCGGCACAGTAAAAAGGCTGTCCAATGGATAAAAACACGGCCAGCTAGCTAGGGTTCTTCAAGACAGGAACACTACCCAACGAATCATTTCATTGAAACTTGGATTACTAATGACATGAGCGAACTGAATTGACCCGTAGTTCGTGTATTTTTGATCGAATTCTCCCTGGAACTCACCTTGGAAAATTACCCCCAACAAATAAATAGCTTGATACTAGCCAAGGACGCTCAGTTGTGTGTTTTGGCCCTCAGCTCCCTTGGCACACACAAGAAGAATCTTTGCTGATACACACCCCGGCCACTGCAAATGAAGAAGGCCCTTATTCGTGTGGCGGTGATGGTGGCTTCTCCAACGAGATATTTGGTTTATGGTTTAAGGGCTTAATTAGGTGGTTTTGTCATCTGGCAAGATTATCCATCCAATAGTGAAGATGCCAAAAAAGAGATCTCATAACATGGAGGCAAGTCATGGAGACTGACACACAGGATCTGGAGAACGAACCGCTTCTTTTTGGGTGGCATTTGGAGCAAGGAAATCATGACAATAGTGTTACCAAAATTGTTAAATCTTAGAAAACTAGAGCACAAACTGATAGATTAACAAAACTAAGGTAGCATACTGCAAGATTTACAACAAGCATTGGCGGAGCAATATATATATTGATTTACATATATAATGGGTGTTCCCAAGAATTCCCAATGTATTGAGAAAAATATATATTAAGTATATATGTATGGTATATATATAAATATACAAGTCAACAACACATTCAACCCACTTCCCCTCACCTCTCCATTGTTGTCATGCATCCTTGACAATTCGACACCAATTTGTCATATTTCTTTCTTGTGCTCCACTCTTCGTAAATCTTATATAACTTCAAGCCCCAATGAGCCGACAAGGGGTGCATAGGTCAAAATAGAGTTAGCAACGTTCGGCTTGGTTTGCGAAGACACGCATCATGCGATATGCCATGCTGAGCAAGTATAAAGGGAGTCAAAACCTCATCTGCTTGAGGTGCAATGCCACATCAGAACAAAGCATATTACCGCCTTGTAGGCAGCACTAATGATCAGGACAATCCACCTTCAAATTAACAAATCTAGCTAGTTCTCTTTGCACAATTGACATATGGATTTAGTTTTGGCACATGTAATTGCTTATGTTTGTAACATATATCTAATAGGTTTGGAAAAAATGGTAATGTTACTAATGTATGTTTTGATCAACAACATAGTTAGATCGAGCTTAGAGGTGTCACATGTTGGGTGATGTGGATAGGAAAAGTTTAGAGATTATTGTGTAGTGTAATATTTGTATAAGAATTTTATATATTGAAAAATAGTTAACATGAAAATCTGGGTCCGTCACAGGCAACAAGGATATAGAAGGAGCTAAGGTGAGCAGAGGAAGCATACGAATACACATCATGTCATGGTTAGGCTTGTTGGCATGCAAGAAGTTAGGGTAGGATAGGAGGAAGAAGCAGAAAGGTGCTCAAATTTTCATTGCTAGTTTAATAGCATATCATAAACACTCTGATGATTACATAGAAAAATTTTAGGGCATTATATTTGAATGCATTGGGCTAACCGGCTAATTTTTAGCCCTAGTCTATCTAAATTAGAGCTGATAGGTGGGCTATTTTTTAAGCCAAGCCCTGTAGAACTACATTTGGCATAACTCCCTCACCAGCTCTAGGAGCTATTTTGTGTAAGTAAAATGAAAAAACATCTGGAGGAGCTCATTAAAATATGCTCACACAAGGGGTGAATGTGAGATGGAGCTAAAAATAGTAGCTTCTCCCAATTCTGACTCGCTCTGATTGGTTCTGCGTAGGATTCCATGAAAACTGCTTTAAGGGCCTCAACATGTAGAGATGTTTTTTTTTGCCAAAATAGTTCACCAAAGTAGCTTCAACTCCCTGGGTAGAGCTACTAATGAAGAAGTAAAATAAAACAGCTTCACTAGTGAAGTGGAGTTATGTCAGATAATGTCAAACTACTTATTAGCCACTATTCTTAGCTGATTCAGGCTCTTAATATATAATATATGTAATCAAAGTCATCGTTCACATTGGTGTTGGGAAAGGCCAATATGAAACCCTAGCTAATCACTAGGCAGGGAATATAGATAGAGCTCCTAAACAGTTTTTCAGATAGAAGTGATTCTTTGGTGATTTTGTGAAGTGATTCTCTAAGGTGAACTAAGAGGTTGAGAGCTAAAAGTAGTTTCTTTTAATTTTGTAAAGTGATTCTCCTTTGTGATTTTGAGAGTTTATGCTAAAAAATCAAACAGAATTACTTTCTATCACAAAATCACTTCTCTTGGAGAAACAAATTTATAGAGAATTAGAGCTCTACCAAACAGGCAACATATCTGCTCAAAATTTGTGGTTCACACACACTACGGAGAGGAGAGGTTTATGAGTTATTTTTCTTGTCTCTACATATTTGCTCAAAATTTGTTGTGCTTCTGATTTGAAAACTAAAATTTCCACGTTCAAAGCTGGATCCCTGTAGTACAAAATTAGATTTGTAGTTATGAGTTTCTACATGCTTGTCTGGTTTAGATGGCGTCAGAGTTTCAAAACCGAGTTCAGTTTTTGTTGAGCTCTTTAATTTTACCTTTTTCCCCAATCGTTCTCGATGTGAGAAGTTGGCACCTGAGTTGAAAAATCCAGCTAGCTTGAGTTCAAAAATATATAAATCTTGAATTTTAATTAGTTGTTGCCTACTGTCGTTTCATAAAAAGAACCTACAGAGTATAAACAGAAACATGTGAATCAAATGAACCGGCCTGTCGTCTCTACGCAAATCCAATAGCACCCTAAAATATTATAAAGTAAAAAAGGAACACCTGTTTATTTATGTGCTCATCAGTACCAAAATCACTTGAAAGATATACTAAGTAGGTAATCAGTAGGAAATTAGAAAAGTGCTGTCAGCGGGAAATTATTTGGATGCCAATGCCATGCAATAATATTTCACCGAAGCTAGAACATTCTATATCGCATGAATAATGTCCGCGAAAACATGCTGGATTCTCACTTGGAGCACGGACCGGCGCCTCACATGGCGGCAAAATGGCAGGCCGCAGCATGCCCTAGCTAGCCGAAGGTGTTGAACAGCGATGGCAGGTAGAAACCAGGCGCACCGTTGGCGGTAACTCCTCCGAGGACGCCGCCGTAGTCACAGAACTCGAACGGCACACCGGTGATGTAGTACGGCGGCGGCGGCGGCGGCGGTGGAGGCGGAGGCGGTGCAAGCGGCGGAGCAGCGGCAGAAGCTAACGTCGCGCCGTTCACGTGCGCGCGCGGGCCGGAGCACCCGGCGGCTGCGGCGGCGGCGACGCCATCCTGCTGCTTGCTCCGCTTCTTCTTCTTCCTGCTGTAGGAGATGCCGCGCGCCCTGGACTGCGCGTCGCGGACGTCGCGCAGGTACAGCCTGACGGCGCGCGCGGCGAAAGGGTTGGCGGCGTCGGCGTCGCCGATACCGCCGGCGTCGGGGTGCTGCGACGCCGACGCCGACGCCGACGTCCATCCCGCGCGCGCCGTGGCGCTCCTCGAAGGCGGCGCGGAGGCGGCCGACGAGCGCGTCGAGGCTGCCCCACGCCTGGCGCAACGGGCACTGGCACGGTGGCACGGCGGCTGCGGCCTCCGCCGTCCGTCCTCCTCCTCCTCCTCCGATGCCACCGTACGCGGCGCAGGACGGCGCGTGCACGCGCGTCTTGCCGAAGCGGTCGAGGTAGCGCAGGAACTCGAGCACGTGCGCGCCGCTGCAGCGGCACAGCTCCAGCGGCGGGCGGTGCGCCGCCAGGTACCGCGTGAACGTCTGCCAGTCGCGCCGCTTCTGCGACTCGTACCGGCTCGGCCGCCGCGGCGGCGACCACGACCGCGCGCCGCCGGCGCCGCCGCTCGTCGACATGTCCATGTGCATCTTCGGTGCTGTGCGGTGCGGTGTGCGCGGGTGGGTGATGACTATATATAGTGGCGTGGCCATCGTCAGCCTCAGCTCAGCTCAGCAGCCAATGGCGGAGCGGAGGGAGGACGATGACGACGCCGCGCAAGAGCGGCATGTGCAGGCAGCCACGTCCACTGGCAGTCTGCTGGCAGCCTGGCACTGGCAATGGCATGCATGCAATGATGCGCGCAGGTGGGCGACAGAGCTAGTGGTAGGCTAGGTGCTGACGCGGCGGCAGGGCAGGCAACGGGGACGGCGGGCGCGGGCGGCGGGGCACGGCCGCGCGAGGCACGCGCCCGTCTGCCGACATGTCTAGTCGATCGATCAGGACGTCTCTGCTGCTGCGTGCTGCCAACAACGGCGCATGTAGCAGTGGCAGTGACGACGATGGATGGATCTCTTCATATCTTTGACTGCCGTGCTAGCTCTGGCCGGCCGGCCGGTTGCATTGCCCATTGGGTGGGGACGATGGTTTAACGATATGTTCCGGCGCCGGTCCGGCCGGCCGGCAGTCGATTCGTTCGGTCGTGCATGGCCGGCCGGCTGGCCGGCGTCGTCGCCGCTGCGGTGGATCAGACGGCGGCAGGCTTGGCAGTCGCCTGATGACGACCTGTCCTGTGGTCCTCTGCCGGACCGATTTGCACGCGTCTTGTCAGTGTGCATGCATTGCAGCAGCGCCCGGCATGCGGTATCGCATTTCATTCGTTTTATATCTGGTTTATATCTGGACAGGCATTTATTTATCCACTCCATCTCCAACGGTTTTGTAAATGGATTTTGCATTCTTGTTTTTGCAAAAAGTCTAAAAAACGTCTATCCAACTTTTGCAAACACTTTACAAATTTTTGTTAAATTGGCAAAAGTCGGGAAGGACTTGCATATATGCACATCGTCCGCGCTTTGCATTGCCGACTCCACGCTATTTTCTCCCGCCCAGGCATGGCTCCCGTGCAAATCAATTTCCTTTTTGCCAAAGTGATAATGCAAAACCGTTGGAGAAAAACTCTTTGGACCTTACTATATTCATTTGAGACTTAACAAACTTCCAATTTTGTCAAACAAAAAACTATGCAAAACCCAGATATGGCCACCATCCGGTAATTTGGTCATTCCATCTCAAATGTGTGTGTGTGTGTGTGTGTCTATATATATATATATATATATATATATATATATATATATATATATATATATATTTTTTTGTGAATTTAAAAATTTTAAAGGTACAAGTCGTTAAGGTAACTATGCAATGGCTGTTTGTTGCCTAATAGTAATGCAATAACTGAATAATGGTATTAAATAACTAGTAAAGAATGTTTTATATTAAATTTTAAGAGATATTAATATTGTTTAATACATTTTATAGTAAAATGTTTATTAAATTGTATATTTTTCTTTGTATTTATTTTCTACAAAATAGATGTAATAGATACTTCATCCATTTGTTTTTTACTTATTAATTACATTTTTTGCAAGGGATTGATTTATATGGTTTTCATCCATTTGTATTTTTATTTTGTATTAGTTTGAAAATCTTGCAATTAACTATAACAGTCCTTGCTACATCACATATCTTATAAAGTCATAAACCTAAA
>JADLZL010004956.1:0-66506 GCA_015844335.1 Chrysopogon serrulatus | reverse complement strand
TCCACCTCGAGCCGACGGCGGGACCGAACCTAACTGTACGCGGCCGGCGCCCCCAGGATACGGCGGAGAGGGCACGACGAAGACTGACAGAATTCCGAACGGGAGGAGGAAGACAACGCAACGCGATCACGAAGTGGACACACACCCGTTTGGTGCTTCAAAGCGGCAGCTTTTATATTGATTGTTCATTACTATATAAACGAAGTACATGCAGTAATATATGGTTACAAATGACTGAGATAATCACGGCATGCTCGTGAGCAATTGTTGCCATCCCAACAATCTGGGACATGCCATACTTAGCGCAGTCTGCTAATCTATCTTCTACTTGCCAAAACTAGCTCAGGACTTATTCAAACAATCTCCTCCTAAGTCCTAGAGCATCTAGACTAAATTCTTCATGCCGATCTCACCTCGAAGCTCCTGAAACCGAACGCCCCCGAGCGCCTTTTGTGAGGATGTCGCCCAGCTGCAATTCAATCCCGACGAACTTCGGCGTCGATCAGCTTCCTGTCGCAGCACTACCGGATGAAATGGAATTTCACATCAATATGCTTACTCCGGTCATGGTGCATAGGATTCTTCATCAGCGAGATGGCGGACTTATTGTCCACCTTGAGCTTTGGTGCGAGGACTGCTCCTCTGACGAGCTCAGCCAGCAAGCGTGCCAGCCAGACCGCCTCGCACGCAGCTCCAGCAGCCGCGATGTATTCTGCCTCGCGAAGACAACGCGACCACCTTCTGCTTGGCCGATTGCCGGGCAACCGCCCACCTGCAAGGAAGAAGATGAGGCCGCTCGTGCTCTTCCGGTCGTTGATGTCTCCGGCAAGATCACTGTCAGAGTAGCCGAGCAACTTGGGAACGCCTTCAACTCTCCCTCCTGGATGGTAGTGCAGCCCCAGTGCACTGTCCCTGCTATATAACGGAGCACCCGCTTGACTGCAGCACGATGCTCTTCACGCGGTGCTTCCATGAATCGACTCAAATAGCCCACTGCATATGCCAGATCAGGTCTGGAGTTGCAGAGATACCTCAGACTGCTGATGAGGCTACGGTACTCAGTGGCATCAACACTTGGAGTCGTCCCCTCTTTCAACAGCTTTAGCTTCATCTCCATGGGGGTGGCGCTCGACTTGCAAGCACCCAGCCCCGCCTTCTCAAGGATCTTGGTGGCGTAGGCTCCTTGCCGGAGAGTGATTCCGTCCGCTCCTGTGTGACCTCCAGCCCGAGGTAGTATGAAAGGAGCCGAGATCGCTCATGCGGAAGGTGTTCATCATCTCGCTCTTGAACTTGTTCACAGCGCCTGCATTTCCTCCGGTGATGATTAGATCATCAACGTACACACCCACGATCAGGCGTGCTGCTCCTTTTCCACGGGTGTACATCCCGTGCTTGTTGATGCAGCGTGCGAAGCCATGTGCCAGCAGCGAGGCGTCGAGCTTTTGATTCCAAGCTCGTGGAGCCTGACGAAGTCCATACAGCGCCTTGTGGAGGCGCAACACCTTGTTCTGGTGTTTGCCGTCGACGAAGCCAAGCGGCTGTTGGACATACACCTCCTTCTGGAGCTCCCCATTCAAGAACGCCAACTTGACGTCCATATGGTGCACGCCCCAGCCGTAGTGCGCTGCAATCGCAAAGAAGCAGCCGCGATGACTCGATCGTGCGACCGGTGCTAACACTTCTTCAAAATCGATGACGGGCGCTGCACATATCCCTTGGCGACGAGGCGGGCTTTGTACTTGGCGATGCTCCCGTTCTCGTCGCTTGACTTTGTACACCCCACTTGAGGCCGATGGCACGGTGACCTTGTGGAAGATCCATCAGTGACCATGTTTTGTTGTCACGGATGGAGCTCATCTCCTCCTCCATTGTAGCAGTCCAGTTTGGATTGCCGCCGGCCTCTTTCAGTGATCTTGACTCTTCCACGCTGACTGAATGCAGCTCAGCCTCCACTGTGTCCCGGTCCGCCCGGCCTGGAACGGCGTTTGAGCCGATGATGTTGTCCACCTCGGTACCGATGCTCCACGTCCTTGTCATCATCCGCGTCGAGGTTGGGGTCGTCGCTGAGGGGCGTAGCAAACTCGACTGGCGTCCCCGTGGGAGCGATCGAAGCTCGCGGCGAAGGTGTACCAGTGGATGCAGCAGGTACAGGTGATGCAGCAGCTGTGGGCGACTCCTGCGAGGCCGGGGGTGTCGCGAGTTCCACTGATGTCACAGCCCGAAGGTGGCGCGCCCGGGGGCACGGGCGTGGGGAGTTCGTACTCCTGCTCGGCGATGAACGGCTCGGGGTCGGTGGAGCGTCCGCCCACTCCCAGTCGTCGAAGATCGCGTCGCGTGAGGCGTGGACTCGCTCCGCCGCGAGGGGTCGTAGAAGCGATATGCTTTGGACCCGCTGCGGTAGCCGATGAACATGACCTTCTGTCCACGGTCGTCGAGCTTGGTGAGGTGCGGTCGAAGGCGCTTGATGTAGGTGACGCAGCCGAACACTTTCAGAAAGTGCACGGGGGCTTCTTCCGTACCAAGCCTGGTAGGGTGTCGCCCATCAAGCGCCGGCCGGGGTGCCCGTTGAGGAGGTACACAGCAGTGTGCACGGCCTCTCCCCAAAAGTGCCGGGCATGCCACGCGTGTGAAGAATGCTCCTCGCCGTTCCCACGATCATCTAGTTCCGGCTCTACTACGCCATTTTGCTGTGGCGAGTATGGAGCCGGTGAAGTGACGTTCAACGCCTTCACCTGCACAATGTTCAGCAAACTCAACCGAGGTGAATTCTCCTCCATTGTCAGTTCGCAGGACCTTCAGCTTCTTGCCGCCTCGCGTTCCACACCTGCGGGCTGAACTCCATGATCGCCGGGGCGCATCTGCCTTTGAGCCTTGAAGAAGGGTGAGCCACATGTAGCGGCTCATGTCATCCACCAGCAGCAGGAAATATCGTTCCCAGCTGGGGTTGGCGGCGTGATCGGTCCGCACAAATCACCATGGACCAGTTCGAGCTGCTCCAGAGCTCGGTACCTCGCGGCCTGCGGGGAACGACTTGCGCTTTTGCTTTGCCAGCGCGCAGTCCTCGCAGACCTGATCAACATGATCGATCTCCGGCAGTCCACGCACGAGCTTTCGTCGCGCCCGGCTTCCTCAACGCCTGGAAATTGAGGTGCCCATACCTCTCGTGCCGGCGCCAAGCGGCGTCACCGCACGGGCTGTGAGACACACCGGCGCAACAATATTCATGTCGAGGTAGTATAGCTGGCTTGCCGAGCGATGCACTTTGGCGAGGAGTTGTTGCTGCCGTCGTAGAGGGCGCCAAGATCCCGGACTCGATGTCGACCTTGAAGCCGTCCTCATCCATCTGCCCCCAGGCTGATGATGTTGGTGGTGAGGCGCGGGATGAAGTAGACACCGTCAAGGCGGCGGTATTCCCCGTCTTGCAGGCGGCCCGGTGCCCTTGCCCCTCGATGGCGACCACCGAGCCGTCACCCGAGCAACGACAGTTCCGGCAACGCCCGTGTTCAGCTTCGGCGAGACAGTCAGCGACCCCGTCATGTGGTTCATCGCGCCGGTGTCAAGCACCCAGCCGGCGAGGTCCTTACGGCCTCCTTCTCCTCTCCTCACTGAGATGGAGAAGAACCTTCCGTTCGATAAGGTGGGCGCTGGCCTGTGGAGCGGCATATGGCGGCGATCTGGGTGAATGCGGTTACCTCGATTTCAATGGCGATGTACATCAGCACCCCCTCTTCTTCTTCGACCTGCGGCGCATGGGCTGCGGCCTTCTTCTTCCCACGACAATCGCCGCCCGGTGGCCACTCTTTCCGCGTTGTTGCAGATGGTGCACGGCGGTGGCCTCCGCCGCCCGGCATTGCCGGTGCTTCTGGCCATCCACGGCCCGTCGCGGCTTGCGCCCGCCGCGCCGGCGTCACGCCCGCAGCGTTTCCAGCGGTTGTTGGAGCGGGCGCCGCCCAGAAGCTCTCTGCTTGCGCCGGGGCTTCCCAGTCTTCCTCGCGAGCATCGAGGCGCCCCATGGCGTCCATGACCTCCTAGGGCTTTTGCACGTTCACCGATTCTGCGCAGCCCGACCGATGATCTCCTCGATCGCTACCTGGTTCAGATCAAGGAACATCTCGAGGGAAACCGCTGCCCTGATTCAACCCGATCAGGGGCGACCTGCAGCAACTTCTTCACTACCTCGGCATCGGAGATGTTGTCGCCGAGAGAGGCGAATTTGTAGCGAGTGCGGTGATGCGAACCCCGGAACTTCGTTGACGGACTCTCCTTCCTTGAAGGTGAGGTTGCCGAAATCTCGGCGGAGCTGCTGCGCGCTGGCGTCGCGGGCGTGCTCGTCGCCCGATCCGCAGATTCTTGACCGCGCCCCAGGCACGCCGCGGTCTTCTTCCTTCCGAGCGTGCTCCGCAGCTCGGACGGCACCGCGTAGGGAGACCGCCATCGCCTGTCGATCGTCGTGGGTATCACTCATCCCGTCGGGCTTCAAATTTTTCGGTGCGTGGTGGGCGGCCGCCCCGACACGGAGGGTCTGGAAGTTCACCTCCATGACCAGTGCCCACTCCGGATAATTAGTCCGGGTTAGCATCGGCCACGCTGACGTTCGCCCGACGGCCGCTCGATGATGCGCTGACTCACGGTAATTCGACCCGCGAGCGGCGTGAGCTGCGGCTGTTGGAGCGACAGCGGCGGCGTTGGGGGTGAACGTGACGGCGCCTCTTTCTTCCCGCCGAGCCATCGCCGGTCAAGACCTTCTTGGGCGGTGGCCCGCGACATGGCGACGGGCGAGACCTGGCTCTGATGCCAATTGACAGAATTCCAAACGGGAGGAGGAAGACAACGCAACGCGATCACGAAGTGGACACACCCCGTTTGGTGCTGCAAAGCGGCAGCTTTTTCTATTGATTGTTCATTACTATATAAACAAAGTACATGCAGTAATATATGGTTACAAATGACTGAGATAATCACGGCATGCTCGTGAGCAATTGTTGCCATCCCAACAATCTGGGACATGCCATACTTAGCGCCAGTCTGCTAATCTATCTTCTACTTGCCAAAACTAGCTCTGGACTTATTCAAACAAAGACGACGAGCCTGCGCGGTGGCTGTGGCGCAGGAGCGACGAACGCGCGGGGTTTGGGTTCTTCTCCTGCTGACTTGGCCGGAGCTCGGCTTGGGTTGTGGCACTGTAGCTGCTGGAGCTAAGACCTGGCGCCGCATCACCTGGCGTCTGCTTCCTTCTCCTCCGAGGCCGCTGCGAGAACTCCTGGCGGCTGGCAGGCTGCTGCAGCTCGCTTCCCCATACGGCTAGCGGCGGCGGCGGCGGCAGGTGTTCCCCCTCGTAACTCTGTAGGCACACTGGGACTGGGTGAGGGAAGAGAATTGGATGGATGGGCCACGGAAGATGGTGCTAGTGCCAGAAAAATAGATAGGCCACGGAAGATGGGTTCTGGGCCCGTCGGTTGGTTTTGGTTGGGCCGTTGGGGTGGGCAGTGACTCATTTTTTTTATTTATAGCCTAGTAAACTGAACACCGTGAGAACTCGTGTCTTTCTCGCAAGAAGAACAAAACCCAACGAACGAAGACCCAGACGCTTTTGGCCGCTTCGTTGGTTTGATTTGATTTGATGATGGCTATGGTGCCCGTGTTGGGAGGGAGCTGGACTATATAAAAACTTACGATTCTTTCTCCAATTCCGACTAGTACTAGTCGAGCGCTAGCCGGAGGAGATGCTATTGCTGGGAAATTAAGTATATCTTTTTGGTGGGTCTTGGAGGGGAAATAATGTCTCTGAAATTTTTTATAGCCCTGTATTGTAGCTGTAAGATTAATCTGTAATTAATAAAAGCCATTGGATCAAAAACACTACTATACAAGTACCTCTTCATCGCTCCCAAACCCTAGTCTCTAACTCTCTTCTATCCTCTCTTTTCTTCAGCCTGGAGACTTAGGAATGCGGGCGAGCGGAGCTCCTTCCTTCGTCATCGGCACTTATAGTAGAACCGGCCAATTTAACCTAATCCCAAGAGCACTTGTCAGCCAGAAACCAAGTCAAATCCGGTAGTCCATCAAGAACACCCAACGGAAGAACTCGAAACGATTCATGTTTGTATATAGAAACCATAAAAATGAGAAGGATGAAACTTTGAAACATTGAAAAGGATCTTTTACAACATTTTAGTTATTACAACGAATACCTCATAAAGGCAATGTAAGATAGAAGTTACAACCATATCATAAATCAGAGTCCAGCTAACAGGTTCGATTTATAGCGGAAGTAAACAGTTCATTAACATAACATGTTTCTAATCATGAGAGTAAAAGTGATACAATTGTTATATAGTGGAACTCTGAAGTTTGATTCCAAGACGAAAGGCTTATTAGGCTTTTACCTCGTTTAGAGATTAGCCAACCGAATTTACCGATTTAGCTACTTTCTAAAATAGTTGACAAAAAAATACTGGACTATTCCAACATACTCTATAAAACGATGGCTAGGGAGTAGGCTATTCAAAAGTAGATAGTGAATTAGGTGAAATGAAGAGTTACTAAATTTAGAAAGTTATCTACAGAGTCTGTTGTAGACTTTTTTCTCTAATTATATCATTTGCCTAATCTTTAGGCAGTCACGTACTCACGTAAGCAATTAGGCTATCAGCAATACTCAAAGGATGCGCTAATCCACGCCTCTGGCTGTCATCATTACATAGGATTTCAATGCTTCCATCTCTGATATGATAAGCTCCAATATGCCCGTAGGCGACATGTCTCTCGCCGCAACGCAGGTTCACGTAGATTGTATCTCTGCTGAGGAATGGAAACACCCGAGGGGACACTGAGAGCCCGCAGTAGAGGTCAATGAAGATGGCACGACCTCCGAGGCTGCGACAGCCACGCGTCGTCGTATTCCCTGTACTCAAGTCAACCCTGTACACCCTATACATCCTCTTGCAAGAGTACTGACCATCGTCGTAATCTCGGACAAGGCGTAGCATACGGTGCACGAGCCGGAGATCGCCATCGCCATTATCCACCAGGTGCACGGTGTCCGTTGTCCTCCGAAACGTCGACGGGTTGGGCCCCTCCGCTGTTGCGACCAAGCGGGGACCGCCACCTCCGGCCATGTCCACCGTCACGATGCCACTGCCACTCGCAGTGACGCCATAGAAGCGGCCATCAGAAAACACCGTGGACACGATCAGCTCCCTCCCGGTGTCGAGCAGCACCCAGCAGTCGTCGCCGGGCCGGGCAATGGCCATTGTCCCGGCGCCTCTGCCGTAGAAGTAGAGGTAGACGGTGCCGTGATCCAGGAGGCCCGCGCACGACGGCGTGTACTCGAAGCCTGTGGTCGTCGGGAGCTCGGCCGTCTGGCGCGTCAGCGGGTTCAGCAAGCGGACAGCGTTGCTGGTCTCGCAATGCAGGACGAGGAGACCGTCGGCGGTGGCCCGGAACACGCCGTGGTCGCCCAGCTCCGGAACGTCCACCCAGACGCGATGGCCAGTGCAGGTGTTAAGGAATCTCGGTGACGGATTCCGTGTGGGGCGGTGGCGTAATCGTCGGGGGGGAGCATGTAGCCATCGCGAGCATGATCCAATGCCGCGGGTAGAGGCGCTGGTCCTCCAGGACGCCGCCCGCGCGCACGGGGGTCCACGCAGCATCGCCGCCATGGGAGGCACGCGGCCGAACCGGAGGTAGTCCGCCACGCCGTTGGCGAGGACGCGGTCGGCGATCACGCCGGCCGGACCCTCGTCGAGACCCGCCCAGTTCCTCCACCTGGAGCCGTGGGCGGGACCGGACCTACCGGTACGCGACCGCTTGGCGCCCCAGGATACAGCGGAGAGGGCACGACGAAGACGATGAGCCTGCGCGCGGTGGCGCAGGAGCGACGAAGCCTCCGTGCAGTGCTTGGCTTCTTCCCCTGCCTCGGCCGTTGCTCGGCATGGGACGTGGCACTGCAGGAGCTAAGGCCCAGCGCCGCATCGTTGGGCGCCTTCGGCTGCCGGGCCGGCAGGTGGTGGTGCTGGAGGAACGAAGGCCTGATGCTGCTGCTGCATCGTCGGGCGTCTTCTTCCTTCTACTCCGCGGCCGCTGCGAGATCTCGGGAGCTGGCAGGCTGCAGCAGCTCGCTTCCCCATACGACTAGCGGCGGCGACGGCCGGCGGCAGGCGTTCCCGTCCTCCCTCTATAGGCACACTGTAGAAGAGGATTGGATGGATGGGCCACGGAAGATGGACACTTTTGGCCGTTTCGTTGATTTGATTTGATGATGGCTATAGTGCCCGTGTTGGAGCTTGGAAGGGAGCTGGACTATTTACATATAAAAAAACTTGGGATTCTTTCTCCAATTCCGACTCGTAATAGGCGAGTGTTAGCCGGAGAGATGTTATTGCTAGGAAATTAGCTTGTTGGTCTCAATTGGTCTTCAGTGAAAATAGGATACTCGCCAACTCGGCCCTGTTTGGAAGACATGTATTATGTCCAAAACCCCTGTAAATTACAGGCCTGGAAGTTTTTACGATACAGACTGTGTTTTGATGTTTGATGGCCGGTGAAGCTACTAAGTTTACAATCGGTTTTGCGCCAATACCGTCATGTCATCTGCCGAGGTCTGGAAAATAAAACGACAAATATCGGGTCGGGCCGTCATGAGTTCGCTGGACTCTGCTTCTTCTATCTCTACCTCGTCTCGCCGGCGGCGCCGAGGAACGCTACCTAGCGAAGTGGCAGCGCCGAGCGGTACCTGGAGACAGATAGCTCCGTGGTCCGCGGAGGAGGGGTACCCGTACCAGGGTGACAGCACAGTGGAGCCGGAGCGCTACGCCGCTACCTGACCAGAGATCGGCGGCGTCCTAGGCGGCATCCCGGCATCCCGAGCGGGGGGTGCGAATCCATGGCGACAGCTTTAAATCCGTAGCTATAGAAGTCAGATCGACGGCGACGGTGGCCAGATCCACAAGGAGCGCATCTATTTCTCAGATTTCAGGTACCTCCACTCCTGATCCGATCTCAACTTGTGTGAGGACCTTTGGTTGCTTGATGAATCCTGACTTCGTCAGTTTTCTGGGCTAGACTGCTAGATCCTGAGCATGCTGGATTGATGGACCTCAAGATTCACATTGCCATTTCAGCGACGACTGCCTACACAAGCTAGTTCTGTACTACATAGATTGGTCAAGATTGTCAGGATGATATTCTAACATCATTTGTTTGATTTGCATTTTTGATTATCATGAACGATCGTAAAACTTTGAGCTATCATCTCAATTTGATTCATACGGATGACTCAGTTACCACTGTCTCATACTGTGTTTCCAAATAGCAATTTACAGGCGGATTAATATTGTCTGGTTTCCTTGTGCACAGTGAAATACAAGTGTAAACAAGTTACATCTGTATATATTTCCGTAACATCCAAACAGCGCCTAAGCAAACCAAAGCCCTTCAAAAGTGGTTTAGCCAGAGTATTGACAATTGACATGGTGGACTCCAACTCAGACTCAACCCGCAGGCAACCCCGGCTTTCTTTCTCTCTCACCATGAGTTCGATTCCAATCGCCGGCGGTGAGACAAAGGTCACGGTGATGACCGTCGGCGAGCAGATCCTCACACTTGACGTCGACCCTGACGAGCGACGAATCTGTTAGCCCACCGGTAAGAGCGGAGCTAGGATTTGAACATAGGGTGACCGTACAAATGAGAAACAATTATATGTGCCAAATATATACACGGCAAATGTATATATAACTCAAAAAAGGTGTTTGTGTTGTGATATAAAAAGAAAGGATAAAACTAAAAAAATGAAGAGAAATTAATTAGTCTTAGGCCTCTAACCTTCCCCGATCAATATCTAATTCTTTGGCTAGAAAAAAATTTATGGTAATAACAAATAGTCAAGACAAAATTTATTATCACTATATCCTAAACATTAAATGGCAAACACTGGATCACTTGTCGTTTAGCATCGGACAAAAACGGTCACTTGAACATGTAAAATGGTCGTTTAAATAGAAAATTAAATGAGAACAATGTATCCATGAGTAGTGTTTAAAAGTTGAGAACAAGGGCTAAAATACTCCCTCTGTTCCTATATATTTGTCGTTCTCTCTTCCTATCAAATTATATTGACTAAATATATATTTAAAACATTTATATTTATGGTTCATAATTAGTACCATTGGAAAAGATATTTTAACCTTATTTTTAATTATTTATTTAGATATATAAATGTTACACGTATTTTCTATAAATCAAGTTAAACTTATGGCCATACGTCAACGGGGACAAATAATAAGGAATGGAGGGAGTAGAAGATAAGAAAAATAATAGGAAGACTATACTAATATAGATCCCAACGATTAATTCAGAAGGATTAAACAAGAAAAGCAATGATTTTCAATTAACTAGCAAATTGGTGTGTACTAAGAAAGTATTGGGAAGGCCTAATTTTTATTTATATAAGATATTATTAGAGATTAATAAGGGGTAAGAACTAGAAATCAAAGTACAAATTGTGCCATTAACTAACTAATTAGATAATTAATTATTATACATCTCAGTTAGGGCTTGTTTAGCTACGCTTAAATACACTCCAATCCATACAGTTTGGAAGGGACTGCGGTAGAATTTAAACTAAAATACACCTCAATTTCTTTCAAACCGTATGAATTGAAGTGTATTTGAGTGCATCCAAACAAACCCTTAAGGGTGTATTATCTATTATGGGAGGTATGGGAAGGTTTGGGGTGCCACGCCCCCTGAGCCTCCCTTCCCTCCGCCACTGCCCATTGGCCCATTGCCTCTCCATCCATCGCAACCTTAATCTAAATCTCAAACTGGTTAAGGCTGCTCCGTTTCACTGAATTTGGTGATTTTAGTGTGACAACATGGAGTTTGGAATTGGAAGGGTGTAAGACTAGCTCCAACAACCGCAACCCAAAATATAAGACTCATTTGTCCTTTAGGTAGCGCTGCAGGCAAAGGTCCAATATCTATTTTTGTTATTCTCTAACAATAAGCCTTAAAATACAATCCTTTCAGCAAATGAGTCTCCAAGAGAGAGGATATTTATATTCGGGTTATGCCTTCCCTGACCCATAAAATGGGTTTTGTATATGACTATTCTATTGGAGACTATAGGTATTCGATTGGAGACTTATTTTGCGTTTGGATACCTCAATGAATTTTGTGTTGGAGATAGCCTCCTTTTTAACCTAGCTGATTCGCAATTCGGTCATTTTAGCTTGATTTATTGTGTTTGGTGCGAATCTTTTTTTTTTTTGCTAATTCTGGTGGTGGCCTAGGTATCAAGTTATTCGTCCGTCGGATCCCTTTTGCTCTCGTTGAATTCCATGTTGTATAGCTACAGTGAACTGCGACTTCTTGGCTAAATATAAATCGTGTATCCTGCGTGCTTGCAGGTGGAAAATCTAGGGATTCTCGAGGTGGAGGTGAGCGGATCTTGGGATCTCAGTATCTCAATTGAGCTTCCTCTGAAGCTTTGCTGCTACTGCTTTGATCTCTCGTTGTTGTATGACATCACGGCGGAGACCAGCGATGCAAGCAGACCCATCAACGGCTGAGCGCTGAGGCATCGAAAGCGGTGACATCGAGCGCTTCGGCTTGACCCACGTGGAGCAAGCGTCATCGCACAAGCCAACATGGCTCTTAGCAGCGATGGGCATCCTAGCGTGTGCGTTAACTTTATATTGCCCGTACAAACACAAACACCATGGGGACATCTTAGGTGACACAAACTTTTAACCATAAACATGGTGTAAAATATGCAATACACATTTAGGTTTTGTTTGGCTGTACACAGATACACTCTATTCTACACGGTTTAGAAAGGGTTGAAGTATATTTAGTTCAAATTCTACCTTAATTTCTTTTAAATCGTATAGATTGTGGTATATTCCTGAGAGTTATAGACATCCTCTAGAGCAACCACAATGTTGAAAAAGTAGTCCATAGGGAATCAAATATTTACTCTCAGGTAGCTGAAACATTGTATGTCTAGTCTATAAGCAGTCTACAGAGAAAAGGTGTCCATAGTGCTACGGGCAATCCACAAGACAATAAAAAAATTATGTACATTGTAGATCTAACACCATGCAGTAAAGAAAGAAAGAGTCGTTGGCTTCTGTTGGCTATGGCAGTAGCCGTTGGGCTCTGGCCTCCTCTTGTACAGGCCATCTTCGCTATCTTTGTTTCCATAGGGAACATCCAATTTTCTACAAAACTCCAATCCTTTTGGTCCTCTAGGAATGCACCCACCATATGGTCATTCTTCTCCTAGATTTCAAGTTGTTCAACAGCAAGGGAGTTGGCTACAACCTCCTCCACTGAGCTTTCAAGGATTTCATCTCCAAGAAAGTGTTGTTCCATTGGGTACACCTGCAGCCAATAGGTCTCCACCAGTGCTGCAATTTGCCCATTTGGTGAACTATGGGGATACATTTTCCAAGGCAGAACGTACTACTTCCGACTAACAGAGTTCTTGCATCCATGTTGCTGCTACTTAAAAGGGGGAATAGAGAACTATAATCAAGTATCAAATCATTATCTCAATGTTAATCTTTGGTCTTTCTATACTCCAAAGGAAAGTAGAAAACTATATAGATTACTTTTTTAGAAAACTATATAGATATAGATTACTTAAGTTGATAATTTCGATCACACAGAGAGCATCTTCAATTATGGGCTTATACTTTATGAATAAGAAAAATGTTCTACCACTCAAGATGATCCGAGTGGTCACCACTAAGCTTAAGGGTATGCCCAAGTGACAAGATAAAAATACTATCGTTCTTGCACCAATCACATATAGCTGATAGATGACGCAACCACATCTGGGAAGAATTCATCAAAACTATATCTTACAGTTTTTAGTTTGTGGGGGGAACCAAGTTAACCTGCTTGAGACAGATTGAGAAGGTGAGTTTCTCGGACTCCATCGTGCCTCCTAGTCCTCGACTTTGGTGAGCATCATCCTGCAGGAGCTCGGGGCTCGGGGGGGTGGCACATGTGCCCAGCAACTCTCCTCACCGTCGGTGAACTCCGACGCCACACTCTCCCGAGTGCGATGGTTGGGATGGCGTGCGACAAGTAGGGGCAGGACGCTCGAACTGCTAGCCACACCCTCCACCAGGTGCCGCGGAACTCGTAGGCGCATGTGTACACGCTCGCTCCCTTCCAGCTCAACTAGGTAGATGGCACACTCTGCCTTTGCCCAAATGCTAGCGCTGGCGACAACCCTGGATGGCTAGAACGGGAGTTTGGGCTGCTGCTCCTATGCCACGTCCTCCCCCAACTTGATTCGCAGCGCCGCTAGGCTGCCTTTATTGCACATGGGAGGAGGAAGGATAATGAGGATGAAGGATGACACATGTGAGCTAGACCGTTGGATTGGAGTAAGGAGAGAAAAGGAAAAACAAATCTAGATAGTTCGTTTCAATAGTGTTAGTTTTATATGTATGGGTGAATGTAAGAGAGGCTTCTTAGTGAGGGACATTTTCTAGTGTGGTTGTAGTAATAAAAAGGATGACGCATTAGTAGGGTAGACTAACGTGAAGAGAGAAAGAGTTTATAGTGGAAAAGATAGATATATCGAGTTCATACTTCTAAGGACGGATCAAGGAGATGCCCATGGATCGACGCAGCCACCGAAAAAAAAACATCTTCACAACTGGGTTCTTGGAGAAAGATAAGGTCCATCATACAACTTTTGTTTTCATAACTTGGACCGAATGTCATAATCTATCAATATCTTCTTTGCGTGCTTTGAAGTAAGTTACAAAATAGCACCTTACAACACACGTCCAACAACATTGCATAGTCTGATTTGAAGACATGTCAAGCAATGATGCAAAGTTTGATTCCAAGCAGATGACATTCATTTTATTTATAGGTACATTTGCTAGTAAGATATAAGACAACAGTCACTTAACAAGAAATCTCTTAGCTGCAAATAGTCAACGTAATCAAGCATAGCAACCTGTTTCGTAGCAACGTATGTCATGGTTGCTGATTGTTTGCTAGTAAGATAAATCTCTCAGTCGCAAATGGTCTACCAGCTATATCCAAGCACAATAACATGTTTCAGAGCAACATGTTTTGCTCGTAAGATATACGACGAAAGGTTTGGCAGTCGGCCTTTCACCTAGCTTAGGCAGTTACGTAAGCAATTAGGCTATCAGCAATGCTCAAAGGATGCACAAATCCGCGCATCTGGTTGTTATCGTTGCATGGAGGTTCAATGCTTCCATCTCTAACATGATAAGCTCCAATCTGCCCGTAGACGACGCTTTCTCTCACCACAATGCAGGCCCAGGTAGATTGTATCTGCGCTGAGGAACGGAAACACCTGAGGGGACACCGAGATCCCACAATAGAGGTCAATGAAGATGGCACGACCTCCGAGGCTGCGACGGCCACGGGTCGTCGCCTTCCCTGTGATCAAGTTAACCCTGTACACCCTACACATCCTCCTGTAAGTGTACTCACCGTCGTAATCTCGGACCGGGATTAGCGTATGATGCACGAGCCGGAGATCCCCATCGCCATTATCCACCAGGTGCACGGTGTCCGTCATCATCCTAAACGTAAACGACTTGGGCAGCTCGGCTGCCACCACCAGGCGGGGACCGCTGCCGCCTCCGGCCATGTCCACCGTCATGATTCCACTGGCAGTAGTGACGCCGTAGAAGCGGCCATTAAAAAACACCGTGGACTTGAGCCGCTGTGGCCCGGCGTCGAGCAGCGCCCAGCGGTCGTCGCTGGGCCGGGCAATGGCCATTTTGCCGTAGGAGCAGAGGTAGATGGTGCCGTGATCCAGGAGGCCCGCCGCACGGCGTGCACTTGAAGCCCGTGGCCGGCGGGAGCTCGGCCGTCTGGCGCGTCGGCGGATTGAGCACGCGGACGGCCTTGCTGGTCTTGCGATGCAGGGCGAGGAGACCGTCGGCGGTGGCCTGGAGCACGTCGTGGCCGCGCAGCTCCCGAACGTCCACCGGGACGCACTGGCCGGTGCTCGTGTTGAGGAACCGGCGGCGGGTGCTTCGGTGCGGCCGGCGGCGGCGGGCTTCGTAGTCGTCGCGAGCATGATCCAGTGCCGCGGGTAGAGGCGCGGGTCCTCCAGGACGCCCGGCGTCTTGTAGTCCGCGCAGCACGCGCCGCCACAGGGAGGCACGCGGCGCTGAACCGGGCGTAGTCGGCCACGTCGTTAGCGAGGACGCGGTCGGCGATCAGGCCCGCCAGACCCTCGTCGAGACCCGCCCAGTCCCTCCACCTCGAGCCGACGGAGGGACCGAACCTAACTGTGCGCGGCCGCTTGGCGCCCCATGTCGGCCGTCGCTCGGCATGGGATGTGGCACCACTGCTGCCACCGCAGGAGCTAAGGCATGGCGCCGCATCGCCTGGCGCCTTCTTCCTTCTCCTCCGCGGCCGCTGCGTGATCTCGGGGGGCTGGCAGGCTGCACCAGCTCGCTTCCCCATACGCCTTGCGGCAATGCGGCGGCGGCCGGCGGTCAGCGGCAGGTGTTGTTCCTGCGTAACTCTGTAGGCACGCTGGGAAAGAGAATTTGGGTGAATGGGCCACGGAAGATGGTGCTACTGCTAGAAAATAGAAACGGCCCGATGGATCATGGGCCCGGTCGGCCGCTTTGGAATGGGCAGTGACTCGTTTTCTTTTGTTCTTTTCTTTTTTATTATGTAACACCGTGCGAGTCCGGTCTTTCTTCGCAAGAAATGAAGAAAAAGCCTAACGAACACCAAGAAAAGAAGACGCTTTTGGCCCTTTCGTCGATTTTATTGATCGATTGACTGACTACTACTATATGGTGCCCGTGTTGGGACTTGACTACTTGAGAGGGGGCTGGGGCTTGATTTTTATTATATTATATAAAAACTTTGGATTCTTTCTCCAATTCCGACTCGTACACGAGTGTTACTATTACCTTGTTGGTGGGTCTTATTTGCCTTCAAAAAAAAAAAAAAATTTACCGAGTCACTCGGATAATTGATGCTCGTGGGGATTCTTGCCAACTCTGCAAGCAAACCCCCGGCCTCGGGCGGTCAAGCAGCCAAAACCCAGCCCAACAAAACTGATTGACACCGTGGACTCCACCTCGACTCAACCCCACCTCCCCAGTTCTTCGTCTTTCTCCCTCACACCGCGCGTTCGATTCCAACCGGCGGCGCCGAGATGAAGGTCACGGTGATGACCGGCGACGAGCAGATCCTCACCCTCGACGTCGACCCCGACGAATCCGTAAGCCCGCCGCCCCCCTCCATCCACCTCCACCTCAGTCTCAATCTCCATCTGTACTGGTTAAGGCAGCTGCTCTGTCTCGCTGAATTTGGCGGTGAATCCGCGATGAGAACTCGGAATCTGGAATTGGGAGGGAGCAAGGCCTGCTTTAACCTAGCCTTTTTTGCAATTCGGTCATCATAACGTGATTTCTCGTGCTTGGTGGGATCTTTTTCCTGCTAATTCTGGTGCTGGTCTGGGTATCGAGTTATCCGTCCGTCCGATCCCCCTTCCTCGCGTTGAATTCCGCATCGTAGAGCTACAATGAGCTGCGATGCAAAAAGCTGCAGCCTTTTGGCTAAATCCTGCGTCCTCCGTGCTTGCAGGTGGAAAATCTCAAGGCGCTTCTCGAGGTGGAGGTGAGCGGGTCCTGGGATCTCAGTTTTTCAGTTGAGCTTCCTCTGTGAAGCTTTGCTGCTACTTCTTTGATCTCACATTGCTGGTTTTGGGTATGTGTGTGGCCAGACTCGAGTACCGTTGCAGCAGCAGATGCTTCACTTCAATGGGAAGGAAATACAGAACGCAGAGAAGCTCAGCGCCGTTGGGGTCCAGGATGGCGACCTTGTCATGATGTTTCCCACCAACGAAAGGTGTTCTTCCTGCCCTTCCTACAGCGTGTATAAAGGAGATAATTTGACATGTGGTGCTACATATAGCTGTTCCTTTTATATGAGATGTTCTTGAGAAATTGAACACAATTCCTGTCATGTTGCTTATCAATGATGTAATGTGTTGTGCCCGTACCAGGTGTTAGTTTAGCTGTGCCTTTTACATAAAGTTGTCTATTACTTTCTTGCACATTAAAAGGGATTAGGTTGTCACAGCTAAATTATTTCTTATCATGTTCAGTGTCTACATGGTTTGTCTTTCTTTGGCTGTTAGTTTGCCTTTAGGAAATCTTGATCAAAGCTTAGAATCTGTCTTGTAAAGAGAGATGAAGTTTCTTTATCATTGTAACTAAACCTTAAGAATCAGATGTCACCAAAGTACCAATGCTTTCTTCTGATTTATTGACATCAAACTAAAGAGATGCAATAGCTTATCTCATTCAAAACTTTAAATTAGCACCATATCGAAAGACATTCAGGACCTTTCTTTGTTTAAGTAATTTTGAGAATCACAGTGCCAACAAAGCACCAATTTCCTCCTAATTAATTGTTTCGGCTGAAAATCTCAGGTCATCTCAGGGTGGTTTAAGCGTAAACCCTGATGGATCTGCTGTGAATCCTCAAGCTTTTCAACAACATGTTCGAGGTGATTCACATCTTATGGCACAGCTCCATCAGGTAAACTTTTCTTGTGGCCTCATTTAGTTACTAGGGGGAACGTATGCTATGCAAACTAGGCTCTTGTGCAAACTATGCAAACTCTAATCAAGACCACAGGAATCTAATCCGATGGCTGGTAATTTTAGCACTTAAACCCCTCCACTCATCCCATCTGGCTGTTGCAAAACACCCCCATGAGTGGGAGGGTTTAAGTGCTAAAATTACCAACCATTGGATTAGATTCATGTGGTCTTGATTAGAGTTTGCATAGTTTGCACAGGAGTCTGGTTTGCATAGCATACGTTGCCTAGTTACTAAGGTGTGTTAGTTGCCGACAACATGGTCTTCTAGAACAATGTTTCCTTGATTTGCAGAATGATCCTCAAATGGCACAAGCTATTCTTGGAGATGACATCAATGAACTACAGAATATCCTGCGGTCCCGCCACCAACAGAGAATGGAACTGAAACGTAAACAAGAAGAAGAGCTTGTGAGAATCTCTTTGTTGAATTTTATTTGCTCAGCAAGAGATCATGTCAAATGAAATATGGGATTGCTGATTTTTCCTGCATTGATTGACTTCATTCAGACTTACAGAGTAGTACGGATCACTTGTGATTTTAATCTTCAGTGGTTTCATATGAAAATTTGTTGAATCACTACATGCATTTGCTTTTTCAAAAGTATCACCTTGCTGCTTCCCATACCTTCAGTGAAAACATATTTGCTTGTTCTATCAGATTGATACATCAACGTTTTGTGGCTTTTCTCTTTTTCATTTCCACTCTCTTGCCTATGTTGCATTGCTAACTTGTTAAATGACAGTGTGCTAACGTAACTAATACATTTTCTTTTTTGTAGGCTTTATTGTATGCTGATCCTTTTGATGTCGAAGCTCAGAAGAAAATTGAAGCTGCAATCCGGCAGGTAGACATTACTTTTCTCAAGATAGCAAATGTTGCTTATGGCGATGTTCCTTTCATATATCACTGGTAAAATGACATATGATGGACGTCACTACATGAACAGCTACTGTGTTAAGGAGGTTTTAATGTGCACTAAAAAAGAAAGAAACAACAAATCTTTATGCTAATGGGATGTAGTGCAGGAAGGTGCTTAGACGAAAAGCAGCTTTCTTCGTGCATCTTACTTCTGCTAGATTCATGATTAGATAATTGAATTGCTATCAAAAGATTTTGTTTTATATATACTCCCTCCGGTCCTGTTTATAAAGGCGAACACGTAAAACAAGATTCAAACTTCACAATCTTTGACCAATAATTTAATGGACAACTTTTAAATAATATAATACAAACTTAATATGGTCAAATTCATGATTAAATGTACTATCCAATGATCATAATTTTATAATCATAAAAGTTATAATGTACAATAAATGAATGGTCAATTTGTGATTTAGGTGATCGTGCTATGTTTGACTATGCCTTATAAATGGGACCGGAGGGAGTACTGTTTTGAGGATGCAAAAACTTTTGTTCTGACTCAAATCTATATGTAATTTATATTTTCTTCCCCATCCACCTGTTGATTTTTTTTCTTCAAATCAAATGTTTGATATTGTTGTTAATCTTTTAATATTTCAGAAAGGCATAGATGAAAATTGGGAGGCTGCATTAGAGCACAATCCTGAAGCATTTGCCCGAGTGGTGTGTTTTACTCTCAGATCTACCCCTTATTTTGTCATTCTCCTGAAAGAGTACTCTCCTACTTGAAAATTTTCATATACATAGTACTTATTAATCATCAACTTTTTTCTTTTGTTGTGCCAGGTAATGTTGTATGTGGATATGGAGGTCAATGGTGTACCTTTAAAGGTACGCGTTTATCATGATATTAACTTTTGCTTGCTATGTCTTCTCTTTATGAACTTGTATTACTAGGATATATCAGTAATTGCGGTTTACACTATTTGATTGCTTCCTGCTGATTGTTTTGGATAGGTTTTCATAATTCTTCTTTCATCTGCAGGCTTTTGTCGACAGTGGAGCGCAGTCGACTATCATATCAAAAAGTTGTGCTGAACGTTGCGGGTATGATTATAATTTAGTTGATTTGCGCTGTTTAGATTTTATATTTGCAGCAACATGTCCTTTTTTTTTTTAATTTTCAGTGTGGAAAACAGTAATATCAGGTAGCCATTTTTGTTTATCAATTACTGCCTCCGTCCCAAAACAAATGGCACCAAATAAGTAAATTATGAAAATATTTCATGATGTATCTAGTGATACTAATTTGGTGTCATAAATATCGGTGCTTTTTTCTTTAAATTTGGTCAAACTTAAAATAGTTTGACTTAGGAAAACTCTAGAAATTGGTTTAATAATTTAGGACAAAAGTAGGAAGAATTTATAGTTTAAATAATAACAGAAAAAATCATTATATATGGACAATAAACTGAAATATGCAGTTTGGAGTATGTAGATACATCACATAATGTAATGCAGGTTGCTGAGGCTTCTTGATCAGAGGTACCGAGGGGTTGCTGTTGGAGTTGGTCAATCAGAGATACTGGGAAGAATACATGTAGCCCCAATAAAGGTGTGTTCGGTTGCTGCACCAATTTCACTGGTTTTACAAAATTTCATTTGAAAACGGCTTGAAGAGTGTTGTTACCAAATTCATCTCATAAGGAGAAAGAATAGATTAATTTTTTTCTTCCTTGAGATGGTTGAACAAAGACACTCCCATATTTCGTGGAAGCGACATAAGAACTAATAATTGGTATAAAGAGACTTTAGTGCCTTCTGACTCGGTGTCACAATACTTCTTTTTTCTTGGATGTATACTAGCTTCGATGCTTATGGAGTTCCTGATGCATTATCATACAAATTAGTTCAATATATGCATTGACTAACAGCTCACATTTGACAGATTGGGCATCTCTTCTATCCTTGCTCTTTCACCGTATTGGATGCCCCCAATATGGAATTCCTATTCGGGCTTGATATGCTGCGAAAACATCAGGTAATTGCATGAGTAATTCTTTTTACAAGGTCATGCATCAGACATGATTGTACCTAATGCTTTTCATGGTCCTATGCAGTGCATGATTGACCTGAAGGACAATGTTCTCAGAGTGGGAGGTGGTGAGGTTTCAGTGCCCTTCTTACAAGGTCAGTGGATTATTGTTGGCAACCTGTCTACAGTTTCTTCTAGCTGTAGTTTCTTGATGAGGATCTACTGAAATAAGCTACTGAGGAAGATAGAATGTTAGAAATATTGTGTTCTTTCATACATTGATCTGGTTATTCACATATTCAGTTTGTAAGTTGAATTCATCAATCCTTCTACCATTATTACTTCAGAGAAAGACATCCCTGCACACATACGTGATGAAGTGTCTAAGCTAGCGTCTCTTGGCCAAGCAACTGGAGTATGAAAACTCAAACCTTTACATGATGTAGCTTTAAATTCTCTTCATCTATGGTGTGTATCATTGGCTTAGCCTTATTTGTTTTTGAATAATTCAGGAATCATCAAAGGCTCGCGAGGGTACTTCCAGTGCGCCACAACAAACTCCTGCAGGTTACTGTTTTTTTCTATTACTTCTATTAGAGCACTTGTAATCTTCTAACTGCGAACTAACTTAAAAACCACAATCATTCATTTTACTTGCAGGAGCTCCAGTCGCGAACCCTCCACAGGTGAATTCAAAACTTTTTAGTATATCTTTATTCTATATGACGATGGTCACTTTTGTGGAATTACATTTTATCCTAATCATCTCTGAAACTCAACAGGGAGGAGAGTTTGAAGCTAAAGTCACGAAGCTTGTGGAGCTCGGTTTTGACAGGGCATCTGTAATACAAGCGCTCAAGCTGTTCAACGAGAATGAGGAGCAAGCTGCTGCATTCTTGTTTGGTGGTTAGACTCCTGAGCAGCCGTTTCTGGCTTTCTGTTTGCTCAACCCTCCCCAGGGTTGAATATTGATATGGAAGTGGAAGTGATTAAAGAACTAGGACACTGCTTGGACAATTGAAAGACTTGTAGAGATGCTTCATGTTTTCTCTTGTTTTCTGAGAACAAACACGTGTTTTTTTTTCTGTACCTGATACATAGACTGATAGACACCTGAATGCAGACAAAATTGTGAAGATTTCTCCTATTATTAATCAGGCAGTTTGGGCCTTCATGTGAGCGAGCAAAAAAAAATGATGACCGGAGTGTACAGCACTGAGTAGAAGTTTCAGGAAAGCTTAAAATTCAAAGTCAAAATTTTGATATGTTAATGTTTGACATTCTGAGATCTACTTGTAAAAAAATTGATTTAAGTTGAATGTGTACCTTTTCGGAGTCTAGAAAGCATTGCTAAAAAATTCATTTAAATGAATGCGTACCTCTTCTGATGACTGGAGAGTGTACAGTATGAGTAGAAGTTTCGCTAGTTAAATGTTGGAATATAAAGTGGAAAGCGTAAAATTCAAAGTCGAAATTTTGATTTGTCAAACTTAATGTTTGAAATTCTGAGATACTCCTAAAAAATGGTTTAAGTTGAATGTGTACCTTTTCTTAGCGCAGAAAGCAATGCTAAAAAAATTATTTAAATTGAATGTGTAAAGTGAACGTGTACTTTTTCTGGTGACTGGAGAATAGAAAACATTGCTAAAAAATCATTTAAATTCAATGTGTAAAGTGAACATGTACCTTTTCTAATGACTGATTACAAAGTGGAGCTTAAAATTCAACGTCAAAATTTTGATTTGTCAAACTTAATGTTTGAAGTTTTGAGATACTTCTAAAAAATTGAATGAGGTCGAATGTGTGCCATTTATGAGTCCAGAAAGCATTTGCTATTTATAGAGGGAATTTTAAACAAGAGAGTTCAATATTATCAAATTTGTAGAGTGAACTTATTAGTTTGTTAAACAGGAGAATTTGATATTATCAAATTTTATAAAGGAAATTTTACTAGTTTGTTAAAAAGGAGAGTTTCAATATTATCAAATTTTATACAGGAGAGTTTCAATATTATCCAATTTTATAGTTTGTCGAACAGGAGAGTCCTATATTATCAAATTTCGATAGTTCTCCACATATTAAGTTTTCTTTACAGAGTAGAAACAGCTTTGCTTATATAATTCTAATTTATTATTGAATCAGAGGCCAAGTTCCCAGCCTCACTTTTAACAAATATATCAGAAAAAATGCATCCTCTCTACACACCTGCTTTGACTGCTTTCTAAAACCCTACACACCATAATCAAGCCAACGGTTTGACCACAAGAGGGCTCCTGACGAACTGCCTCCCGTTGGTCCAGGCGAGCGCTCCGAACGAGTAGCCCTTGGCGAGCTTGGCGTCCGTCACCTTGAACTGCACCTCGAACCCCTTCTCCTCCCCCTTGGCGATGAACTTGAGCACCGACGGGGTCACCGTCACGGCGACGCCGGGGGCTCGACGACGAAGGCCCTGTACACGCTGGGCCTGCCGACGTTCTTGACCCTGCGCCGCGCCGTGGCGCCCGCCGCCGTGACGTTGGCGACGGTGATGGACGGGTAGTTGAGGTCGGCGACGGGCCGGGGCGACTCGCCGGGGCACGTGTAGGGCGCGCCGTGGAACGTGGCCATCACCGTGGCGTTGTACCTGAGCGCGCACAGGAAGTCGAGGTAGTCCGCCTCGCCGAGGTCGTAGACGAGGCCCGGGTTGATGGCGCGGGTCGGGTAGATGTGGCCGGCGCCGTAGCCGAAGGGCGTCGACGGCGACGACGACGCGTTCAGGATGGGCTCTCCCTTGTTGTCGATCTCAATCGCTGCGTTCACCATGCGAAACGGCCGGCGGTCAGCGTCGTCCAACCAGCGTATGTGTCCATGGCGAAACGGCTGTCGGGGCGGTGCGGCGTGGCGGCTTAATTACCTGTGGTCATGATGGCCGACTTGATGGCGGCGGGGCTCCATTCCGGGTAGAGCGTCTTGAGGAGGCCGACGACGCCGGAGACGTGCGGGCACGACATGGACGTGCCGGACTCCGAGTTGAAGGCCACGCGCCGCGGGTCGAATTCGAGGTCCGTCGGCGAGTTGGCGCGGGTCCACGCGGCGATCACGCTCACTCCGGGCGCCGTGATGTCGGGCTGCAGCAACACACACATGCATGAAAACGTCAAGCCTCCGATCAACGGCAGCAGGAGATGAGTCGTCATGGATCGTTCAGTCAGATCATAAAGCCAAGAACCTTGAGGATCTCTGGGGTGATGGTGTTGGGCCCCTGCGACGAGAAGGCGGCCATGAACGGCGCCGGCTTCGTGCCAAGGACAGTCTCCGGCTTAGTGATGAAGCCGGTCGGATTCCTGGAAGGTGACAGACGTGTCAATGCCTCCTCCTCCCTCATTAGAAAGAAACTTTGAGCTGAGCTGCAGGTATGAAACGGCTGCTGCTTACTTGGTGGAGTTGAGGTACTTGTAGAGGAGCAGGCCGTCGCGGTACTTGATCTGCGTGGCCGGGAGCACGTGCGCGTCGGCGATGATCTCGTTGCCGGTGCTGGCGTCGTTGGCGAGCACCATCCCGACGCCGCCGGCCTGCTTCACCGCCTCGCCCTTGGCCACCCGCGGGTTGATCCCGCGCAGGCACACCACGATCTTGCCCTTCACCTTCGCCGGGTCCAGCGCCCCGATCATGCACAGCTGCCTGCACAGTGCACACCATCAATCATCACAATTAGCATATCTATCAGTAAAAAAAACATCAGCAAACATCACTGGGTGAATTGATGGTGATCATTTGGAGACTGGCAGTCACGTACGCGTCCTTGGTGGTTGCATTGGCAGCTCCAGCCTTCACCGAATCGATCAACGGGTACGAGGTCTTCTCCGGCAGCGCCGTGATCGACAGGCTCTGCCCCTGCATTGACAATCAAAAGATGGATGTCTTTGTGAGGCCGCTGTGCGGCGGTCTAGCGACAGGAGGAGATTCTGATGAGGAGTTGCATGCCTTGGCCTTCTTTGTGCCGTCGTAGACGATGAAGGACGGGAACTCGCGGTCCATGGTGCTGGCGCCGGCGGTGAAGAGCCACGGCGCGAGGTTGGAGGCGGTGCCGAGCGCGGGGCCCGAGTTGCCCGCGGAGCAGACGACGGGGATGCCGCGGCGGACGGCGTGGAAGGACCCGATGGCGATGCCGTCGTCGAAGTAGTCGGAGGGGTCGCCGCCCAGGGACAGCGACAGCACGTGCACGCCGTCGTGGATGGCCGCGTCGAACGCCGCCAGGATGTCCGCGTCGAAGCACTCGCTGCCGTTCACGGGCGGGAAGCACACGCGGTACGCCGCCACGCGCGCCAGCGGGGACCCGCCCGACGCCGTGCCGTTGCCGTACCCGAACACCGACGCGCCGTGCACCGGCGCGCCGCCCGCCGTCGACAGCGTGTGCGTGCCGTGGCCGTCGATGTCGCGTGGGGTGTTCATCGACACGTTCAGCTTGCCCCCGGCCGCCGCGTAGCCCTTGTTGAAGTAGCGCGCGCCGATCAGCTTCCTGGACGCACACCGGCCGGAAACAAAAGGAATCAAAAAGCCGGCCATCAGGGCATGAACAACTCGATCTGGACATGAACAATTATTCCAAAAAAAAAAAAAAAGTTCTATCCAAATTCAGCATTAGGAGCATAATGAAACACAAATCATAAACTTTTTGCACCTCTCTACCTAATACAGTGGTAAGCAAATCTTTTGCATACTATAGAAAAAAAAATCATAAATTTTTGGGGTTACAGTAAAATGCCGGACATTGCAGATTTAACCAAGTTTTGACTGGTGGCACTGTTTTGCTTCAGTCAGATCTTGGCTTGCTACTGCTCATAGGCTCATAGCAACTGTTTTGAGGAAGTTGCATCAAAGGGCAGACAACTACTTAATCACGACATGACGTTACTGAAATGCCCTGTCCACTCTGGGACTAAGAGCACACTGTTCATTTAAAGTGACACTAGAAATTGACAACTACGTTCAGATCTGCCTGTTTCTGAGAACAGGCAGTAAGTTTGATTCTTCAGAATGAGGGCAATGCACAATGATGAAACTAGCAAATTCAGTATACCCAGAAAAAAAAAAACAAAGGAGGCTGAGAATAGAATCCAACGAATAGAATCCAACCCCATCTTCTCTAAAGTTCACAATGACATCCCTGTATGTATTACAATGATTGAAGACGATGCTCGCATTGCCTCCCTATTTATAGGTTTCTCTTTAATAAAGTATCACATATATCAAGGGAAAATTTGAGCAACAAGAATGTATGTTTAATTTGCCTGTTCAGTATATGCAGAGGAATCGGGTTAACTTCACATATTCAGTATTTCAGTATAATACTCCATTTGGAAAACAAAAATGAAACTTGATTGAGTCTACTCCATTTTATTTCATGACAATACTAGTTTCCTTTTATTTTTCAAGTTGAGGATATTTGAAAAAGTCTCTAAAATGTACAGTTGAGACATGGCATCAATCGATGTCGTAGCACTGTTGAGTGGGATGAAGGTCATCAATCATGATGCATGGATGGATGCCCATGATCAGTGCCGCTTGATCTAGGGCATCCACTGGTGGTGGTCTCACACTCAGAGCCATGCGTGCAATGTGGTGGTCTCAACTCCAACTCAATCAAGCCCATCCATACTCGTAGTGCTACACCATACCAAACCAAGCAACTCAACCTTTTGGCATCACATACGCTGGATATGCTCCAAGAATGAAGCAGAGTTTTCTAAACAACACTCAAGACTTATTGAAAGATAAAAAAAAAAGTTGTACTTGCATGTCCCCAATGTAATGTTTTATGACTAACAATATATCTATAAATACGTAAGACTAAAGTGTAATAGAACTATCAGAGTATTTCTTATGGCGAATCGAGTAACATCAATCTTAAGTTTACTACTATGTTTTTAAGACATTTATATGGTCAGAGTTTTAAAGGTTTATCAAACAACTTATACAAAAAGTATGAATAGCAGTAAATGCATACCGCTAATATGTCTTATAATTACCTGTTGCAATTGAATTTATCATCTTGGCCTTTGTCGCAGGCTCCTTTCCAATGGGATGGAACTGGCCCCAGACCATCATCCCTAAAGCTCTCAGATTCCGGCCACACACCTTCAAAAGCACACACTGTGAGACAGCAAAAGCACGCCAAATTCCACATAGATATATCACCTGATACAAAAAAAAAAACGACATCCATATCCGTATATACAATTCGTGTCAAAGTGAGAAGAAAATTCAGGTATTTTGAACACAATGCATGCAGAGCAACTTTAGATGTCTACCAAGGCCTTGGCTGCATCTGAATCTAATGAGTTCACCAGCACCAGCAGCTAGCAGCGCCTAAAGAGAGGCCCACAGAGCAAAGAGCATGCAGAGAAAGTTAGGAGGAATGCACACATCACCCTGCCGGGATCATTGGATGGTCCTGTGCCTTCTTTTGTCTGACGAACTGGGCCTGCTGATTTGCTACTGATTGATGAGCAAAGTCAGCTGCGAAACACTGTGGATGAGTTGCTCCAGTCCATGGAGGTGCATCTCAGTTTGCGCAGTAGTGGTATAAGATAAATACAAAAAGTTTAGGTGCTAAATCATATGGATAGAGATGCTAATCGTTGTTCTGATTCTGACAACTCATAAGCACCGGTCTTCTAGATGCCTGCCTAATGACCTGGACATGTTGGTACAAATAATGGGCAGTTTTTTCGTCAAAAAAAAAAAGAGAAATACTGGGCAGGTACGGTGGAATTTTATTTGCTGAACCAGTCGACGACAATTAACACCCATTTTTAGTCAATTTTTCTCAACCACTTTCTATTAATACGCAGCTTTTATTGAAAAAAATATAATGCCGTGCAACCACCCTATGTCAAAATTTGTGAACTTCAGTAAATTCAAAGAACACAAATACAGTACATAATAGCCAGCCCAGCAAAAACAACTGTTAATCCCCCAGTATATAGCAAACAAAAAGATTTAAAACCTCCTTTTGGCGGCACTACACTGCAGTTCCTGATGATTGAGTTTGAGTCAAAATCAAGTCAACTGTTTGCATCATGATCAATCAAACAGGAAATAATTGACATAATAATAAATATTTCCTGTTTGGCGGATTAGTAGTTAAGTTGTATAATAACACTATTAAAGAAAGGCGTTGGTACTTGGTAGAGACGAGAGAAGACGACGAGGATGACGAGATGTTATTAGCGAATCAAGAGCACCGGCTGGTACAGCGCATCTTATCTATCGCCAACTGCTGCCTCGAAAACGATGGCTCGGCGAGGAAGGAACACCGGGCATAACAAACATAGCGCGGCAATGGCGGAGGCTCTCACCTGTGTCGAAGTTGCCGATGATGGTGTCGGCGCCGAACTTGGCCTTCCGCCACGCGCTGCCGAGGGGCACGCCGCCGGGCCCGGCGAGGCCGAGGAACTGCCATGACCGGGTCGTGTGCAGCTTGCGGCCACGGTTGGGGAACACGGAGATCACGCCGGGTTGCCCTGGTCAGTCAGAGGATAAGAAAGAAAGAAAGAAACGGGACAAGAGAATTAGTCGAAGAGGTAAATTTCGCAGGTAAAAAAAAAAGTTTTCATGTCACCACGAAGCGGTCGCCCGAATGGACGTCGGCAGATAGAAGAAAGAAGAAAGAAGAAGAAGCGGGCGGCCGACTCACTCGCCATCTCGGCGGCGGTGGCGGCGTCGAGGTTGGCGGCGAAGCCGTTGATGTGCTTGGTGTACGAGTAGAAGATGGCCTCCCGCGCCTTCTCCTTGCTGCATTGCATTCATTCATTGCGCATGCATCTCATCAGTCAATCAATCTTATCTTAGTAATAACAACTGAACTGAAAAAGAAAAGAAAATCGTGGCGATCGCGGCGCGTCCGTACTCTCCGCCAAAGACGCCGGCGAGGAGGTCGCAGTGCGCGTCGGCGGCGGCGCGCTCCAGCGCCATGAGCTCCTCGGCGCCGTGCGTGCCCAACGCCGCGCCGTGCTCGTGCTGGCCGAGGTACACCACGTACGACGACACCTCGCCGCCGGCTGCAGCGGCGGCGGCGAGCGAGAGCGAGCAGAGGAGGACGATGACAACGACGGGCGCCAGCGCCATCGCCATGGTTCTTGCGGTGGCGACCATGGCCATGGTGGGTGTTGGGGGCTTGGAGGACGGCGGTGCAGTGGACGAGGAGGATGCGCGAGAGAGGGGGTGTACAATCTTTATATACACTCGCGGGGTGGGAGGCTGTTGTGGCGACGACTCGGCGTGGGTGGATTGAGGCCGCCGCCGCCGACGCGAATGGCGCAAAAGCGGTTGAGGTGAGTTGATTTGATTTGATCCCCCGGCGATCTGGTGAAGTTGGTTACAGTGTAGTACATACTACCGCGCGCGCGTGCGGGTGCGTGCGTGGAGTGGATATCCCGGACGGAGGCTTATTGGCGCGCCCGGTCGTTTAAATGTGCAGATTGGATTCTCTCCCTTCTCGATGCTCTGCAACTGCATCCCCTGATAGATGTGCAGATTCATGGCCATTTACATTACGTGCATTGTATACCGGGCATGATCGTGGCAGGGTTCAACATGCATTGCAGTTGCAGAGAGATGATGTGGTACAGGTTGGCGAGCAGTAATCTCTGGGATATATGATTGTAGGGTATAGATACGTATTGAAGGGTATTTTTTGTTTCTTGATTGATTCGTGTGATGGGTATCTACAAGGTTGTTAGGCAATAATAATATTATCTCCATCTAAAAGGACAATTGTTTTTCTGTCCTAAAAAAAAGGTCAATGTTTTGTGATACTAATTACCGTATATTTCACGATGAATATAACATACGTATCTTTTTTCATGGACAGAGTAGTAAGGTTTATACCCATTAGACTCTGTTTGGGTTGATTAAGTACTAGGAGCTAAAACAAAACTGTAACTGATCTGACTTTTTTTTAGATAAAGGAAAGCTTCAGTCATCCTCTCGCGAGAATGCATTAGGCCAAATTATTACAACAAAAAAATTAAAAAACAAACCTGACGGAAGAGAATTACAACCCCAACAAGGGGCTCGACTAGTCCTACGCAACACATGATTTGCTATGTGATGTCCACTCCTCAAGAATAAGACCACCAACGTCGATACACTATCGCCACACGTATGTCAGACCAAGAAAGGGTACTGAGAGATCGTCGGACATCGGCCACCATTGAAGACATGGCCATTGAAACCTGGCAACAACACGAAGCCTCTAGTGCAACTGCATGGGAGCGACCATTCAAGGGGTCTTCCAAAAACAACGTCTCCAACGAGAAAACTGACATCAACGACGCGCCATCGCCGCCCCCCCGAGGCGGAGATGGGTTTTCACCCGGATATCCCCGAACATGGAAGAACAACCACTGCTCACCATTAGCCGAGCTGTTACGCCTCGATTGGCACCTCCGTCTTGAAACTTCGCCGCGTCCCTTGCCCAAATGGCTGAGCTAGCTAAATCAAATTCTTGCTCGTTGAATAGTGCAAAAAAAAACACAGATGCCAGTGTGGAACCATTAGATAATTACATGTTTCACAATACCCCCTCTCTCACGATCGACATGGTATGTCTCTTTTCTTCATGTCTAGCTATCAGCTTAGAGCAAGTGCTACCTTCTATTATTGGAGATGTTCTAGTTTATTTTGAACTATTTCACCAACCATCCAACTTATGAAAATTCTATTAACTAGCTTCTTCGACTATTGCAGCTCAAAAAAATTTAGCTAAACTAAACAAAACCTCATTATGCTACTGTACGTCTATAGCGTCAACTACTACTCCAACTGGCAACTGATCTATGACCTTTTTTTAATAACATTAAATGCATTATTTGAACACTATTATGTCCTAGAATGTATTAATAAATTTAATGAGATCACATAAGTAATATATTCTAAGACCAATCTAGCAACTCATATTTATGTGTGTTATTTTTTCAAACTACAAATTTTGAAAGTTATTGACAGTTAAACCTTTATATGTTTATTAACGGGATTACCGATGGTAAAACCAAGTTTTTATGACCAAAGGAGGTACTACTATTATATAAAGATATTACTTATCTAAAAAATATAATGTCATGTCTCATGAATAATACTCTCTCTATTCTAAATTATAAAATATTTTGGTTAGAAAGTCAAAATGTCTTATAATTTGTAATATAGGTAATATATTTTAAAAAGTAGAATTAGGTGAATTTAGCTCTATTTGCCAGGTCCATTGACCAGATAAAAAATACAAATCCTTTAAATAAAAAAAAATTAAGACTTAAGAAACTTTTTATTAATCTCGATGGTTTCTCGGTTGTATTCACCCCGGCATAGCCTATGTCTGTGAGCTGGCCTCTCCCTGTAACGTTGTCAACTTTCAACAAGGGAAAAAAATATAAAATCTATTAATTCTGTTACCAAAACTAGTACACTCCAACTTGATGTGTAGTGACAGGCTCACAGGCTGGAGTTTTCTAAAATAAAACAATAAAGAGTCCCCGTAATCTTTGGATTCAATGACGACACCACGCGAGCAGTAATAATAATAAATAAACCTACCTGATCATAGTCTACTCCGCAATTATTTATACAACAGAATTGCTCATTGCATGCTGCCGTCTAATGCACAACTCTCGCTACCTCCGTCTGAATTAAGTACTAGTAGTAGTATTCTTATTATTATTATTTTTGTTGCGTGCAATATAGCAAATTGTTGAAAATAGTTCATTTGGCGGTTGGTTTCACTTCACATCAAGATGATTTAAATTAACGATAGAGTCTGAGAAATGTTCCATGGTGATAGTTATTACAAATATTAAAACAAATGCATATTAGAAGTTGACCAGAAGAAGCTTTCGATCCGCATACATATGGCATTCAACCTCAAGATTTGAGTATTTATCAGCTGATCTCTATCTATATTCTACAACTAAAAAATACGAAGGGAGACTCAACCCGGCAAGACAACTGCGTCACCCTGCTTCGCGCTAACAAAGGACTCAACTCACGCCCTGGCCAAATAATACCATTTCCCACGGACCCACCCGAACGCTTCTTGATAAAATGTCACTCGGCAAATAAAGGACTCATGCCCCGCCGGCCAAATAATAAAAAGAAATAACACCACGGTGCACTACGAGATTTTAGATGGGAAGCTAATAGAACGTATGCAATCAGCTAATTGAATGTATATGTGTGCAATCAGCTAATTGGATGTACTTGCATTGTCCACCACACCCAACGCAAACTGGCATCGGTGGAGAGCCTCGGTTGCCCCAGAGAGTTTCGCGCGCGGGCGATCGAGACGAGCAGCGGGGTGTAGCGTGTTCGGCTTTGCCGGCGAGTTCCCGCTCCTCGCTCTACACCGACTTGGACCTTCTCGTCAACTTCCTGGCTGTCGCAGTGTCGCTGTCGCTAGAGCTCCTGTTCATATCCCTGCCGTCTTTCGCCACGGCCTACACGAGGAGAGTTCCCATCCGACCCAATGCAAAGTCAGCGTTGCTGATGTGGACGTGGGCGTGGCGATCAGGTATCACCGCTCATTCTAAGTGCTGCATGCTGATCGCCCTACTGTTCGTAAACCGACAATATATTCAATGTCGTTTTCCATCCTGCCTACTGTTCATGGTCTGGCAATTGGATTTCAAAGTAGAGAGAATTCATTCAGATGCAAATTACTATCAGATGCAAATTACTATCACCTTGTCCTGTTTTGTAACACCCGGCCGGTTCTATATCAAATACCGGCCGGCTTCAATAGTTGGCTGATGCGTCACCAGACAGAGCCCATGGCCCAAGCTAGTGAGAGGATTTGTTCTCATCTACACAAAAGTAGCAACAAGAGGACGAGGGGGGATCGAACAGAAACAAAACACGGACAGAGAGATGGAAACAGAAATAGAACACGGACAGAGGGAAGGAAACGATCCTTTCCTCCTCCGTATCGAGATCATCCTTCTCAGATTATCCCTATGATTGCTCTCTGTATATAGAGAATTAATTGTTTGGGAAATCTTCCAAACAGTTCCTTTTATCAAGTTAATTGTATATACGCAATGTCACAATAGTTGGTTTATGTCTCTCTCGCATGGAATGCATTTTTATAGAATGACGAATATAATAACGGTTGGTTAGTCATATGCTTCTTCAATTCATTCATGGAGCCCATTTAATTCATTCATTCACATTTCGTAGCCTTATCCAAGCAACATGTTAGTCGGACAGAATCTTCATTATATTCAGTCCATGACACTGCATAACGACAGCAATTAATGTATGAAAGCAATAATCGATCCCATCCACATCCACTACAAGTTTGCGTAGGATGCGAGCTGTCCTGACAACCATGAACAATGCAATGCTAGAACAGAATACTCTTCCAAGTTGAGTATATTTTACGGACATTCTATGTATATGAATTTTAAGCAGGAGACGTGTAGGAGTCGGAGGAATGGATACCATGTGTGTGTGAATGTGAATTGCACTGCCGGCGAACGATGGCGAGATCAATCGATGCATGCATGCAGCTAGCTGCACGGCCGGTGAAGGAGTGGTGAGCACCCTTTAAGTTGACCATGCACGTACGATGCGGCACACACACATGCACGTCGGTATGGATCAAGCTTCAAGCAACCACAGATGTTTGTGATCGGGGACGGATCCAGCACGCGAGGGCTGGGCTGCCGCCGCCGCTGCCGGGGCTGGCGCCCGCTGCCCCCGCCGCTGCTGCCGCGGAGCCTGCGGCTCCACTGCTCCGGTGGCGGTAGGGGGCTCGAGCCCCCCCCACCGCTAGATCCGTCGCTGTTTGTGATACTTGTGCTTCTGCTTTTAGTCACTCATCACACGAGTCATGCTCGGTCTAGAAATGCATGAGGTAACTATTTCTTGATGTTTTTTTCTTGACGCAAAAAAGACCATGGAGGAGATCCCCACGGTACTCACAGAACTTATAATAAAGCCACAACAAAATGTACAGAATGGCAGAAATACTTACAAAGCCAGAGAGAGGAGAACTATTTCTTGATGTTGATAGTGATAGATGACCAAATGGGCCAGACTCAACTGTGCCATAGGACCACGGTCTGGTTAATGGACATATTCGAGCATAACCTAGTTTCCATCCCCTCCCTCACTCTGCACGCTCGAGCACTCCCTCCCTCATATACACGAAGACGGAGTGGGCGACACATCCACTTGACCACTTGTCTCGTGTCTATTCCATCATTTCGGTCCTTACCACCAAAAAAAGTCGTGGTCGCTTCCCCTTCCTACTCTGTCTTGAAATTAGCCGTCCTCTCTCCACTTCCGAGGTAGCACTACTATACAAGTATTCTTTTTCAGCATTATATCACTGTTGGTTATATTAAAACTGACAGTGCCACATTTTTATTCCTATTTTGTAATGGAACCTATGGTGATAATGTTTTTTTACAATGAGACCATGTTTTTAAATTAGCAGTGAAAACCGATTTGATTTTCACTGATGGTTCAAGACACAACCAGCAGTGAAAATTATCACGATATATATATATATATATATATATATATATATATATATATATATATATATATATATATATATGGGTGAGGTTTTCCTACTCAGGGAGTAGTTACTCCCATCTTTAAAAAACCATATTGCGTATGTGTTCATACTTGTTTATCACTTTGAGTATGTTTATATACTCATACTAAGATACTTCAAATCTTTCTATCGAAAAAATTTCAAAGGAACCCATACTTTTTTAATATATTACGAAAATACCACTTGGATGTAGTATATAAAATAAGTACAACCACATACTCTATGTATGCATGCATACTTGACATATATACTACCATAGATAGTCTAGTATGATCACATACTTCACGTATATATATACTTTATTCGGTCATATACGCTCTAAATCTAGAGATATACACATGGGAGTAACTACTCCATAGGAGTAGGAAGGAATTTCCTTATATATATTATATATATATATATATATATATATATAGGGAAATTCCTTCTTACTCCTAGGGAGTAGTTACTTCTATGTGTATATCTCTAGATTTAAAGCGTATATGACCGAATAAAGTGTATGTACATGAAGTATATGATCATACTAGACTATCTATGGTAGTATATATGTCAAGTATGCATGTATACATAGAGTGTGTGGTTATACTTATTTTATATACTACAGTCAGTGGTATTTTCGTAATATATTAAAAAGTATGGGTTCCTTTTGAAATTTTTTTTCATATATATATATATATATATATATATATATATATATATATATATATATATATATATATATATATATATAGTCTCGGCCTAGCCCTAGCACCCCACTTTCTCTACCTCCAGGCCCTCGTCTCTTGTCGCGGCCGGCCGGGTACGTAGGGCTGATGTTGATCCCAAACCAAGTACTCCTAGTCGTCTATCAAGGAAACGTGCAATCGGCCTCGACCATATACTTTGGTCTGATCTGATCTGACTGACCACAGCTCGGCGCGCGTTCCCAATCAACGTGTTCCACATACTTTTATACATATACATTGATAGATTCAGTCACTGACACAATTCTAGCATGTCTGTCTTTTCGCCTCCGATGGAACTAGCTAGCTAGATACTAGTAGCTTGCTAACGATGCCGGTGACTCCAGGATATGCCGTATGCGTCGGGATCTCTCGCCATGCAGTTCAACCGTCCCTTTCGAAGTTCCAATCCTAGCGCAGAGAGTCGTCATTTCAATAACCCACTCGTTTGCCTCGCAATGCCAATTCATATTGTTGTCAACTGGAACTGGTAAGAAGGGAGCGGATCAACAATTAAATGAATTAAGCTGCTGCTAGTATGATAAAATGCTCCTCTAATGATACATATGCTTTTATGCAAAAATGAGTCAAGCCAGCTCCACCAAAGTAAGCCTTGTATGATCCTTGGTGTCATTTATTTTTGGTTTATGACGGGTAAGTCTAGCTGAGTACATTCTCGTACTCAGGGTTTATTCCCTCTTGTTGCAGATGATATCCTTTATAATGGCTTCTGCAAGGTGTGTCTTCACCCCGCTGGGGATGATGACTCGATCTCGGGCAAAGATCAACTCTACTATCTTATCATGTGCCTTTGTGGGATGAACTACGAACCTGGCATGTATTTGAACTAAGTGTGGGTGTACTCTGATGGTTTTAAAACTATGTTGCTATTGCTACTTCTAAACTTGTGTTGTAATAACTAAGTACTTCGGTTTGTGATGCTACTTGTGAACTTATTTGTGAACTCTGATGTAACGAATGGTAAGTTATGTTGGATTGCGTTTGATTTTGGTTTGTATGATTGTTGGTTTGAAATCCTTCGAGATTTCTGGCTACCGGGATTATATGGGCTCAAGAGTAAAATTTATTACTTCGGTGATTGTTTTTGCGCTTGTGCTCTTATAATTTGGTCGGTTCTGTTACATCACGTGTCATGATTGCGGATGCTAGGATCAAGGAGTTTTTCACGCGTCTTGATCCTTCTGTTGTAGCCAAACGTCGCCGCGAGCGACGTGTGCACCGTCGTTCCAAGGGTGCTTGCCATGGCGCTTCCGAAATAGCGCTCTTGGAGCCGAAAGCGGAGCCCGTGGAAGAGGAGGATGTAGCGAAAGGCGACCGACGCTACTGCTTTTACTCTTGTTCCTAGTGGCGAATATCAACGTTTTTTTCTTATCTTCGCTTGAAAAGGAAGAAACCGCTGTCGACTTGCGAAATAAAGCTGCGAAAATAATCGAGGCCAGCTCTTAAGTGTTTTACTGACTTTCTCCGTGACCGGGGCGCCACTCTTCGCATCCGTTGGGGTGGGCTGGCCGGGCGTAGACTGCGAGATGGAGCGTAGCCAGCCCCTTAGCGGACTTTTTGCTTTTCCTTAGAAAAGACGTCACCCCTTACATTCAATGAGGCGACTGGCGAGATTAGTCCGCGAACTGGAGCTTTAGCCAGCCCCTTGGCGGATTAGTTTCTTTTCCTTAGAAAATGCGCCACCCCTCATACTCGCTGGGGCGGCTGGCGAGATTAGTCCGCGGAACGGAGCTTTAGTCAGCCCCTTAGCGGACTTTTTGCTTTTCCTTAGAAGAAGCGCCACCCCCCGCATTCGTTGAGGTGGCTGGCAAGATTGGTCCGCGAATTGGAGGGTAGCCAGCCCCTTGGCGGATTAGTTTGTCTTTTCTTTGAAAAGGCGCCACCTCCCGTATTCGATGAGGTGGCTGGCGAGATTGGTCCACGAATTGGAGTGTAGCCAGCCCCTTAGCGGATTAGTTGTCTTTTCTTTGAAAAGGCGCCACCCCTCATATTCGTTGGGGCGGCTGGCGAAATCGGACCGCGAAATAGAGCGTAGCCAGCCCCTTAGCGGGTTCCTTGTCTTTTCTTTGAAAAGGCGCCACCCATCACATTCGCTGGGGCGGCTGGCGAAATTGGACCGTGAAATGGAGCGTAGCCAGCCCCTTAGCGGATTAGTTGTCTTTTCTTTGAAAAGGCGCCACCCCTCACATTCACTGGGGCGGCTGGCGAAATCGGACCACGAAGCTACTTGTGAACTTATTTGTGAACTCTGATGTAATGAATGGTAAGTTATGTTGGATTGCATTCGATCTTGGTTTGTACGATTGTTGGTTTAAAATCCTTCGAGATTTATAGACTACCGGGATTATATGGGCTCAAGAGCAAAATTTATTACTTCGGTGATTATTTTTTTTGTGCTTGTGCTCTTATAATTTGGTCGGGTTACATTACAATGGTATCGAGCAAGATTCGATGTAATTTACCATTTGTCTATTTGAAAGCAAAAGAATTTGCTTGCAAAAGGGTAATTTTTGGGTAAAACTTTGGTTTTATACTTAAGTGACAAATCTAAAATTTATTTACTATAATGTCAATGGTCATCCCTTATGCCCAACTAAAGATTTATAGGTGGCTTATGTAAGTACTGACTTGGGGCTTTTAATTTTGCATCGATGACCAGGCAAAGGTGAGAAGTGTGACGACCGCAATACGCTGCCCTGTGGTCTAATGGTGGAGGCAGCCTTCATATATGAAATAGCCATATATGTTTAGATTAAATTTTTGCAGCTACGCCCAAGGTAAGATGAGTTGTGAGAGCATGATCATCCAAACGACGGTTTAGGGAAGTGCTAGATTGTGATACTAGAATAATTGCATGTTAAAACCATATAATTAGGAAGGTATTTAATTATGGGTAAACTGTCGGGTAGTTGTGGTACTGAAGCAAGTGTGTTGGGGCGCACTTGTGGAAAGTATTTAGCTTTACTACTTTCACTTGATTTTGTTGTTTGTGAGATATTGTGGGGACTGTTGGGCTGCAATAAATTTTTCTACAGGTACACTAACAGCGCAAACATGTAGATCAACTAGATACATATATTAAGAGAACAATTGTATGCCACCATCTAGAACACTAGAAAAATAAATTTATTCTAGGTTGTGAGGACGTTGGAACGATTAGTGCATTATGATTTAATACATTGCTTAATCATTATAAGTTTTCATCCCTTAAAGTACTCGTTCTGTTATTTCAAGGTTGTCTTACCATTACAATAAATGTTCTTCTACAGATGGCATCCTCTTCGTCAGCTCCTCGCTAGAGTGGTCACTTTCTGGAGCACTTTGGCACTCCCACCTTGTTGTGGAGGGTGTTGAAGCTAGCCGGGCACACCAAACCACCTCGCTACTCTTGGACACCTATAGAGGGACAAGGCTATCCTGTAACTCTGACAGTAAAAGAGAAGCCAAGTACCCCTCAGATTCAGCCTTATACCATCACGATGGGTGGTGACACTTTGTGGGAGGCAGCTCAGGCAGTAGCCTTTCACATGCTCAAGAAGATCAGAACGGATCACCCAGACTGGAGTTCAGTGGGGCCAATTGGGAACTTTCCTAAGGAGTGCCCAATCTCCTGGATGAACTGGGAACAGGACCCCACGCAGGCTCTAGTTCGCAACAGGGATAAGCGTGCCAGCAGCACTTGTGATGCAATGAGTGCTATGTTTGCAGTCATGAAGCTACCAGCAGATGAGAAGCATGGCTTACAGGATCGCTTAGATGCAGCACATGAGGAGATCATGAGGCTGTGCAGGGTGGCAAAGGAAAGGAACACGCAGTTGAACATTGCTTTTCGTGCTAGGTTGGAGGCACAGGCTGAGGCATGTGAGGTGCGCATTCAGAGGCACCAGGCCAGGAGCGTGATGATGCTATTCGTGAGCGTGACGAGGCTTACCGTCTTGTTGAGGAGCGGGAAGAGGATAGGAACTACATCATTGGGGTTGCAACACGCCGTGAGCGGCGTTACCTAGATGAGATCGAGAACCTCCGTCACCAGAATGACATCTTGGAAGGATACAACAATGCTCTTCATGAGGAGATCCACATCAGCAGAATGAGATGCATCCTCTCCTTCCTCCCGAGCCACAGCAGGATCCAGGTGTCATTGCTGAGGATGATGAGATGGTAGCAGAAGAACCTCAGGAGCAGGTGATGAGGACATCACTCCTTTGGATACAACCACTGATCCTTCTACTACTATACCGCAAGGGCCAATGACCCGAGCTCGAATGCGACAACTAAAATTACAGGTGAGTTCGTTCTTAAGCGATCCGTTTCATACTTTTGAGAATAGATTGCTACCTAATGATGTTATATTACTTAGGAACAGTGGAGAGGGTCATGAGGAACTTGAAGGAAGGTGTGGAGGCGAGGAAGACCAGCTAGGACGTGCAACACAAGCCGGAGGCCCCGTCCCAACGCGAATTCGAGTCTACCTCGGCCTCCGTGACCCGATCTGTCTTGAGACCCGGCGCCACGGACACATCCGAACTCCGTTTTCGATGGTTCAGCCACGGTTGGAAAGATAATTTGATAAGTAAGCCAATGCAACTGGTCTCACGTCAAAATTCCTTCGGGATCAATGGGAATTGTCGAAATAAGTCAGCGTCCAGAATCTGTCCAGGTGCTGCGTCACCTTTATTTGGTCCGTTGGGCCGTGTATCGCCTTTGAGCCCATTAGGGGCGCGTCGTCAGTAGGCGATGACCCTAAGACCTTTATAATCATTAGTCACCGCCGTCATTAGGGTTTAGGTTTTGCTTAAGATTAATCTGTCCATTGACGATCGCCGCTCATTCATCGGTTTGTGGAACCCCAACTTGAGAACTTAATCATTCATCCGCAGTTTGTTCCACCTTTCTCGAGCCGCGTTCTTTCGAAGTTCTTGCTTGTTTTCTTCGTTTCACTGGCACGGATTAGCCTTCTTGGCGAGGTCAACCGGTTGATGACACGGTTGATAACCCGAGGATTCGTGGTGCTAAGGTTGCGGGTTCGGGTCTTTTGATCCGGCCGGATCGGTGTGTCGCGTTCAATCAAAACGAGAGCTATCCAGACCTAACGGAAGATCGGGAATCTCGTCCCCATCAAGTGGTATTCGAGCTTAAGGTATACCGTCAGGTTCGAAGTTATCCCTTAGTTCGTGTTTTGTTTCATCCCATAGTCCACGGCCATATTTGTTTCCTCTGTCCCTACAAGCTCTCCCAGCGCCATAGCCTCTGATATTTCGGTTTCAGAGTTCGTAGTGTTGACTTTGTGTCCAAAGTTGAGATCTTGTTGCTTTGTTAGGTTGTGTTAGAGTTCATTGTGTGTGTTTATCTCAAGCGTATCTACCCTATCCACTGTGCCCAAACAACAAGTCGAAGCCACCACATTACTCGACTTGCCCCCGCTAGCCGCCTTGTGTGATATCTCGCCGCGCGCTAACCCTAGATAGGTTGCAAGCGCTGCTACTTCGTCTGCATCGCAGCTCTCCTTACATCATCTGGCGAATACCTGTGATCGGTGTTGGAGTTTAGGGACACTTTGCCCTAACTGCCGCCGCCGTGTTGTGCCTTCTGGGAAACATAACCTGAGATACCTTCGGTAAAACAGGCATAACTTTTCGCTCGATTATCGAAAAAATCTGAAAAAAATTCAGCAGCTTTTTGACACCATTCTGAGGGGACCCGCCTGTTTGGTTTCGTTAAAATTGCCAAAAAAATTTGGGAAAATAAAGAAAAAAAATTGTCAAGGTTTCTGCACGCTTTTCAGAGAACGTGCTGAATTTCTGTAGACCACATTCCACCTCAGTTGGAGGTGCCAATTTTTGTGGTTACATATTTTGTGATCCTTGTTCAGAGAAAAATATTAAAAAAATAGTGAAAAAATAAAAAAGTTTGATTTCTACTAGTGCCTTTTGCAAAAATCCGAGGAAAATTCAGAAAAAGGAAAAATCCGAGCTCTCGGCAAAGTGAGTGTGTGTTGTGTGCTGTCTGGTGTCTTTAGCTAGTTGTTTCGTGTGCTCTTATCATCCATCATATTTGTTTCTCCACCTTGTTCCTCACACAACCGGGACTTGCAAAGACTTTAGACCAAAGAACGAGAAAGAGTACTTAGTACTATAATTCAAAGATTGCTATCTCATTCTTCGACTTGTATGCCATATATACATATTATTCTCCTTTTGTGCCTTCCAAGCTCCACATATTCTTCAGATCAGTACAGAAAAAGGACCCTTGCAATCGCGGTGCCGCATCTCCACAGGTATCACAACCGTCCACCGAGTGTTACCATCCGCTGCTTGCATTTGTAAGAACGTCGGTAAGAACTTGGTAAGACGCCTAGTGAGGGTGTGATTCCACCAAGTAACCCATAAACAGTTGTTAGGGATTTTCTTTGACAACTAACCATGCCAGCACGACGTTCCTGCTTTTGTCTAGTCGGTTCTTCGAGAATTTAAGGATATGATGCTTCGGCCAGATAGAACAGACTAGTGAAGGAAGTTAAAGAACTCAACTATTACATTGAGGGTGTGGACAAGCGACTGTCCCACACTATCGTGGAAGGTTCAAGAGCTCGAGAACAATGCCAACGACAATTTCGATTTCGGCCAAGTGCTTGAAGAAGATAAAGTCTACAACCCTGATGGTAGCCTTGATGAAAGGTCTACAAATGAGAATAAACTGCGTCGACGGCTAGAATATAACCGAACAGGTATGGGAGGAGGAAATCGAGGGCGACGCAATGAAGGTAAAGATGATCCTTTTGGTAAGGTAAAATTTACCATACCTTCTTTTCATGGCAAATATGACGCTGAGGAATATCTTGATTGGGAGATGACAGTAGAATAAAAGTTTGAGTCCCATGGAGTGCCTGGTTGCTATAAGGTTAGACATGCCACTAGTGAATTTAAAGATTTTGCTATAATCTGGTGGCAAACTTTAGATCCAAAACCTTTATCATGGGACGGGTTAAAAACAAAGAATGCGTGATAGATTTGTACCCCCTTCTTACAAACGTGATTTACTGAAAAAAAATTACAACGTTTAGAGCAGGGGAGACATGTCTGTTCAAGAATATTTTGCTGAGCTTCAAAAGGGTATGTTGCGTTGTGGTATAGAGGAGGATTCTGAGGACAAAATTTGTCGTTTTTATGGTGGTTTGAGACGTGAAATTCAGGATATTGTTGATTATAAAGATTTTAATACTACCAACCGGTTGTTCCAAATTGCTATGCTTGCGAGAGAAGGAATTGCGGGGGCGACAACAGCTTCTTCAGAAGGGTAGAAACAGCAGCCCCTTCACACCCAAGACGACAACGTTTCAGGCCCCCAAGTCCTCGGGAGCATCTCCATCAACTCCAACAGACCGAGCGTGCGAACAGCTCCATCCGCGTCTACTCCTTCGGCCACTGGTAAACCTCGTTTGCAGGAACCGCCCAAGAGTGCTTCTTCGATAGCTTCCACCGGACGCTCTTTATCTATTCAGTGCCATCGCTGCCATAGAATTGGTCATGTTGCCAGGGACTGTCCTAGCAAGCGGGCATATATTGCTACAGATGATGGAAGTTATGTGAGCACTTCTGATGTGGAGGATGAAATTGAAGAACAGCTCACCTCGATGCGAGAATTGTCTTTGAGCATTGACGATGCTGGTCACCAAGCAAGAAATCATTGTGCAACGGGTTCTTAGTACACAGTTGGAGAAGACAAGACAGTTCCAGCGCCACAACTTGTTCCAGATTTTATTCGTCATCAAGGACCGGCGTGCACGGGTCATCATTGATGGAGGGAGCTGCAACAATCTGGTGAGTTCTGATTTAGTTAAGAAGCTTGACTTGCCAACTCGTCCACATCAACATCCATACCATATTCAGTGGCTAAACGACTCAGGTAAGGCCAAGGTAACAGAAACAGCACGTGTATACTTCTCCCTTGGTACATACTCAGATTTTGTAGATTGTGATGTGGTCCCTATGCAAGCTTGTTCTCTTTTATTGGGTAGGCCTTGGGAATTTGATAATGATGCGATCCACCATGGAAGAAGCAATAAATATACTTTTATGCATAAAGGCAAAAATATTACTTTGGTACCTATGACCCCTGCTCAAATTGTTTAAGCTGATAGAGACCGAGTTGCTGAGAATGAAAATGAATCTGAATGAAAACAAACAAACTTCTACACCGATAAGCGACAAGTAGCTAAATTGAAACATCCTGTTATGCTTGCAAATAAATCGATCTTGCTCAAATCGATGATATATGTTATGCTTTGGTATGCAAAGATGCTTTATTTTCAATTGATGATATGGCTAGCGCTTTGCCACCCTCTGTCACTAACCTTTTGCAGGAGTACGAGGACATTTTTCCTGCTGAGGTACCTCCCGGACTTCCACCCATTCGAGGGATCGAGCACCGGATCGACTTAATTCCCCGGAGCGAACCCGCCAAACCGAGCCGCCTATCGTGCCAATCCTGAGGAGACTAAGGAGATTCAGCGCCAAGTCTAAGATCTATTGGACCGTGGGTATGTACGTGAGAGCCTTAGTCCTTGTGCTGTTCCAGTCATTTTGGTTCTAAAAAAAGATGGGAGTTGGCGCATGTGTGTAGATTGTCGGGCTATTAATAATATAACCATAAGGTACCGTCATCCTATTCCGAGACTTGATGACATGCTAGATGAGTTAAGTGGTTCTATGATTTTTTCTAAGGTAGACTTGAGAAGTGGGTACCACCGATAAGGATGAAACTAGGTGATGAATGGAAAACCGCTTTTAAAACTAAGTTCGGCTTTGTATGAGTGGTTAGTAATGCCTTTTGGGTTAACTAATGCACCTAGCACTTTCATGAGATTAATGAACGAGGTATTACGTCCTTTCATTGGTAAATTTGTTGTGGTATACTTCGATGATATCTTGATATACAGCAAGTCTTTACATGATCACCTTAATCATCTCCGTGCTGTTTTTTTGATGTTTTATGGGCTGCGCGCTTATTTGGTAACCTCGAGAAGTGCACTTTTTGCACCGAACGAGTCTCGCTTTCTTGGCTATGTTGTGACTTCGCAAGGAATTGAGGTAGATGAAGCCAAGGTGCAAGCAATACGGAGCTGGCCTACGCCCACAACTGTGACACAAGTGCGAAGTTTTCATGGACTTGCTGGATTTTACCGCCGCTTTGTCAGAGATTTCAGCACCATTGCAGCCCCATTAAATGAGTTGACGAAGAAGGGTGTTGCTTTCCACTGGGGTGAAGAACAAGAAGCGCCCTTTGCTCTTTTGAAGGACAAACTTACGAACGCCACGCCGCACAACTTCCTGATTTTGGTAAGACTTTTGAGCTTGAATGTGATGCCGCCGGAGTTGGCATTGGTGCTTTGTTTCGATGCAAGAAGGTAAACCTGTTGCTTATTTCAAAGAAAAATTAAATGGATCTGTACTTAATTATTCCACGTATGATAAAGAATTATATGCTCTTGTTCGATCATTAGGCACGTGGCAACATTATTTATGGCCTAAAGAGTTTGTTATTCACTCTAATCATGAATCACTAAAACATCTTAGAACTCAAAATAAATTGAACCGTCGACATGCTAAGTGGGCTGAATTTATATAGTCTTTTCCTTATATTATCAAACACAAGAAAGGGAAGGATAATATTATTGCTGATGCTTTGTCTAGTAGATATGCTATGCTGTCCTAACTTGATTGTCGTATCTTTGGGCTTGAAACAATAAAGGAACAATATGCTCATGATGTTGAATATAAAGGTGTGATAGACCATTGCAAAGAGGGACATACATGGAACAAATACATTCTCGAAAGATGGGTTTTTGTTTAGAGCTAACCGCCTATGCATTCCAGTTGGTTCCGTTCGTTTTTGTTGTTGCAGGAAGCACATGGAGGAGGATTGATGGGGCATTTTGGAGCTAAGAAAACTGAGGAGGTGCTGTCTACACATTTCTTTTGGCCACACATGAGACGTGACGTAGAGCGGTTCGTGGCTCGGTGCACTACATGTCAAAAAGCTAAGTCGCGGTTGAACCCACATGGTTTGTATATGCCTCTTCCTGTTCTTTCTATTCCTTGGGCTGATATATCTATGGATTTTGTTTTGGGATTGCCACGGACTAAGAGGGGGAGAGATAGTGTTTTTGTGGTGGTTGATCATTTTTCTAAGATGGCACATTTTATTCCTTGTCATAAAAGCGACGATGCTGTGCATATTGCTGATTTATTCTTTCAAGAAATCGTTCGCTTGCATGGTATGCCTTCTACTATTGTTTCAGATCGCGATGCAAAATTTTTGGGTCACTTCTGGCGCACTTTGTGGAACAAATTGGGGACAAAGTTACTATTTTCCACCACTTGTCATCCCCAAACTGATGGTCAAACTGAGATAGTGAATCGTACATTGTCCACCATGTTGAGAGCAATTTTGAAGCATAATCTAAAGATGTGGGAGGAGTGTTTGCCACATGTGGAGTTTGCATACAATCGAGCTGAACACTCTACCACTAAGGTAAGTCCTTTCCAGGTAGTGTATGGATTTAACCCTCGTGCTCCCATTGATCTTTTGCCTTTACCTACCACTGAGAGAACACATAAGGATGCTAAGGCACGTGCTGAATTGATTTTTAAGTTGCATGAAACAACTAAGGCCAACATTGAAAAAATGAATGAAAAGTATAAAATTGCGGGTAGTGAAGGTAGAAAAGAAGTTAAACTTGAACCGGGTGATTTAGTTTGGTTGCATTTGAGAAAAGATAGATTTCCGTGAGCTGCGTAAGTCTAAATTAATGCCAAGAGCTGCTGCTGGTCCTTACAAGATTATAAAGAAAATAAATGACAATGCATATACGCTTGAGTTGCCACTCGAGTTCGGGGTTAGTCCTACATTTAACATTACAGATTTCAAGACAGACAGCTAGGAAGTGCAACACAAGCCGGAGGCCCTGTCCAACGCGAATTCGAGTCTACCTCGGCCTCCAGGACCAGTCTGTCTTGAGACCAGCGCCACGGACACATCCGAACTCCGTTTTCGATGGTTCAGCCACGGTTGGAAAGATAATTTGATAAGGAAGCCAATGCAACTGGTCTCACGTCAAAATTCCTTCGGGATCAATAGGAATTGTCGAAATAAGTCAGCGTCCAGAATCTGTCCAGGTGCTGCGTCACCTTTATTTGGTCCGTTGGGCCGTGTATCGTCTTGAGCCCATTAGGGGGGCGCGTCTAGGGTAGGCGATGACCCTAAGACCTTTATAATCATTAGTCACCGCCATCATTAGGGTTTGGGTTTTGCTTAAGATTAATCTGTCCATTGACGATCGCCGCTTCATCGGTTTGTGGAACCCCAACTTGAGAACTTAATCATTCATCTGCAGGTTTGTCCCAACTTTCTCGAGCTGCGTTCTTTTCGAGTTCTTGCTTGTGTTCTTCGTTTCGCAGGCACGGATTAGCCTTCTTGGCGAGGTCAACCGGTTGGTGACACGGTTGATAACCTGAGGATTCGTGGTGCTAAGGTTGCAGGGTTCGGGTCTTTTGATCTGAAGCCGGATCGGTGTGTCGCGTTCCAATCAAAACGAGAGCTATCCAGGACCTAACGGAAGATCGGGAATCTCGTCCCCATCAGCAGGTCCAGCCGGGTGCAGCAGCAGAGGAAGAAGGCGATGACTCGGGTCTCGACTCCGAGAATGATGCCTAGATTAGCTCCAAGTCCTACCTAGTCTCTAGTGATGTTTTTGTTGGATGAATGTAATTCACTTGTTTTATCTCTCCTGAACATCCTGATGTAATAGTAACTTAGTCCGTGACTTTATTCGAACCTTGCTTTTGATGTGGACGACTTGTTAAATTGATGCACGACTCGCTATCATTTATGCAATTATGTGGTTGATGTTGTGAAATGGAAATAAATTATTGTGCCCTGTTTTATTGTATGAATGTATTTCTCTCCAATGAATACAGTTTGGCATGATTTAATCATTATCTATATTTTATCCAAACATCAACACTAAATGCTCACTTGGATATGTGATGCAGATGTCGCGCTACAACACCCGTGGGGGAGGTCCTGGTGCGGATCCACCACCACCGCCACCACCACCTCCCACTCCTGCCGAGTTAATGGCTATGTTGGTGGATGGTCAGCGAGCCTTGGCGGATGCTATGCGGGAATTAGCTCAGTGTGACGGTCATCGTGGACATCAGGGGCATGATCTGGAACAGCACAGTGATTTCAGGGATTTCTTGGGCACAAATCCACCTATTTTCAAGGAAGCCGCGGAACCTCTGGAAGGTGATGAGTGGCTGAACACTATGGAACAAAGGTTCCGGATGTTGAATGTGAATGAGCAGTTGAAAGCTGAGTATGCTTCACATCAGTTGCTGGGACCGGCGGGGATTTGGTGGAGTCATCATTGTACCACCTATCCCGCCAATGTTCCTATCACGTGGGATCAGTTCCAAGCTGCTTTTCGTGGCCGCTATATTCCGTCGGGTTTAATGGCAATCAAGCATACTGAGTTTATGAAGCTAACTCAAGGCAACAAGAGTGTGAATGGGTATCTGCAAGAGTTCAACAACTTGTCCAGGTATGCACCTGAATTTGTGGATACTGAGGCAAAGAAGATTGCTAGTTTCAAGTGAGGTCTTGGTCCTAAGTTGATGAAGACAATGAGTACCAGCAAGTGTGCCACCTTCAATGAGTTTATCAGTGATACTCTGACTCAAGAGAATAGCAATGCAGTGTATGCCGCTACTAAGAGCCGTAAGAGAGCTTTTGATGCTGGATCATCTCAATCCAAGGCTCCTGTGACTTCTAGGGCTCCTTATCGCCCTCCCTCTACACCTACTCGGTACCATCCACCATAGAAGAAAACTCAAAACAAGACTGGATTTTGCAAGGGTTTCACAGTTGCTCTACCTAAGGGCTCTTCTAGTCAGAACCATTCTAATGTTCCACCTAGCAATATGCCATGCTAGAATTGTAATCAGCCAGGTCACTGGTCCAAGAATTGTCCTTACCCCAAGAAGCAGGGAAATTAGAATGCACCGCATCAAGGCCATGTTCACTATACTGCTGTTGAAGAGATTCCGGCTGGTGAGATAGTCACAGCTGGTAAGTTCTTAGTCGACCACCATCCTGCTGTTGTGCTCTTTGATTCTAGTGCTTCACATTCATTCATGAGTCCTATTTTTGCACTGAGCACAACATGAAGATCATCAACCTTGAAGAGGGTAAATTCAATATTAGTGCGGCGGGTAACCCCGTGGCTACCAACCAGATAGTAAGGGGTGTACGTCTTGATATTGGTGGGCAAGTGTATAGTGAAACCTTTATCATCCTACCCAACCTAAAGATAGATGTGATATTAGGAATGAGGTGGATGAGTAATCATGGTGTCCTTATTGATACATCCACTAGAGTAGTTATGTTGAGAGATCCCCATAATTAAGAAGCTTTCCTAGTACCTCTTCCTGATTTTCCGGATCCAAGTTCTACGGCAAATTCTGTTCTTAGTGATAGTATTGCAGCCATACCAGTGGTATGCGAGTTTTCGGATGTCTTCCCAGAAGAGTTGCCCAGTCTACCACCTGTTCGTGATGTAGAGTTCAAGATAGATTTAATCCCAGGTGCCGCACCCATATCTAGAAGGCCTTATCGGATGCCCCCTAATGAGCTTGCCATCATGAAGGAGGAGTTAAAGAAATTAATGACTCAAGGCTTGATTTATCCTAGTTCTTCTCCATGGGGTTATCCAGCTATATTTGTAAAGAAGAAGGATCACACCTTGCGTATGTGTGTAGATTACCGGCCTCTCAATGAAGTTACTATCAAGAATAAATACCCATTGCCTCGGATTCATATCTTATTTGATCAACTCTCGAGCCAAATTGTTCTCCAAGATTGACTTGCGTTCAGGGTATCATCAAATTCGGATTCGTCCTGAAGATATTGAAAAGACGGCTTTCTCAACTAGGTATGGGTTATATGAGTATCTTGTCATGTCTTTTGGTCTGACGAATGCTCCTGCCCATTTCATGTACCTGATGAACTCGGTATTCATGTCGAAGTTGGATAAATTTGTTGTGGTGTTCATTGATGATATCTTAGTTTACTCTGAAAATGAGGAAGAGCACGCTAAGCATCTAAGAGTGGTGTTGACAAGACTGCGAGAGCATCAACTTTATGCTAAGTTCAGTAAATGTGAGTTTTGGTTGAAGGAGGCCCCTTTCCTTGGCCATATTCTCTCAAAAAATGGAATTTCAGTAGATCCTTCAAAGGTACAACAAGTCTTAAACTGGAAGGCTCCAACTTCTGTTTCTGAAGTCTGTAGTTTCCTTGGTCTTGCTTGGGTATTATCGTAGGTTTATTCCAGACTTTTCAAAAATAGCCAAGCCTATGACAAAGCTGCTTCAGATAGGTGAAGAGTTTGTATGGACAATAGAATGTGAGTCCGCGTTTCGCACTTTGCGAACGCTGTTGACCTCTGCTCCTGTCTTAGCTCAACCGGATATTGAAAAGCCCTTCGATGTCTATTGTGATGCGTCAGGCACTGGTTTGGGTTGTGTGCTTATGCAGGACGGGCGAGTTATTGCTTATGCTTCCCGTCAGCTGTGGAAACATGAAGTCAACTACCCCACCCATGATCTAGAGTTGGCTGCGGTAGTACATGCTTTGAAGATTTGGAGACATTACTTGCTGGGTAATGTGTGTCACATTTATACTTGATCATAAAAGCCTGAAGTATATCTTTACCCAACCTGAGTTAAATATGCGACAAAGAAGATGGCTCGAGCTGATTAAAGATTACAACTTACAAGTGCACTATCATCCTGGAAAGGCCAATGTAGTTGCTGATGCTTTGAGTCGGAAATCTCATTCTAGTTCAGCTATTCAAGGGGATTATCACTTAGCACATCTTATGCATCCTATTGTGCTCCATAATATCACATTAAGCTCTACCCTTACGAACAAGATCATTGAGGCACAAAAGACTGATGTGGGTGTTTTTTATATCAAAAAGAAGATGAAGGCCAAACCAACCACACGCTTTCGTGTGGATGAAAGGGGTGTATTATGGTTTGATGATCGCTTAGTGGTACCTAAGACAAAGAGCTTAGGCAACATCTTGACTGAAGCCCATTCTTCCAATTTCTCTATCCATCCAGGCAGTAGCAAGATGTATGAAGACTTGAGGCCTAGGTTTTGGTGGACTAAAATGAAGCTAGAAATTGCTGACTTTGTTGCCCGTTGTGATACTTGTTGTAGAGTCAAAGCAGTTCATCTAAAACCCGCAGGACCATTGAAAGCTTTGTCCGTTCCTAGCTGGAAATAGGAAGAAATTAGTATGGACTTTATTATGGGTTTGCCGAGAACCCAAAAAGGGAATGATTCGATTTGGGTAATTGTGGATCGCTTGACCAAGACTGCACATTTTATACCAGTTAGCGTTTCCATCAGGCCCCATCAGTGTGCGGAGTTACACATGGCTCAGATTTATCGGCTCCACGGTGTACCTAGAACCATTATATCTGATCGAGGCCCACAGTTTGTCGCTCATTTCTAGGAACAAATGCACAAGGCACTAGGCACCCACTTGCTCTGAAGTTCTGCTTACCATCCCCAAACTTTCGGTCAGACCGAAAGAGTCAATCAAATTTTAGAAGACTTGTTGAGATCGTGTGTTCTGTCTGTGGGAGGATCTTGGGAGAACTGGTTACATTTGGTTGAGTTCTCTTACCATAATAGTTACCAAGAGAGTATCAAGATGGCTCCTTTTGAAGCTTTTGTATGGTAGAAAATGTTGGACACCTTTGAATTGGGTCGAACCTGGTGAACGATGGTATTATGGTATTGATCTTATCTAGGATGCCGAAGAGAAAGTTAGAGTAATTCAGCAACATATCAAGGCGGCCCAATCTAGGCAAAAAAGTTATGCAGATAAAAGGAGACGGCCCATCGAGTATGAAGTTGGCGATTATGTTTACTTGAAAGTGTCACCATGAAGAAGGTGCAGCGCTTTGGAGTTAAGCGGAAATTGGCTCCAAGATATGTGGGTCCTTACAAAATTTTAGAGAAGAATGGCAAAGTAGCCTATAAAATCCAGTTACCACCTGAGATGAGTGCAATGTTTGATGTTTTTCACGTGTCCCAACTCAAAAAATGCCTTCGAGTACCTAAAGAAAGAATGGAAGCACAAGACGTAGAGTTGAAATCTGATTTGACATATGAAGCTCGACCGGTAAAGGTCCTTGATACCAAAGAGAGAGTTACATGTAACCGAGTGATCCGGTTCCATAAAGTTACTTGGAACAATGAGAGTGATTGGGATGCTACTTGGGAAAGAGAAGACTATTTAAGAGAAGTGTATCCTACGTTCTTTCGCACAATGGTACGTGAACCTAATCATGGGACAAGATTCCTTTAAGGGGGAAGGGCTGTAACACCTCTGGTGTTGGGCTTACTAAAACAATTGCATTAACTGGCCATAAGTATCATCCTCATCTCATTTATGCATATGCATGACAAGTCATTATGTAATTTCCATGTTTAAAGTCATATTATGGTGATTCTATGCTTGCCTTGCTTGATTGATACTATGCCATGACTTGTAAAGTTGTCAAATATGCTCTACAGTAGTTTATTGATACTTAGGGCACTTCATGGAACAATGTTCATGTTGATCATTTTGCCTAATTATGCTCCTAAGTGCTACTTTGACTTGGTATGCCTTCTAGACCTTCCTTGTTTGACTGATTCAAAAGTGCAAGTTAAAAACTTTGGATGTCAGTGCACCTTAAATAAAAGTTGTAGAGAATTTTGTGTAGAACAAACTTTGTTTAAGGCCCAAGCCATGAAAACATGCACAAGATGCTCAAAAATGCATATTACTGTCGAAATCAGTGCTGATTTGTTTGTCAAAATTTTTCTAATTCATGGACTGCGTTTCAGTTTATTTTTAGGGTGTTTCACGGCGCTGTAGTTTGCAAACCATGCAGTTTCAGCTCTAGCTCCCTAAAGCAAAGTTGTAGACCACCTATCAATCTACAACTTCTATTACTAAAGTTTCATCTAGGTCGGCCTAGATTGGGAGTTTAGGATGCTTGAATATAGCAGTTTCAGTCGGTTCCGTTTGAATTTGAATTTCAGTGCAGGGAGGGGGAGTGGCTGGCTGCGTCAGGCCGGGGACGCCACTTGGCGTCCATACGTCGCCGGCGATCCCACTGGTCAGGTCGACGACGCCCTCCATCTCGCCACGAACACGCCTCGGCTCACTCTCGCTCTCACTCTCGCTCTCTTCACCTCTCTGCTCGCTCGGGCGGAGAAGAAGGGCGACGTCGCCGCCGCCGCAAGTTCACCGGCGCACAGCGCCACCACCATCGTGCCACCGCTGTCCAAACTCCACCCAGAGCACCGCCACCATGCCCTCCATCCCCTGACCCTGCTATCGCCTTCATCCGAGCTTAGGTAAGGCTGCATTGCGGTTTCCACCATCGTCCGCCATGGCCGGAGCGCCACCGAGCTCCATGCTAGCCGTGGCTAGCACTTCTCCGACCATCTCTCTCCCTCCCATCTTGAGCACCAGAGTCGCCTTGAGCCGTAGATTGCATAGCTCTAGTTGGTTGGGACGATTAGGGTTCCGGCTTGCCGAAACGGAGCATGCCGCCGCCGTGCGCTCGCCGGACCGCCGCCGCGCACGTGAGCAGAGCTCTCTGCCATAGCAACCCTACCCTCTAATCTCTCTTCTCGTTCGCCTAGGTGCAGTAGAGCTTGTGCGTGGCTCAATTGAGCCCGCCGTTGCCGGGAACGGCAATGGCGCCGCTGCGTAGCGCCGCCGTGCCGCCATCATCGCCGTCGAGCTAGCTCCGGCCGATGCGCGTGGCTCAATCCCACCTTAATCGACGTGCAGTGACGTGTAGAGCACGGTGGTGGTGTTGGTTTCGCCGGAGTCCACACCGCCGGCGAGCCGTCACCGGTCAAAATTGGCCGCTGCCACTGCTTTGCTCGGTTCCACTGACGGGTAGGGTCCGTTGACCCATGGGCCCCGCGCGTCAGTCTAATAGAATTAGGGTTTTCGTTTTATTAGTTCTAGAAAATGCCCTTCTCTGGAATCCCAGGACAGATCTAGGAAATCTGTATGTTTGGCCTTGATAACTTATGAATCTGCTTGTGATCTCTAAATAAGAGTTGTAGACAATTTCATAAGCTTTCCAGAATATCCTCTTGCATGTAATTTGGAGTTATAAAATTCTAGTTACAGTTGTTTCTTTCAGCTGCTGTTTGTGGGTTAGAAATGCTGAATTGCTTTACAAGTGATTGCTTGTCCTTGTGTGTGAAGTTATATCTTGTAGATGTCTTGCTAATTCCTATAAGTTGGTTAGGTGCAGGCTGTAATTTTTTAACTGATGATGAAAAGTTGTACCTTGACTTGCTTGGTTAGTACTTGAGTTTCTTTGTAGAGGAGATATGCACTACACTGTAAATTAAAGTGATTTGAATAGAGTCATCACCCTGGGTGGAGGGTTTAGTGTTGTTGCTGCTAATATTTATTCTCATGCATGATCATCACTTGCATTCGTTATTCTCATTATGCATTGCATTCAATAGGTTCGCCGAAGGGGGTGACGCTGCTGGAGTTTGGGAGCCTGGACCGGAGTACCCGATGAGGAGAGGCGGGAGGAACCAAATGGGCGAAAAGCAACTCCGCTGAAGAAGAGTTAACTGAGTGCCCTAACCACAAGCCATCCACTTTCGTGAAAGGCAAGCCCTAGAGCATTCTAAGCCTCCCATCTTTTATAAAATGCAATTGAGTACTTTATGTTGTTTATTGCATTACGTATAGGAGTTGATTGGAGATACTTGCTGTATTTTATCTTATCCTTGTCCAGTATATATCTATTATACCCTGAATCCTATGTTTTAGATTAGGATCGAGACAAATGCTTAGCCATGCTTAGACCGGTAGAAGTCAGGTGATTTCCTGTCATCCGTGAGCTATAGGTTGTTACTTCTCTGGTCACGTTGGCTATACATGCTATCATGGAAAATGAACCATGTGACAAGTTAAAAGAAGCCGGGCAGGGACAGTGGACCCTGTCTGAGTCGATTAAGGACTGGTCACATTGTTTCACTCTTGGTCATGTTGAACGCAGCTCAACACATAGTTGGCCGGGCCTGTGTGCCACGACAGCGAAGCCGAGTAGCTCAACTCAAGACGTAAACACGGGGGCGGTTGGGCAATTCATTGGAAGCGGCATACTAGACAAAGGGCAAGCATGTATAACTGATCCTGGCATCGTCCTTAGGTTAACATGGCTTGGACATCCTGGCTACCGTCTTTCCGGTCTTACCGACGTATAAACCGGGCCCGCGCCTGAGTTGTACCAAGGGTAACCTAAGACAACCCTGGCTAGGTCTGTCTGGGTGTGTGTTGGGAATACCCTCTGAGCTCAGTTGGAATCGATTCGAATCACCGTCTCTCCCGGATAGTGAGAACTTGACCTTGCCTGGCATCGTAGAATTCACTAAATAATGAAGGTTCTAATGTTGATAATTATCATGATGAAAGTTGTACTAAACTGGATATGGTTATTAATGCTTGTTATAATTAAGTGATTGTCTACTACAGGTGCTCACTTAGATAAAAGGTTAAAATGAATTAAGGCTGCTGCTAGTATGATAAAATGCTTCTCTAATGATTCATATGCTTTTATGCAAAAATGAGTAAAGCTAGCTCCACCAAAGTAAGTAGCCAGTAAATATCGGCACCCGTCCCTACGCTCATCACAATAATCGATGATGTGGTCTAGTTTATAAACTTTGTTCTAGGCAACTCTTAAAAAACACTTCATTCTAGACAAACTAAAGTAATAGGACTATATGGCATTAGAGCAAGTCTAATGGATGTTCTAAGAGCATCTCCAAGAGACACGAAAGCAAATCTTACCAAAACTAGTGCGCAACAGCGGTCTTTTCACATTTACTCTCTGTATTTAAATAACGGTAATACTCTGACTCGCACGTCCGTCGGCTTCCGGACGTGGCGCACGCGGGTTGGGCCGCCCCACCGCCCCTTTCCTGCTCGGCCCGTAATAAAAAATCATTCCATGAGCCACAACATCGCATACATTGGCTACTCCGCCTCTCCTCCTCTCGCTCACTCCTTTCCCTTTCGCTTCGCTGCCGCTCGCCCGCTACCACGCCCACCCAAGCCGCGCCCCCTCCCTGCTTTTGCTACAACCGTCTCATGGTGCCCTCCACCGCGCGCTCTCCATGCACAACAGCCGGCGAGCCGCCCTCCCTCCCTTGCTCCTCTCTCTCCTCCCTTCTCCCCTCCCCACACGGCGGAGTGGGGGGGTCGACAGCGGCGACTTCCGGCAAGCAAAGACGCCTCCCTTCCCTCCCTGCTCTCTCTCCCTCGCTATTCTCACCTCCTCTGGCATGGATTTGACGAGGTAGGTGGTGAGTGTTTTGGATTTGAGGCCTCTCTTCCCCTCCCTCCCTCATCTGGATATGCTCCTCCACCTCCTCCCCTCCTCCGCCGTCTGGATCTATGGGATGTGGTGGCGGAATACGGTTCACGACAAGATCTGGGAGTTCACCTCTCACCATGTTGCAAAGGTTTTAGCTGAATGTTGCATTAGTATTTAGTTGATGTTGCAGTAGGTTAGAGTTCATCTTTTCACCATGTTTCAATGGTTTCCGTCGTTTCTTTGCATTTAGTCTTTGGTTGATGTTGCGGCGCAGGTTAGGGTTTATTTTTTCACCATGTTTCAATGGGTTTCTTCGTTTGTTGCAATGGGTTTTGGTTGATGTTGCAGTTGGTCTCGTGTGATGTTTCATTTGGGTGGAGATCTCACCTTGTTGCATTGTGTTTCTTTCGTTTGTTGCATATAGATCTCGGGTGATGTTGCATTTTTTTGGTTCTGAAATTTTGTTTCAATTTTTTTCGCTCCACCGCATCGTCTTTGGGGGGTTAGAGGCCGAGCGAGGGGGCCGAGGCGAGCCCAAACAGGGGCGAGGAGGTGAGGCCGAGCACGGGTGGGGTAGGGCGCGAGGCCGTGCAGGGCAGCCGCGGTGGTCGAGGCGAGGCCGTGCGGGGCGGGCCGTGCGGGGTGGAGCGCTGTGGCCATTCCTCTCCTCTATTTTTCATTTTCATTTTTTTATTGGAGTTGAGGCGGCAAGTGAGGGGGACGAGAATGGACGCGGGGCTGCGGGCGTCCGGGCGCCCGTCTGCTCCGGGCGTTCGGGCGAGAAGGCGTCACCGTTTAAATAAGCCACGCAATAGATATTTTCCCTCTCTTTCCTCTCCATTGGGAAGACCAAATGCCCAATCTCTTTCAGTCTTTCAGGGAAGGCATGAAGCCGGGCTAGAGAGGACTCTGTGTGTCCAGGTAGGGCTACCGGTAGGCGGTAGCTGTGACATCCTAGAAGTGTTGACCTCTCAAAAGAGGCGAATACGGGGAATAGGACAAGTGCAGTCGGGGAGCGGAGCATGGAAGAGTGTTGCGCCTGGGAGATAGAATGCAAAGCGCCACGAGGAGAGAGGTTCAACACATGGGAAGGGGGAGCGACCCTAGATGGTGAGCGACTGAACCCGCTTTTTCTTGCAAGCGAGAGTCGTGAGATGGAGACTCGGAAATTCATGTGAAGCTTCTTAAAACAAGTTAAAACAAGCTTTAACAAAAGATTAGTGTGGGATGATAAAACTAAAACATAGTTGCTTCTCCAGCTTCAACTTGTTCTAATGGACCACTGCATGAATTTATAAGAACATATATCACTACCGGAAATAGCTTCATTGCCGAGTGTTCCAACGTTTGCCAAATGCTTTATATCGGACACTCGACAAACACCAATTAACTTTAGTGGAGCAATATTTAATGGCCTCATATTCGTGGACCACAGCCACATGTCCGCATGCTGAGAACAAGTGAGTACATACAACACAGGCACACCTCGACAGGCTCGACCCGACCGCTGGAGCTTTGACTCGTGACGCAAAACGATAGTACTCTTGATTGACGCATGTGTGCTAAACCCAGCAGGATCACTGCATATATCAGCATGATGAACAACCGGATTAAACAAAGTGTAGTACGTAGTAAACGAGAGCCTGCGCGCACGAATGGCGGATGTGACCAGCGGTGAGATGGTGGCGTGTGGGCAGTCACAAAAAATTCTCGGTACGTAGATATATGGAACGAAGATCGTAAAACGTGAAACGCTTTTTGAAGAAAGATTTTCCACTCTGAAGATGAAACTGGTTCCCGTTCCAAAACGAAAACGCACGATCCCAAGACATAAAACGTCACGTGACTGTGGGCGTGGGTACCATGCAGCAGCACACAGATCATTGGCGCTCTGGCGGTGTGACTCACAGATCTGGCGCTGAGTCTGCGCCGCAGCCGCACTTTGACCTGACGACAAGGACGCGTCGTAGTCATAGAGGAGGCATGCAGCATAGAGCCGCAGTGGTGACTCTGACCAAGCAAGCGAGCGTTGATGCCGCGTCGCCGCCGCCGCCGCCGCCATCAGCGCGCGAGGGAGAATTATGAGAGCCCTTCCTTTCGCGGCATCGTACCGGTGCTGACCGGTGAGGTGAGAAGTGAGAACGCTAGCTAGATACTGTCGTGTGCCGGTCTCCGTTCATCTTCTGTACTACGCTTCCGGCCGAAAATGTCAGCGTTATTATGATTCAAATTCAAGAGCAGTTGAGAAAAAAGATGAACTCCGTAGGCCGTAACCGGACCAATTTGGCGGCAATCTTCGTCTGTTTGAAAAAAAACACGTACTCTAGTACGCCAAACGGGCAAAGCTAGATAGCTATCTCGACCACGACGGCGCGTACGTGCGTGCGCCGGCCTTGGACTGGTCGCCGTGTCCCCACACTCCAGTAGTACTCTACACTCTCGAGAAGCTTTGGCGCGTGTGTGCCCACAGAGTTGAAATGCAGCAGTGCAGATAGAGGACAAAAGACTTGTCCAATGCAAGAGCTGACCATCAGTGCAATCATCTGAACGTGATCGGAGGCGCTGGAGTGGAATGGAATGAAAGCATGGTACGCAGGCAGGCACTACCCAGCCGTCGCGCCGCACGCCGGCCGGCGCCGGCATCCGTCGAGAATGTTGGGACGAGCAGGAGAATAATGGAATGTTGCACGCACGCGCTGTAGACGGACGACCCCGGCCGGGCAAGCACTGCACACTACACTGCACAGCCAAAGCCCCGCAGTATACGGTAGGGAACTAGGGCTGGATAATTCAGATGGAATAGGTATGGCGTTCATGTAGCATTATTTATCACGTTTTAATTTGAGGGAGATACTTTGCACTCGAGTTTCCATTTTCGGAGATAAGTTTATTAAAATTATTAAAACTTACCTTTATATAACTTAATATCAGTAATAGGAGATAAGTTTTATTTAACTAGTTTAAATGATGCATATCAGTTGTAATATTAAAACTTACATCGTTTATATTGGGAATTATTCATAGAAATAAGTTCAAATGGCTTCACTCGGCATTTTGTTCTTCACAATGCGGATAATGTCGAATATATCATGCAAAGATATGTGGCGCCAGCCTCGGCGCAAAGGCGGCAACCATGTCAATGTCGTGCCGGCACCCAAGTTAGCTCCACGCCACAAAGCTTGGCGCCAAAGCCCACGACCCCGAGACATGTAAGCTCGGCGTCAAAGGCTACGGCGCCGACCCTAGGGTCTAAAATGCGAAAGAATACCTTTGGGGGTTTATTTGTGAATATTTTCTAAAAAAAGCTAAAACTTATATTATAAATGAACTTGCATGCAACTAGGCACATGAGGGAAATGGATTGGTTGGCCCATATCCCTGCTCTCTCATTCCACATAGCTCAAACGATCTCTTCACACCATGTCGGCCTCACCTCGGAGAAATGAATTCCAATCTCATATTTCCAGAGCCAGGTTGGCAGATGCATCCTACATCTCCCAAGTCTGACGCAGTACATTGGTGTTGTCTCGTGAGTGGTCTTATATGGTGCCACGTAATTTTAAGACAACATAGTAGACAATATGTACAATGGTTATATTTTAAGTTGTCTCATAGTAATTCATAATTCCATGATTTGTGCTAGAATAAAGGAAAGATTTGTGAGGTGGATGGTAACAACTACTCGTATAATGGTATAATAGTTGTCTCATAGTCCTAAATTTTAGCTCATGAGGTGGTTGTTTCGCGAAACAACGACCTCTTCCTCTCTCCTCTCTCTCTTTCCTCCACGTCAGCAAAACTCTAACGTGGCACTGCATGAGACAGAGTATGAGACCACTGATGTGTCCTTAATCAACCAAACATCTCAAATCTATATCACACAAACCAGATTAAGCCGAATCCATCCAACCAATCATGACTGCACTGTTCATGCTTATTTTTAACCGGTATGTTTCTTTTCTAGAACAAGATGACCGCTTTGATCTTTAATGTACTTTTATTTTCTAGAGGTCATTTTGTGTCATGTTGTTTTGTACAAGCTATTGTTTTCCTTAATATATATCATATATGATACACTCTATTGGGTGTCTTTTTTAAAAAAAAAACTCAAAATCTGTAGAAACTACTGCTAGCTATAAATAGTAGCAGCCGACTAACAAGGCAGCATGTAATTGTGGAGCTAGTCCGGCCAATGGGCAAGATCGTCCCACCTGTAAATAAAACGTAGAAATATATCACGAAAAGAAAACAAAAGAAAAAAAACAGCTAATTTGAGGTGCCCATCTTGCTCTGTCTTCCGGCTGGGTCATTTCTTCCTTTCCGTCAACTTTCTTTCTCGCGCGCAATGCAAACAGGAATTTTCTCGTTCTAAAGAAGATACTCCCCACCACAATCGATTGAAAAAGGACACGAATGTATGTTCATCACGTCGAATTGTCCAGCCATTTTCCTCTCCTTGGATTCTAGATTCATTTCATGTTCTTTGTGTTCAGTTATTGTTTTTTTTTCCCTAATTGCCCATCCATTCATGCAGCCCATGACGAGGGAGCATGGAGGAGCCTAGTTTTTCTTGATCCTATCTCCCAAGTCCCAACATGCTTGACGAACGCGACGACGAACGTGGGTCGAACGCCGCATGCCAATGCGGTTGATCTTCTTCCTATTATTGTTAATAAATAATACGTAGCGATCGATTCGGGTGGTGGTTGATTTCTTTGATCATGCACAAGCGATCCAAATCCTGCGAGCCGTACAGCAAGATGGAGGAGCGCGTCGGGTGCAGCGGCGGCGGCAATGCCGCGACGTCCTGCGACGACTCCGCCACCGGCGGCAGGGCGGCGTCGTCGGCGGCCGCCGCGGCGCAGTGCTCCACGGTGTCGGTGTTCCTCGCCAAGATCAACGGCGCCGCGCGCCTCGTCACCGCCGTCTGGAGCAAGAGCCTCATCAGCCAGTCCTTCACCATCTCCATCGACCGCCCCGGCGGCGGCGGCGACGGCGACGGCGACGGGCCGGTCACCCACAAGGTGGAGCTGAAGCCGTGGCCGTTCTGGAGCAAGAAGGGCGGCAAGGCGCTGGACGTGGGCGGCGGCGACCGCGTCGAGGTGGTCTGGGACCTGCGCTCCGCCAAGTTCGCGGCGGGCGGCGGCAGCCCGGAGCCCGGCGGCGGCTACTACGTCGCGCTGGTCTGCAACGACGAGGTCGTCCTCCTCCTCGGCGACTGCAAGAAGGACGCGTACAAGCGGACCAAGGCCCGGCCGTCGCTGGAGGACGCCGTGCTGGTGTGCCGCCGGGAGAGCGTGTTCGGCCGCCGCAGCTTCGCGGCGCGCGCGCGCGCGCTCGACGCCAGGAGGAGCAAGGAGCACGACATCGTCATCGAGTACGCGCTCGCCGCCGCCGGCTCCACCAAGGATCCCGAGATGTGGATCACGGTGGACGGCTTCGTGCTGCTGCACGTCAAGAGCCTGCAGTGGAAGTTCAGGGGCAACGAGACGCTGCTCGTCGACCAGGCGCCGGTGCAGGTCATCTGGGACATGCACGACTGGCTCTTCGCCGGGCCGGGCACGCAGGCGGTCTTCGTCTTCAAGCCCGGCGCGCCGCCGGAGATCCAAGAGGACAGCGGAGGGAACGGCATCCAGGGTGAGGAGACCGACTTCTGTTTCTTCCTTCAGGCATGGAGGACGGAATGAGGCTCAGGCGGTGACATCTAGGATAGAAATTTGAAGGGCAAGGCAATTATCTTGTCCTTGCGCCACTGGTCTGTTGATGTGAATGACATTGAAAGCTTATTATCCAGCTTTAAAATTTTGTAACGAGGAACACTTCGTGAATTGATGCTTCTATCACTGGAAATTCAATCCAAGCACACCACATCATACAACAATAGAACTTTTTTACATTGCAATGTAACTGACACGGAAAAGATATCTGAGTACCTAAACAACTGCAAAGTGTTTTAAAGTCATAGCAGATACAACAATGAGCATCAGATTCATGGCATAGGCCCTGATGGCTACATTCATTCACTCCAGCAGAAAAGTTGTGTAGAGCCCAAAGAATAGCTTATTCTAGAACAAGCCATGGCTAAACTAAATGCACTGCAATGTGCAGTCTCAAATGCCTGATCATGGCATCAAAAATATGAAATAAAGAAAACCATCACAGCAACACCGCCAGCTGCCTTTACATTGCCATGAAACTGACATAGAGAAGATATCAGGGTACCTAAGCAACTGCGAAGTGTTTTCAAGTCATAGCAGATACAACAATAGCATTTAGATCCATGGCATTGGCCCTGGTGTTTGCATGACATCTCACCAGAAAAGTTGTGTGTAGAGCACAAAGAACAGCTTATTCTAGAACAAGTCATGGCTAAGCAACTAAACCTCTAGTTTCCATATCACATTGGTTACTAATCGTAGCTTAACTATTTCCTCCATCGGCATAAAGGCACTGCAATGTGCAATCTCAAATGCCTGATCATGGCAACAAAAATAGGAAATAACAAAAAGGTGTGTTGTGTCTATAGATGATCATCCTTCACTCCATAACAGCAACACCGCCAGCTGCCTTTATCTTCCCTATGATTGCTTCTGCTTCCTCCTTCGTGAGTGATTGCTTCAGAATGACTGGGGCCTTCTCCACTAACTCCTTCGCCTCCTTCAGCCCCAAATCCGTAAATGTCCTGATCTCCTTGATAATCTTGATCTTTGCAGCAGCATCGAATTTCTCCAGCTTGACATCGAAGACTGTTTTCTCAGCTTTCTTCTCCTCAGCCTTCCCAGCACCGGCCCCGGAACCACCCTGAGCACCAAAACTGAAACCTTGGCCAGATATCGCCTGTGGTGGCTCTTGGTTCAGTCTGAAGAGAAGGGCTGGAGCAATCTGTTTGATCTCCTCAGGAGGGAGAGCAGCGATGCGGTCAGCTAGATCCACAACTTTCTCTGAAGGTGGCAGCATAGGCCCATACGGGTCATATACATGAGGGTACTTGTACTTCTTAGCACCCGTGTCCTTTGCAGCCTCAGTGCTGTATAGATGAGCACAAATTACCGAAAGGCCACTCCCAGAGGATGGTTTTGAAAGACATAGTCGTCGAGCTATTGTACAGAGACTCATCCTAATATCAGTTATGTGAGTGCAATATTCTCCACCTACACCACAGAAAACAAGAATCAATACTCAGTGAGACTTCAAGGCCAAACTTTCAGTGTGGACTCAATCCATAAACATCTTGAAACACGCAGATACATAAGCATGTACAAACATGATAATCTCTACCACAAACAAGACGAAACAGGTATCGTCCACATCACTCCCTCCGCCCCGCCTGCCTTCAAAGCACGCGGACTCCTTCGCCCGCGCTCGAAAAACGACTGCACACTCCCACCGCCAGGACAGGACTGGACCCCCACGGCTGCTCTCGCCCAATCCCCACCACGCCTCCCCCAATTCCCTCCTGCTGTGGCCGACTCCCTTCCGCCTGTAGCAGCCGCCGCCGACGCAGCAGTTGCCGCCGAGACCCTCTCCTTCTCGCGAGTCGGCCCTCCCCCGCCGCCGCCGCGCCCCCCCGCGAACGCGGTCACGCAAAAACGGCACCCACCTCTCTCCGAGCGCCGACGGGTGGGCCACCGAGAACCGCTCCACCTCTCTCGTTGCTGTGCCATCACTCTCGGTCTCGGGTCTCGTCCCGCCGCCCCGCCCGTCTCTCTCCCACCAGCGTCCAGCGCCACCGCTGCCCACGCCCAGCTCCACGCATCGACCAACTCTTCACCTCCAAACCCTACTCTTCGGGCGGAGGCGAGAGTCGCGCCTCCTTAGTCGCTGGGTCGCGCGCCAAGCCGAGGAGGTGCTCTTCCCCCATGGAGCGCGAGGTCGAGCTCCTCGTGCTTGCACCCTCCACCCGCTCTCCACCCCGACCCCTCCTCCTTCCTCTCCTCGCCCGTCGCACCGCCGTCCGTCCACGGGCGCCCTCCCCCAACGCATAGTCCTCGCTCCCCCGCAGATGCGGTGGGGGCGGGCATGGAGGTGGAGACGCCGCTCCCCTGCAGCAGAGAGGAATCCCAGCCCCGTCCACTTCTCCCAGCCCAATGGTGGGGTGAGCAGGCCAAGCCCAATGGTGGGGGCGGGGTGGAGGTGGAGACACGCTTCGGCGGCGGAGGCAACCCGGCTCGTTTGCCTCTCTCAGCGATCGCCATGTCTTTTTCGTCGCCATGCCTTTCGATTATAAACTCTCTGGTAATCGGACCTATATATTTGATGATTCTATAATCTACTATGAAACTCGCTGGATAGTTCAGTTACGTCATTTCCACCCTTTCTGTACCACAGAATGTTGGAGAGAAATCACTGCATTATTTATGTTATTTTGATAATTCTGGTGTATGAGGTTTGGAAGCGAGAATGGTTACTAGCGTGCTCGTGCTACTACCTGCACCCCATGCCGCTTGGGGATCCTATGGTCACTGCTGCTGATGCCACCGCCGGCATCCTGCACTCCTCTGCGGGCGCCGCCTTACAGTGCTATGTCTTCTCCAGTCCATTGACACTGCCCCTTTTCTAGGTATGGATGTGCAATGTTCATGTTCATCTGCTGCAGTGCTGTGTCTGCTCTTGTCTCTCATGTTCATAGTTTCAGGATGACCTTGCATTTTTTTTTATTGTTTATTTCATAGCACATCTAGCTTAGCCTATTTTCATGATGTTTTATCGATAGTGGTCTGAATTTAGCCAAGCAATTATGATCTTACATTGTTGGCTCAGTTCAGTGATCTAATGGAAGCTAATAGGTTGTTGTTGGCATGGTAGGTTCCTAAGAAATTACAAAATGGATCTTTGTTTCACCATTTTATTATCATTTGTCCCATGAAGTATTTGACTGTGCAATAGGTCTGACAAAAGAGAGCTGAAAGTATATGTCTAAACTATTTACTGCAAGTAGAAGAATGACAAGTCCTTTTTTTCAACAGGGCTCCAATTAGTGCATTATCATTTAGTTTTCCAGGAGTATGACTGGTTTTTGGATGAAAGGATTGCACTGTCATAATGTGGGATATATGCGTGATCATTAGAAAACACTTATCTGCTCACACATATTTTGTTCTCTGCATATAGGAAGCACTTATCAATTTTTTTTTCCCAAGATAATTCTGTGACTGTTTATTGTATTCCTAGATTCTGAATGCATGCTTCCTATATGATTGACAGACATCTATGGCTCTGCTACAATTACAAACGAAGTTAAGGCTAAAGCATAAAGATGTTGAATAAGGCCAGACACTTTCTCAATGATGATATGTGCATGATCAAGGGCTTAGAAACTGAAAAGCTGTCCATGCTATTGTCAGGTGTTCCCCTTGCAGATCTCCACTGCAGGTAATGATCACACATGCTTTGGACTTAAGCCATGTTTGGATTCAGCTAGGAGCATAGGACTGACATTAGAAAACCATCTGGTATCTATAGGGTCAGATTCAATAAAAATGATCGCATATATGTAACCAATATTAAAAAGTCGCATCCATGCAGTTTTCTGTCTTTATGTAATTTCTTTACCTGATTCTATAAATTTAAGTTTTGTTCCATTACAGAGACTAGGCCTTGAGGAATGCCAACATGTCGCAGTATCTTGTCGGGTTTTGATCTACTTAAGAAGGGATTAATATGGAGAGTTGGGGATGGGTCCAAGATCAATATTTGGGATGACGCCAGGCTACCAAGATAACATTTTGCGAAAAAGCCTTTTACACCTAGGGGGTTACTCTCTTTTCCCAGGTTGACGAACAGATCAATCCATATGCAGGTTCATGGGATGAAACATTGGTACACAGCGTAGTATTTTGGGAAGATGATGGGGATGGGGTGAAGATAGTGGCCACTTATTTTTTAAATGCAAGTACGTTCGCTAGGTCTGGTTGCATCTGCAGTTGGAACACATCAGAGCTCAACTGGTGGCCTGTTCAGCTTAACGTCATGGAGGGCAATGCAGAGTAGTTACCCTGCTATACTGGTGGTGGTCAGAGAGGTGCCGTGCCATATTCGGGAAGGAGAGACGCCTAGGAGTAGTGTGCTGGCCCAGTATATTGGCTCTTATGCGGAGGAATGTTCAGCGTTCAAACGACAACAACCTGAATTGGTACAGGCAGTAACGAAACCGAGGTGGAGCAGACCCTCGTATAGTGTTGCGAAACTTTATTGCGATGATGCTTTCAATCAGGTGAGTCGCAGTGGTGCCTGGGGCTTTATATTGCGGATCGTGAAGGAAGTGTTATCAGTTCAGGCTTTTTGGGATACCGGCCAAAGTGCTTGAACCGGCTTATCTTGCGGAAATTATAGCTTGCCTACAGGCAGTCCAAAGAGCAACTGAGCTGGGCGTTCAGAATACAATCCTGGAAACTGATGCAGCAGCGGGTTGTCAATGCACTTTTGTCCATGGACATGGATAGAAATTCAGCGACCAGTTTGCTCTAGGATCTAAAAGACCTTCTTGGTTGTAATTTTGTTTTTTTAGAAAATAGCTCGTAACCCTCGCTCATGTAATTCAGTAGCTCATATCTTAGCTGCCCATGGGGCTGTCTAAGCCTAGACATGGTGTCAGTCAGGGATCGCATCCCTCATTGTACCTAGGTTTTGGTGGCCAAACGATTTGGCGCCAGTTATTTTGTAATGGAGTTCTCTTCCAATTAAAAAACTCTTCACAGTAGTGTTGTTGAGCTATAATAAATTAATAATTTTTTTGTGCAAGTAGCAGGGCTGATGTGTTATGAGAAGGATCGATTCGCACTTGTGAATGAGAGTGGTATATGGTTAGCTGTAGGGGGTTGCAAAATCAATTATCTATGAAATATGATGCCTCATGTTACAGATTTGCAAGGATACTTCTCTATGATTATTATTGGAGCCTTTTTTATATTCTAATTGTGCTTGTTTTGACAATATTATTAATTTTGACAATATTATTAAAATTGATGATCATATATTTGAATGTGGCTTAGAATAGTATGTTACTGAAGCTAAGTTTTCTTTTTTCTTTTTGGTTGTCGGTTGATTTTGATCCACATTATTTTTCCACTCTTATTGCGTGGAAAATTTTGAAGCTTTCAACCCACTATTTTCTTTGTACTCTTATTGCATTGAAA